>CAOKZL010001403.1:0-355295 GCA_948472985.1 Iguana delicatissima | reverse complement strand
CAGTATCCAATATTATCTATTGAACTGGCCAAGCTTTTAGTTGTCCAAATCATATCAATCCGAGACCAACTTTGGTGATATGTTGAGTAATATGTATAATCTTGTTGATACCCATGTTTCAATCTCCATACATCCACAAAATTCAATGTTTGAAGCCCTTTTTTAACATTATTGGGTAAGTTCCCATGTTTAACTCTAGTTTTCTTAGTTGATTTTTGCTTTCTGTCCAATTTATCATCAATGACCCCATTCCAATCTCCCATACAAATTATTTTCTGGTAATCTATTTGTATAATAAGTTCTAAAACCTTCTCATAAAAACCTTGTTGATTTTCTAAGGGGGCATACAACCCAATTAATAATATTTTCTCATTATTCCAATTAATCTCAACAGCTATAATTTGGCCCTTAGTATCCTTATAGACTAATTTAGATTGAAATCTATTATTAATATATATTTTTGACTTAAAGCCGAAAATGGTGTGCGGTCACACAATGCTTCTGGGGCTCGTGCGCACTTACCTGGCATGCGGTGCATCGGGGGCCGGGCTGGTCGCGCTTCCTGCCTCAGCACTAGTCTGCAATTCCTAGGTTGTGCTGCGGTAGGAAGGGGCGGGGCGGAGCGTTTGCGCAACCAGGAAGCTGCTGCAGAACTGAAGCAGCAGGGAAGTGGCAGCGTTCCTGCTGAGGATTCTTGCACGAGTGCCTCCCCCACCTCCGTGAAAAGGTAAGGTGCGAAAAGGTAGTCAGTCTCAGCATTGTCATTTCCATGATGGTATCGGGTTCTGAATGCTCTGTACTGCATCCTTTTGACTTCAGTGGATGAGCAGCATTATTGCCACCAGTGTTCCCACCACATTAGTGTCATTGTTGAGTCCTTTTCCCCTTTCCCGCCCCACGACTCATGATTGGTCTTGTTTTTTTGTAAGCTGTACTAGCACAGCAATATTGTAACATCATGATATGCTGGTACGCTATTGCATTTTTGCACTATCACACTGCAAATGTATTTAAAAAATAAAAAAAATAACTCGGGAGGAGAAATTTAAAATAAACAAAGAGAGGTGATAGATTCTGAAGTTACCATGACATGGGAGCAGTTGATGGGGGGACAGCCTGGGAATGCCAACACCATGCCCACTCCTGGATCAGGAATGACAGGAAGCACTAGCAAGTGCTATTGAAACACTACACTCACACAGCTGGCAGGATTGTGGCAGTAAAAAGGGGGCATTGTCAGATTTTTTCCAGCACTGAAAAAGGACAGATTTCCAATGGGTGGCAATGTGATAGCAGCAGGTTAGTAAAAATGCCATGTGATAATACAGATCCTGGACTGGGAACAATGCATTGCTCTGGCAGTATTACAACTTTGTGTGGTAAGGGTCTCGACTAGGTTTAAAACAGGCTCACTGAAACCAGTGAAACTTATGTGAATCACAACAAAGTTTAGATTCAACCCAATGGATGGAACTGGGTGGGAAGCAGATTCTAGCCGAGTATTAGGGAAAGGTTTTGTGAAAGTGAGGGTTGTTAAGACTCTGTAAGAGGCAATGATGGACTGTAACTGGAGAAGCTGGACTGCAGAAGCTGGACAGCATGTGTCAAGAGATGTTGCAAATTCTGCACTGAGCAGAAGTTGGAGCATTAGATCTCCAACTTCCTTCATACCGCTATGATCATTTCTCCACAAACAAAACATGGAATTATCATTAGGAGTCTTCTTCATTGTGCAACAGCCTTGCCTGTTGTCCTCTCACAGTGCCTGAAAACAAGTCTTTTCAGCAGTAGCAGCCATTTTTTGGAATGGCTCCACCACTTTCTTGCCTAAGAAAACTCTATGAAATTCATGGATTTGCCGTAAGTCAACAGGTGACTTGAAAGCACATTTATTCACACACACACGCACACACACACACAGACAAAACATGCCACAAGCAGCCCATGAGAGTGGTGGTGGAAAAACAGATGCATAAATATTTTATTAGAAATTGAATGTCTAAAAATAAATGCCTGCCTTCTCACTACAATGATGTGTCCATGATGAGTTTTTGAAATAGTACTAAGTCAAAATACCCTTCAGCTTTGCCATCGCTTCAAGGGGCTATGTTGCAGAATGTCTACATTGTACATGTAGTTCTGTTTGGAGTCTGCAACAAAACTGGAGACTGGGAAAAATATGTCCCTTTCTGACGCAGAGGGGTTACATTCTTCTGTGCTGGAGAAATCAAGGCACACAGAACAGTAAGACAGATTGAAAAACATGTGTGTGAAACCACAGTGCAAGACACAAGGAATGTATTTTGGATTGCTGTTCAGGAAGTGGCATTGTATACTGAAACTAATTAGTTTTGAATTATGAAGGAGGGAATTTCAGAGGGAAAGCTGAAAAAAACTATTATATCTATATATCGCATCTATATAATGCACTGTTGCTATCGTTACTTGGTACACAACAGTGAAAGTGACAATGGAATCCAACTGAATTGGCATGTTTAACATTTTTTCCCTAAATTTGTAAGTGGTGGAAGGCATGTTGGATTGCATTAGCTGTCTGCATGAGATCAAGTTCTACACATGCACACCCAAAACAGCAAAATGAGATACAGGCTGACAAACTGGAAAAGTACTAGTATAACTGATTAGTGTCTACTACTGAATTCTACTTAGGTTTCAGACAAGGCTTGGTTTCATTTCTGGTTGTTTCAGAAAAACAACCTCTTTTACCTCAGGAAGCACCTGAGTCAATTTGGGATTTTTAATTCATCTCAATCCAATAAACGTCCCAATCAAGAATCTATCTAGGTTTTGTAAAAGCTGATTGAAGTTTTCTCCTCACACAGTTAAAATTGTTGCTTTCAGGCAAGTCTGTTTAATTTTCCGACTTCTCAGACTAGGAGCCTTGTAATTTGCAGCAACAGATACTTGTCGATGAAAGATTTGCCAGAAAAGAGTCAATAGATTTCAACAGACTAAATTGTTTTTAATTTTTCAACTTTATGGAGATGGCATACATATTTTGCTGAATTACCCTAGACCTCTGAACAAGCACTGTGTTACTAACATTGGCCTGAATTCTGTTGCCAGTCCTATCTAAAGTAGACCTATTGAATCAATGGGATTTACCTATGTGTTGATTTACCATTCAACAATTCACTGAATGGATTTTCTCTAGCTGGGACTCAAACCAACAGGGGTCTAGACACAGCTTACAGGAACTGCACCAGTTACATCTACCAGTTTGGAACATCACGAAATAAGTTCTTCCATTCTTTGGGCGTCTGTGAGTCAAGGCAGCTACCTTTTCCCTGCCATTTTGTAGCATTTGTTTATCCACCATAGGTTTTATGAAGTCTTTTTATATATAAGTTCAATGCACCTTTTCATAATGAGATAAAATACCATACTTGGGTATAAACATCACCAATCAAATAAAATATTCATATTTTTATTGTTTTATAATTTTGTTCAATTTATTAATAATCTTTATCTTTATATTTATATATTTATATATATATATATTTATGGCTTTGAGCAAAGACAAAAGAAAAAAAAAGTCTAACTCATCCCTGATCATACAATCACTGTAAGAATCAATTTGATGTCTTTCCTTTTCAGCAGCAACTTCATCCAACATCATCCCACATCATGTCGTCCCATACAGATGTTATTTTCCATATTTAAGGGCTTATTTATATTCAGAGAAAAATAGGTCAGTTCTCAAAATAGCAATGGATATTCTTTATATTACAGAAATGAGAGTCATTTGTAACCTAAATATATATATATATATACACATTCATACATATATGTATATAGTTTTATACCCTGTACCTTTTTAAATTAACTTACAAACCATAGATTTTGCCCACTCTATTACAAAGTCATTAAAAAGGTTTTTTAATGGTTTCATTGAAAGATCGTGTATGTCAATGTTTCTTTATAGTAATTAAAATAAAATAAACATATGTATAAAAATAGTTCACTACCAACTCCATTATACTCCTATCTAATGTAAACCTTGAACAGCTTTAAGGACCAGAATATGATCATCATAAATTGGATAAAATTTGTCATCAGTATTAAAATAAATGCAGGGTTCTATTGTACCAAAAATAAATGGTCTTGCAGCTTACCCATAATACATCAAACATTACATTCCTTGTATGCGATTCATAACCACTCCCATTGTACCATCAGCATCATATTCATGGAATAAATGACTTCATTAATTCAGTTGGGAAGCGGGATTCGCTAGTCTTTAAGTGTGGTTATTTTATGTAGGCATTCAAAGTATCATTGGACAACAAGGCATTAACAGGCAGCATGACATTTGGGCTACAGTTCTCAAGCCACCTATTTTACAGTTGTCTCATTGGTGACAATGAGGCTCCTGTAAGAAAAAAAAAACACTCTGCAAACTTTAGACACAATTTATTGAGGGTATCTCCAAAATGAATCCCATTGAAATGGAGCCAGTTTGGATAGGAAACATTTGTGGTGAATTGTGTTCTAAGCTATAATTGGAAAAGTCTTAACTTTCAAGTGTTACTTGGGAGCATCACAGCATGTAGTTCTGTGATGCTGGCTTGTTTTTCCTATGTTTCATGATGCTAGTTTAATGGGCACATTCTTTCACCAAAAATTACCTACTTCTGATTGAAGGGGTAGACAAAGTTTTTCTACATCATCACTCAGCATGTAGTTCTGTTACGACATGGATAGTGTAACCGTGACCCTCCCCAGGCACTGACATTTGCAAAGGGACTTTCTTTGGGAGGAGGATGACACTGGTCATACAAAAGTTCCCCCACGTCTGGTTTTGCACTGCAGGACTAGATCAGCAATGGGGAATGAGTACTTCAGGAAAAGCTAAGGAACTATTTTCAGATTTGCATACATGAGTTGCTATGCCAGTTTCCTCTACAGTCACTGAATCTTGTAGGTCTGTCTAGTATGGCTTATGGGCAATAAACACACTGCAGCCTGTTGTCTACAGTTACACAGCTGTCACCACCATGAGACCACTGATGCCACACTGCTTTCAGCCACATGTTGCAGGATGGGTACATGTAAAGTTATGTTCAATGATAACAACATGCCCATTAATGTGTCAAGGATTGGCACCCTAGTAGGCAATGTGTGAATGGGGCCTAGATCAGTACACCTGAACCTTGGAAAATTCTTCATCTGGAATCATCCAAAGTGATAAGGTAAGGTGAGGACTGGAGCAAATGAAATAAAATGTTTTTTGTTGTAGTTGTTGTTTTTACCAAACTGCATACTTTAACTCTGTCTTCTCTTATGGTTTCCCTCTTCTTTGCTTAGACATTAGAAGAAGAAGAAATAACTTCCATCTCTAGGTTTGACACTACATGCTGTAGTAGAATAAGTTGTCCAAATTATTATAGTATACACTGAGCAAGTCGTGCATTCCCAAACAAACAGGATGCTATAGTATACTTATTTCTTTAAAAAAAAAATATCACCACAGTCAACTAGAAAACTACAGAGAGGACAGAGAACACACCTGAAAGCCTAAACGAAGCAGTGGTTAACAAAATAATTCATTCAGTCAATTAAAATGAAATTGTGTCTAGTTCTTTAACTTCAGATTCAATGTCAGCATCACAAGAAATGAAATGCAAAAAGCATCAATTCACATTTAACATTTTCCAAACTTAAGAAGATATATTTTGGATTATTCATATAAATGTTGACTGAATCTACTTGTTGTACTTGATTGTGGGGTGCTCTTGTTGTTCATCTTTTGGTTTATTTTATGCAAATATTTTTTTTAAAAAATTAAAACTAAAATATCCAAGCATGCATGGAGTATTTTGAGATACTGTCCAGGGCAAAAAAGAAAAATGTGGTGGTACTGGTAAAGTACACATAGCAGGATCAAGCATACAAATTTGCATAAAAACACTGCATGTAAAAGTAGCATTTTGTAGGTCTCAAGCCACTGCATTATAGTTGTGTTGCATGTTATAGTTTGTAAAATTTTAAAATGTTACATTTTGGCATGAATAGCTGAAACTAAATTTCTAAACAAATACTTTGCAATGGTACACCACACAGGAGCTATTTTCATTATTATTATTTGGGTCTAAAAAGTTATTTACAGCAGGATTAATGAATTTTCACTAATTTCCCCTTCTCTGTATGAAAGTAAAGTCCACCAAGCTTTCTGAAACAGAAGAGGAATTCTGAAGATGGATTTCATTCAGAACAAGCAGTATGGCTAGACCACCGTGATCCTTATCACCTTATGTTGACAGTGAGAATGTCATTGATCCTTTAAATCTAAACTTGAATATAAAAGCACCGAAGAGGGAATCTGGACCTCTAAAATGGGAAATGTCTCAGTTATTTTTGATTAAGCAAAGTTCAAACTGATTGCGTAACAGGTGCCAAATCCAAGATTACATACGCTCTATGCATCTTGTCTTTGTTCTTTTTAAAAAATTATTTTGTGTTTTAGCTCCTGGAATTAATAACACTGTCATTATTATTTTGTCATAGAGCTGGAACAAAAAAAACCTCTTCATATTTTTAATCAGCTTAAAAAATAAATAACATTACAACCAATGTTTATAGACTCATTTAACGATATATAAGCAAGGAAGACATGACAGGCCATTTGGATTTCTCTTTTTTCCCTTCTGACTGTCTCTCCGTATATTGTACATTCGATTTCAAGGGATAAGTTTGTCTAAAGTTTTCCTTTTCAAAGTAGACAGCTGGGGTCTAATCAGAAATTAGATTCAAACAGTTTTCTGGGGGTAATTCTTAGTTTATGTTAATACCTCTGATTTTACTCATGGTCTGCATGAATCATAAGTTTGAAGCAAACCGCGGTTTATCTCCCTCTAGTTCAGTATTTAAGACTGTGGAAGAATCCCTTTGCAGCGTGGCCGCTGATGGTGTGGCCCCTCGCGTGGGCGGAATTGCTCCTGAAGACATCTGGCGGAAGAGGGCAACTCTTTGGGGGACTGTGCCTTTGCTCCCAGCCTGAAGGCCTGTGCTTTGGAAACTGGACAGTGGCTGAGGAATGGAGGCTAAAGACTCTCCCACTGTCGGATGAGGTCTTGCAATCATCGTGGAAACCTCATGGGGCAAAGAAGGCTGCGAGGCTGAAAGAGGCCTCACCTCCCTTGTCAAGCTAGCATTGTGAAGAGCCTGTGTACTCTTGTGGACATCGCTTTTCTGTGATGCACTAGGTATCTGCTGTAACTGTTGTTGTGGTTGCTGTTGCTGCTGCAGCTGCTGTGACTGTTGCTGCTGCAGCAGTGACAACTGTGAAGCTGTAGGGGTTGCATAGTGAAAAGTTCGTCCAGCTGCTAGAGGGCTTTGTACTGGGGGGCTACAGACTGCAGAAGAGTAGGAGCAAGGCGAGAAAATGGCAGCTTGCTGGGGTGTCTGGGTGCTCGGTGTCGGAGAATTCAGGCTCCCGTGGGAGAGGCTTGTCATGGAATACACAGGCGGAGACTGTGTCCTGACATGCGTTGCCAAGGCTGTCGTTGAAGGGCTTGAATTCAGAGCTGGCATTTGCTGCAAATTTGATGGCCCAACAGTCTGCACCATCTCGCGGTCGTGTTTCACAATCTGTTTCAAAATTTCGCTCTCCTGGTTGTTGAAAACCCCAGTGTTGAGATCTTTTTGGAATTTTTGGAGCAGAAGAGAATTCTTCTTTCCTTTGAGGGTGAAATGCATATAATATGGCATGTTAGTTAGCAATTCTTTGACGCTGCAGCAGGCTTTTTTTTTTAAAAAAATAATACTTTCCTTCGTTACGATTATATAAGGCACTAGCTAAAATAATTAGACACAAGTATCCACATTCAGTCTGTATACTCCCTGTGTTTTCCTAATTTGTCCAAGAAATACAAATAAGAATAGTATTAGGTGGAGACAGAGATTGGAAATGTTACTTTTTTTTGGATTACAATGTTTTTTTCACACAACTCAATTATAATATTATCATTCCACTTTAACTTCCCTGGCAACATTGTTTGGAATCCTAGGGTTTGTAGTTTGGTGAGGCACTGGAGCACTCCGGTTGAGAATTCTGTCTGAAAATTTATTCCCCCCATAAACTGCAAATCCCAAGATTCCACGCAATGTTGCCATGGCAGTTAAGGTGGAATCAGAGCACTATAATTGTTTAATGTAGTGAGGCCCCAAAAGTCAAGGATCCCTAGCCAACGCAGTCGTGCTGGTGGGGGCATTCTGGATATTTGCAATCCAAAAAGTAACTCCTCTGAACCCTGGATGAGGCAGGAGGTTACACATGTATTCAGATTATTATAAAATGTTACAATAATTGGGATCACTAATTATGGAACAGATTCAGTGTCATTCCAGCAGTGTCCTTCAACACATCTGTTTATTTTCACTCATATAACATAAATATTTCCTGTTCACTTTGAATGGGGAAATTCTTATAAAAACTCACAAAGAAAAACTTTGCTGAGTCATACCAAATATCCATCCAACACAGGATCTCATTTCTCAAAACAGCCAATCAGATGTCTCCAGGAAACCCCAAGCATGGCATAAAGTCAGCAACTTTCTCTTCCTTTTGCTCCTCACAGACCAGTACTCTGCTGCAACCTATTGGTTCTTGTTATCCACTCTTAACACCTATTGGCTAGCATCCTGTTAGTCACAGCTGAGCAGACTTATTCAGTCAGTTGATGACTGAGGAGTTAACATGTAGATAAATTCCACTGAGTCAATGGGTCTACTCTAGTCAGGACTAACAACAGGATTTAGGCTATTGACAGAATGCTTTTATCTCCTTTGAAGGAACAAGGAGCACTGCTACAGCAATGCACATGCAGACAATGTGACAATGTCAGGAAAGCAAAGCTGCTCTACCTTTGTCACTAAATTGTCCTCTACCAGATGACAAGGATGTGTGTGTTTGTGTGTACACACATGGACACATATGCAGATATGCTTGTGCAGTTGCTTGGTTCTAGTTTTAGGCATGAATATCTGAATTAGTTGAAGAGGACTTCTTTGCCCCATACTTATCACAGCAGCAAACTTCTCTTCATCCCAACAAAAATGCTACAGAGAAGGTTGGGAAACCCTACTGAATGGGCAATTGGGCAGAGATACTTTCCAGGAACAAAGTCCTTCCATTCACAGAATGTATAGGGATCAGAGCTTAAAGAAGTCATTTTTGAACTACAATTTCCAAAATCTATTAGCAAGTGTGGCCAATGACTATAGCTGGCTCGGTCATTCAGTGAACTGCAGTCCAGAAAGTAACTTTTTCAAACTTTAGCACAGATACCCTCTATACTCTAGGGTCCTTCACACTGCATCAGAGAGCTGTAATAAGAACCACTATTCCACGCCAAACATACCCTGCCTGGCGGGTATTTTGCTTTAATGGTAATGAACACTGTCTACTAATACTTGGTCATTTTGCCTTCATTGTTGTGTGCATTGCTTGATTCTTAATGAGCACATATATTCTACAGTAGGATAACAGATTTCTGTGGCTTCACCAAACCACGGAAAGGAAAGAAAATGGAACAATTTGATTTTAAGTGTTAAAAGAGCCCACTTCTCTCCCTGACAAGCTGTCCTAATTCCCCAAATGCTAAACATGTTATGTAAGTTATAAATACATGTGCTCATTTAACACATTTCCTGGAACTAATTATTAAACATTGGTAAGCAGTGACCACCAGATTGAGAGGAGTAATCTTTCCACATGTCTGTGAACTAATATGAACTCGGCACATATTATGTAGCACCTGGTTGTGTAACAAGAGTCACTGCTTATAAAGGGAATACCTTGCATGCTGTTACTGAACAGAGGATGCATGCAATCCACTGCTCCCAAGCTAACTTTTTTTTTGTACAACTCCGATTGTAACAGTAGAGCAAAAATCCAGATATTCTAATGAATCTGTAGCAATGCCAAACAGAAGGAATAATCTGCAGTTTGAATTAGTCTTCTGTTGAATATTTGTACTCCTTTCCTTTTGTCAGTTTGTGGGAGATGAAACAAAAGCTCTATTCGGACATTCAAAAAGCGATTGAATTAACCTTGTGAGGAAGGGTTTGTCCCATGACACTTTGCCCATGTGAAAACCAATGGTTCCGAAGAGGAAAGCCACTTCTATGCAGGGCAGGTCTCTATGTGAGCCAGAACTCAGATTCTCTAGGCGTCTGCCTCATGTAGAGACCCTCCATGTACAGAAGAGGCTTTCCTGTTCAAAACATACCACTTTTCTCTTGAGCAATATGATAATGAAAGGTGAGTCCTTTCCTTGCATGTTGATTTAATTCCTTTTGAAACACATGAATATGGCTAAAAAAGTCTCGTAAGGAGATGGGGAACAAAGCTTCAGTATAGGATTCTTGGGTGTATGAGGTGGTCAAGGGTTGTTTTAGGTGGAAATACTGCAACCATGCAGACAGAGTATAACATTCTGGGCTGTATTCAGTGGAGCTCTATGAAACAACATCATCTTTCACATGCAGCTATCCATTCCTTGGGCATCCCTCAATCCATGATATGGCCTTGGGTGTATGCTCCCCATGGGGGTACTGCCCACCTTGTGATGGATGTAGGGCGTACTGAGGAAGATGATGAGTACCTCCTTCCACTCTGCCTGTAAAGTGGCATGTGGTAGTGCAACCTTGGCTTATGTCATTACCAGGATTCTGCCCTTAATCTTTAATTTTCAGAAACACTGTGCATGCTTGCAGCAGTGTGGGTCTCTTTAAGATGGACTTTTAACCTGGTCGTGATTCCTAGAATACCCATGTGACTGAATAGCACTGCATGTTCACACAGGTATCCCAGGAAGAGCTGGGCATGAAGAGTCTGCATATGCAGCTATTAAAACCTCAGAAATCTTCTGTTTATGTATTTCATACCCTCCAATATTTTACAGATGAAAACTGGGACATGTGCGGCCAATTAATATCAGTATGTGGGTCAAGATGGCAAAAGTTATTAACGAGGGAGAACACACAAGCTAGGAAAGGAGGCAGCAGTATACTTTTGCCTGAGCCTACTGGGAAGGGCAAAATTCTGCCCCCTCCTGTCCTTTCCCCCCTGCTGATTTAATTCAGTGCAAACGGCTTTTGCACTTCAAACTCAGAACAAAGCAACAGAAGTAAGCAGAAGTCAAGGGCGGGGGGAGTGAAAGGGAAACTGGGGCATTTCAAAAGGAGCTGAAAATGTGACAGAAGTTCAGTTAGGAATATCCCTGACAAATCAAGGCATTTGGAATTTATGATATTTGCAGCAGCATTATGGGACTTTCCATAGACAGGTTCTCACCATGACAACACTTGCTGGAATATCAATGTGACCAAGTGGGAAGAGGAGAAGCAATGACTCTTTTGAAAGAAAAGAAAAATATAACAAAGGTATGTAGTAAAATTCAGCACAGCTATACTCTGTACCAGAACTTGGAAAAGTTACTTCTTCTGACAATAAATTCCAGATCCCCCCAGCTACCTCTGAGAATTGTTGTTAAAAAAACTAGGTTTTTTTGGTTTTTTTGAAGATTTGCTCTGAACACACAATGTTCTATGGAACTGTACTGTTACAGAGTTATAGGTGCGTAGGAGGGTATCCGGCTGGAAATCTGAACAATTACCTAAACAACTGAAGTATCATAAAACTGAAGAAATTGATTTCCAAAGGTTGAATTAGCTCACCATGCAGATTAGCAATTGTTTCTGCTGCTGATTGCAGAAGAACTAAGAAAAGCTCTGTGGTGGACTTAGAAAATTGTTGGTGGTGTTAAATTCATGTGAGACACTTTTAGAAGCAAATATTGAGAGCTTCTCATATTACTTTGGAAGAAAAAATGAGCTTAGACACTACAATATTCCTTTTGAAAATATTAAAAGCAGTATTACCTGAAGTAAAAGAAGGGACGTTGTATTATCTGACTGCAAGAGCCAGAATATTATACACTAAATACTGGAGAAGTCTTCAACGGCCTAGATCAAGAGAATGATATGTCTGATTATGGGACACAGCTCCCCTAAGTAAACTGAAATGGGCTTTATGGGTAAAAAAAATGGGAAATGCAATGAAAATCGAGCTGAAAAGGAGTGGCATTACCTTCTTTGGTACTGGAATGCAAGGCAAGAAATAGTCATACAAATCCTTATCCACCTTTGTTGAGTTAAATATATATATATATAGTAAATATATTAGTGTGCATGAATGTTTTTGGTTAGTATGGCTTTATAATATGTGTAATATGCAACTTTGTAGAGTAGCTTTTAAAAACATAACACAAACGCACAGTCATAAAAAAAGAAAATTGACCAATCTGTGAAGGTGGGCTGTTCCACAAGTTTGAGACACGGGCCAACTGGAACTGTTGTATAGTGGCCATAATGCACTCAGTGACACAAAGGTATAAGCAATGATGACCCTATTACACACAATTTTAACTAGAATATTAGGATCCCCTCCCCCATATGCACTCTGGAATATGCACTCTAGTTGCAAACACACACACACACGAACACATACACTTTTCACTTAGGTATGTCTTTTTCTAGGCGCTGCAGAGATTGGTATTCCTATCCTCCCTCTCCGCTGCCCAAAGCCTCCTACCCCCCACGTGGACTTACTGCACTGCCTATGAACGCCCCCCCCACCGCACCACATGGCCATTCTATGCCTTGTGGGGAATGGGCAAGATTGGAGGAGTGTCCAGCTATGCCTCCTTAGCCAGACACAAAATAATAACAGCAGCACTGAGATCCAGCAAGGTCCTTCCAATGTTTTTTACAGCACTGCTGTAAATGCATACAGGGACCTAGCCTAGCTTCTCCCATCCTGCCTGCTCCCTACAAGCCATGTAATGGCTATGTAGGGAGGGAAGCTACAGAAGTTGCATGGTACACTGGGAACAGAGGATGGAATATGGTTCAGCCTGGCATAGGTCTGCATGTGGAACTAGAATACTTTGCTGACCAATAAATGATTGTAGCTAGAGTCTACATCACACTGGGCTTTTTGGAGAATGCTTCTGACAAACTCCATGTGATTAATAAACAATAATATTCATGCAGTCTAGTCTTAGATGCTGTGTGGGCAAAAGAGAGGTTTCTTAAACTGGATTATTTAAACTTCACTTGCACTTTTATGGCAACATTCATGAGCTGTTTTTCTAATCAAGTATTCAAGGCAACTTACAAAATAAAGAAAAAACAATGGTATAAAGCAGAGGTGGGCAAAGTCTGGCCTTCAGGCCACATGTAGCTTTCAGGGCTCTGCAGGGGTAAAAAGTTATTTTGCATTTTTTTGCTCCAAAATTAGCCCCTGGGGGTGTGGAGGGTATTTCTATCACATTTGGAGGCCCCTAAACCCACCAGGGATCAAAACATATTTTTGCAAAAGTTTCTCAAAAAAAAAAAAAAAAGACATCAAATGCCCTCTAGGGTGTGTGTGGGGCTTTTCTACCATGTTTCAGCCTCCTGAGCCAATTTAGGCCCAGGAGAGGCTTTCTTAGAAACCGAAAGTGAACAGGAAGTAATTCCAATCACTTCCTGTTGTTGAAAAACGCCATTGTTGCACCTAAAGTGGCCCAGGAAGGCTAAACGACATAGTAAATGTTGCCTAGAGGACATTAATTTCTTTTTTTAATTATTTTTAATTTTTAATTATTCTTTGGGGGGAGTGGGTATAGTAGTGGGTGCAGCCCTCCAAGGTTTCTTAGGGGGCTAACATAGCCCCTTGGCCTTCAATAATTGCCCATTCCTGGTATAAGGTAACAAAATGATGACTATTTCTAAAACACTGAAAAAAATCCTAGAAGCAAAAGTTAGTTGAAACCAGACAAATAAAATTCAAAAGAAGCAGCCACAAAATGATAAAGATTAAAAAAAAGAAAGAAAGAAAAACATGAAAAGGATTAGTGAATATTTGGGCTTCAGCTTAATTTCTGGATGGTAAAGGAGTCCATGCCTCTGTTACTTGTCTGTTACTTGTTAGAAAAAGGCATTCCATAAATGGTGGCCTATGCCTAAAAAGGCCCTGAAGATGTGCTATTTTGGTGATGTTCATGTGGAACAAGATGGTCCTTCAGGTACCATAGCCCAAGCTGTTCAAGGCTTGGAAATGCATGATAAGTTAGTGCAGACATTTTGGGATTGGTGTTATGTGTTGGCAGGACTCTCTGGCCATTTCCGCATGGCACTCTTATAGGGCGATTATTCCACTTTCAACCTCCTATGGAATCCTGGGGTTTGCAGTTTCAGGAAGGGCCAGCTGGCCCCTCCTGAAACTGCAAACCCGGGATTCCATAGGAGGTTGACAGTGGAATAATGTGCTATAAGAGTGCTGTGCGGAAATGGCCTCTGTCAGGTAATTTGGCCATGATGTTCTAAACCACTTCTCCAGCACGCCTGAGATCCTCAATTTCTTTTCTTTTCAAGCTACTAGCCCACATTTGTTGCACTCCTGGGGGGGGGGAATGGGAAGTGGTGCTTGCAAATGGCTCCCAACTATGTCCTTTTGATAATGGATGTTTTTGGGGTTTTTTGAGCCAGCAGAAACGTCTGCTATTTCCAGTATGTGGAAGCCAATAGGACCAGGATTTGTAATGATCTGATACTGTGCACAGTCTTGCATAAAAGCTTTCCTCTTACCTAGTTTCCAGAAATGATCGTGCGAAACATTTAAACATTTATTCATCATTATAAATGAAAATATCTGTTCTTTTTTTTTTACAGGAAAAAAAAAAGCTAAGTTGAGCCTCCCTTATCCAAAATGCTTGGGACCAGAAGTGTTCTATACTTCAATTTTTTTTTAAGATTTTGAGGTACCTGTCTTTGCATATATGGACATAATGAGATATCTTGGAGATGACACCCAAGACTAAACAGTTCTGACCCTCCACCAGAATTCTTGATTTGTCTAAGTGAAGATAAAGAACAGAGCTGAGGACAGGATGGGCAATAAATAATCCTTCTAAGTGTCCCTGGTTTTTTTGTGTCCTGTTCATTCCCTGCTTGTGTTGTATATGAGACAGAAGACTGGAAAGAGACTGAGGATCTCTGAAATGTGGAAATCCATGCCCTTTGGCATTTCACAGATCCTTGTGTCTCTTGCATCTCTCTTGAGCATCTCCTCCTCTCTCTGAGGAGCCCACCAGCTACCTTCTTCTGCCTTGAAGGCAGAAGTGGGTGGCTTGTGGAAAAAGTTTTGGGTTTTGAAAGATTTCAGATTTGCCAGGTAAGGGAGGCTCAACCTGTATCAGGAAAAAAAAAAGAGAAGTTATATTAAAAAAAGAAAGAAAAAATAGTAGAAACTATTTCCCCCTTAATTTTTTCCCTTTTCTCAATCTTCAAATCTCTAATCCCATCTTTAAAAACATCAGCATGGAATAAGGCAAAGTGTTACTTGACTCCAAAGAAAGAAAGATCAATGCGTGGCTGAACAGAAAAGAAAATGAACATGAACATGAAAAGAGAAGCATACCTATCCTATCCAGCCTGTCAATGGCCACAGTTTCAAATGCTCTTCTCATCATAGGATACTCCTCCAGAACCTCATTGAAGTTGTCCACAGAGAGAATACAGCCGGCAGTATGTGTCAGCTCTTACACTGGCAGTGCGTCGGCCCTTGGTCAAAAGGCAGATCTCTGGAGAGAGCGGAAGAAAGGGAAACAGGGGAAACAGTTAAAGATCGTAGCTGAAAAACGAGCTGATGAAAAATAACAATTCAAATCAAGTGAAACTATTTCTTGCAGGCTTGAAGAACTCTTGTATCTTTCTAAGCAGGAGAAATATTTGATTCCTCATTTTACACACACATTCCAAAAATTTTGACTTTAGAATTTGCAAACAACAAAACAAACTACTTTGATAAAGTAAAGCATTTGTATTAAGTTATTCAGCACCAAATGAAATAATAGAATTTTTCAATATACTCCTGCAGGTGGTCTCTCCTCTCTCCCTCCCTCCCCCTTTCTCTCAATCATTCTGTAGGTACAAATCCTTGATGATGTCTGCAGGCTTGACTTGAGCTATTTGTTGCTCAGGATGAACATTCATTTTGCCATTGATGTTCCATCCACTGTGAGAGTGGGATCAAATGTGTTCTCTTCCCTTGAGGGTATTTCCAACTCATACCCTTTTCTGCTCCATCCAAGTAAATAGTGTATGGAAGATGAAACATAAGGGATCTTTGCTCTACATTCTATTGTTCTGGGATGGAAAAACATACTCTGCCCTTGGCAATTTCCCAACTTAGAAGGCAGACCTTGGGAATTCTGCTGTGATATATTAATATTAATAATACATTTTTAGGCTCTAGGCAGGGTACAACATGGATTAAAATACAATTAGAAAACACATTATGATTAAAATACACTAAAAACACAAATCATTTAGGCCTGCCAGAAAGATAGGTCTTCAGCACTTTTTTGAATTCGAAAACATATGTTGCTGTTGAATCTCTTCCAGCAGGTCTTTCTGCAGTCTAAGGGCAGCCAACAAGAGGGCCCTCTGGGTGACTGCTGCCCATCTAGTCCTGGCCAGTTTAAGTAAATGGCCCCAAGAGGACCTGAGTGTACAGGGTGGACTATATGGGAGAAGGTGATCCTGCAGGTAACTTGGACCCCAACCATGTAGGGCTTTACAGGTAGTAACCAACACTTTGCACTTTGCCAAGAAACTAATTGGCAGCTAATTGGCAACTGACATGCAGTTCCCTGTGCTAGTTCAGAATCTGGATTTGCATACATCCTAATTTTCGCTTTTGTTCCCCTAAAAGGAGATGGAAATTTTGCCTGAGTCTCTTCCACCATTTTCTATAGATTCTCTAGGGCTTCCTACTGCTCAGGAGAAGCAGGGTTAGAGAAACAAAGGTAAAACAAGAAAGATTGGTTCCATAAATTTAAAAGTTTCTTCCCCCAATGTAAAGAAAGTTAGAATCCAAGCCACTGTGAATTGAAGGCGGTCACCCTCACCAGCATTATATTCAAAGGATAGGTATCACTCAGTTAGCTTCTGCAAATCTTGGGCTGTTATTATGCAACTATTGCAATTACTGTAGATTTCAAAAGAGGATTCAGTAAGCAATACAGAGAAATTCCCACTGGCCTTATTAGCTAGAAATGGCACCCACACTGGGAGGAAATTCTCAGGACTGACATCATTGACATGTGGATGCTACTTTAATGTACGTTCTGATTTAGAAAAAGATTAATGTATCAGAGTGTCTAAATTCAGCATCATCAATAAATGAAAAAGAAAAGGTTGTGCTGAAAATCATTAATATGAGGATCACATAAATTTATCTGAGGTTAGCACTAACTACCCCTTTGAGAATCCATGTATCTGAACCAATGCCATAAACTACCATTGACTCATAGGTTCTAAGCTGTAACTGGTATGCAGATTAATCTTTGGGGACCAATATCGTTCATTGGTATACTTATGGTAACCCTTTACTTGAGTAGGGAAAACAGAAGCGCTTTTCAAGATAGGAAGAAAATGGTTAGATATTCATATAAAATCCTTTTACTTTCCTAAGAAATCTCTTAAATGTTTGTGTCACTAAAAGAAGTTAAATGGCAAGCAATTTACTGCTGATGTAGTGGTCAATTAAAAAAAAAAGTGTGTGGTTAATAGGAAAAAAATGGCTGAGTAAATAACACTGAATGCTATTGGTCCCTCTGGGCTTGATCTTTCATCAGGCTGTGATTACTTCCTGGACTGATGGTATCTAAGCCCAAATAAGTGGTCAAAAATGTCTCAGAATCTTTCAAACCAAAGTTGAGGGTGTCAAGAAAAAGGAGGGCTCCTTTTTTCATCATATGTGGAAGACTTGTAAGAAGGGGAAAAGTTACTGGTATAAGATTTCTATCTTAATTCAAAAAATGTTAAAGGTAGATTTTGTAATATTACCAGGTAGATTTTGTAATGTTTCTGTTGGGCATTTTGGATAAAGAACTGGATAGCAAATATGAATCACTTCTTTGATGCATGACCACAGCAGCAAAAATATTGTTTGCTCAAACTTGGAAATAGACTAAAGCACTGGCAATGGATGAATGGTTTGCTAAAGTTACTGAGTTATCCCAAGTTGCCAAATTAATGTAGATTCTAAAGGATAAACCAAATGAAGATGTTCTGAAAGACTGTAAACCATTTATGGACTCTTTGAGCAATAAGAAATCTAACGGTGCAAGAATCTGTGGTTATGGTTATTAGTAATTAGAAATTGGTAGGATTTAGTTGGATCTGTAATTGCAGAATAATGCATTTTTTTCCTCTTTTTAATTTTTCTTCTTACTACAATTAGGATGGAGGAGGGATATCCGAGCTCTATCGTGTTTCAGTTATATGTCTTTTTTTAATTTTTATGAATGTATATTATTTTATTTGTGAATAAGTTTGTTAGTGTAAAAAATAAATCAATAAATACAGCAGTAAATAAAAAGCTGTAATTCCTCAGTGGAACAGGATTGCTCCAAAACCTTTTTGTGTAGATGAAATGCAAAACAATGTTGACAGGGGGAAAATCAATAACAACAGCAGTACAATGAGGTAACAATATTTTTTATACTGGCCAGGCAACTGGCCAGAGGGAATATATAGGGGAGTGGTTCTCAACCTGTGGGTAACGACCCCTTTGGGGGTCGAATGACCATTTCACAGGGGTCGCCACTCCTCTATCCCGCAATGCCCCCTTTTGAAAGAAGGTGGCCTCATAGCCAATGGAAGCGCTGTTTCTGAGACCCCGCGCTGGGAGGAGGGGAGAGGAGGCGTGCTGGGTGCGTGTGGGGACGTTTCCCCGTCTTTCCCTACCAGGCGGGGAAACAGAGATGAAAAGACCGAGAGGAGAGAGCGTAGAGCCGGAGCACGAAGGCGGAGGTGGGCAGAGGAGACCCTGCGCTGGGAGGAGGGGAGAGGAGGCATGCTGGGCGTGTGTGGGGACGTTTCCCCATCTTTCCCATCGAGTGGGGAGGCATTGGTGGAGGTGGAGGTGGAGAGAGCGAGAGGAGAGAGCGTGGAGCCGGAGCATGAAGGCGGAGGTGGGGAGAGGAGACCCCACGCTGGGAGGAGGGGAGAGGAGGTGGCTGTTGCTCCGGGTGGGGGGGTTGCGCCATTGGAGGAGCGCCACCCCTCCTCCTTGCCGCCGCCCCGCAAGCAGCCTTTCTCACTTGGGCCACCTCCTCCTCTTACTCCTCGGTGTGGCAGCCGAGCACAGGCGGGCGGGCTGTGAAGTAGGACATGGCGCCATCTTTTCCTCCCCCCGTGGAGCTGCCAAGGTGAGCGAGCAATCACTGGGTAGGTAAGGAGTGCAGCTGAGCCTGCGCCTGGAGCGAGGCCCTGCAGCGGGAATGGGGCTGCAGGTGAGTGGGGAAGCTCCGGGCGCCCTGCAATGGGAGGAGGGACTGCGCTTTGCGCGGAGAGGGGAGAACCTGGTCAGCGCCACCTCTTGCCGGGCTTGCTCCCTCCCTCCCTCCCTCCGGGCTCTTGGTGTCCGCAGCACTGTTCGCCGTGGGTGGCTTGTGTTGCCTTTCCTGCCCAAGCTTTGGGCAAGCGGCGGAGAGGCAGAAGGAGACGTGCCACCCGCCCTCACGCTGGGTTTGCTATGACAGGAGCGCGGGCTCTCCATGGTAGAATTACCGCTGCAGAAATGCCCTCTTCCAAACAACCACTAACGGGGACAGGAGCCCTCTTGCTTCTTTCATCTGGCAACATACACAGAGTGGAATCATTGCAGTTAAAAATGCAATCGCAGTGCTATAAATGCAGTGTGTAAGGGCCTCAGTTATCGGGATGGCGAGGCGGGGGAGGGCACCAGCATGTCTAGGAGAAAAGCATTTACTCAGCTTTCTCTTGGAAAGGCTGGCTTTAGGTGCAACAAAGGTGCTGTGTGTGGAGGTGGGTGCAGCAGCATTAAATTATCACCTGAGTCCCCTCCAAGACAGAGCTCATTGCCCTCCAAGGGAGAGGTGGGGAGAACTGGGCCAAATCTCTTCCACACCAAAGTTGTGCTGGTGGGAGGGGTGGAAATCAGAGAAAGAGGAGCCGTCTATGGCGGTAGGGAAGACGGCGGGCAGACTCCTGGCCGCGAGCGAGAGCATTCCCATTCACCTGGTTCCAGACGACCAGCCTCCGGCCCTTTCGGCCCTCTCTCTGCTTCCCTCTCTGACCACTGCTACCCCAATAAGCCTCAGTGTCAGCCACCCAGCATCCCGCTCACTCGCTCAGCCTCCATCCGCCCCCACTGCAGCCATGCCTCTGGGTGACGGTGCTGCCATTACAGGCCGGGAGAAAGCGTGGAAGCCGCGGCGCGCACGAACCCGCCTCTGCCACCTACCATCACTGCCCCCTCCGTCCTCTTCCCTTTTTCCCCTCTGGCAGCGGCTCCCCTCCCCAAGCAGAGGGGGGAGGGAAGGCTGGGCGCGGCAGTGAGAGTGAGCCCACCCTCCACACATGCCCACTCCAGTGGGGAGGGGAGAGAAAGGCGGAGGGGGGAGAGGTCGCGGGGACCTAGGAATGGCGGCGGGGTGGGGGAGAGCTGTGTGGGTGGCGATGTTTGGCGAGAGAAATTGCCAGATAAAAGGAGCGGGATTTGGCATGGTGGGCAAGAGATGCTGCTTTGGCCATTTCCTCACTAGCTTATTATAGTGCTATGATACAGTGGGCCCCTCCCTAAACTGCAAACCCCAGGATTCCATAGGATGTTGACAGTGGAATCATAGCACTATACAGGCTAGTGGAATGGTCTTTTCTTAAATAGTGCTGAAGTTGTGAGGAGCGAGGCCCTATTGCTCCTTCCAGAGGCTGGGGATCAGCCCTGCGAGGCTCCCATACCCCGAAAAGTATTGGTGGAGGGGGCTTTTTGTGCCTTGACTCCTGAGAAGTCCCAAAAGAATTGGCATTGCTCTCTACCGTGCCACAGAGGTCTTACATTACTTTAGGTTCCCCTTCAGATGCCAACCTTGGCAACAGACCAGGAGAGAGGTGATTTCTAAAGGGGGCTGTTCTGAGGGAACGGGGGGGGGCAAGAAGCTGGCAAGTCAGTGCAGATACCTGGCAATGGGACATGGGGATGGAGTGCGTGGATCAGCGAACAAGGATGTGACTTAAGCCATTTCCGCACTACACTGTTATAGTGCTATTATTCCACTTTGAACATCCCGTGGAATTCTGGGGTTTGTAGTTTACTAAGGCCAAAGAGCTCTCTGGCTGAAGCGGGGGGGGGAGGCAGCATTGGGGGGGGGTTTGAGCCCCTGGGCCCCCTCCCTTGCCCCTGCCCTTGCGTGCACTCTGAGCATGACTGCCAGCTTCCAGGGCTGCCATTTTTTCACCAGTGTCACTGACTCGGAAGGGGGGGGTGGAAAGCTGCAAAAACACCCCGATCAGGTGCCGTTCGCACGGGCACTGGGTGGGGAGGGGGGCAGGGTCAGTGGGTTGCAGGAGGGGGGGAGGTGTTTTGACAGAGGCCTTGCGCGGGACGGGGGGCAGGAGCGTCCCTCTGCCGGGAAAAAGAGCTGCGGGTTGGAGCAGCTTCCAGGCAGCCAGGCGTTCCACGGGGTTCAGCGGTCGGGCTGGGGGGCAGCCCAGCACGGGTCTCAGCCCCTTTGACGGAGGTGGGGAGCTCATTGTGCTACCCCAGGGATTCCTGGCTGGGCCTGTAAGAGGAGTTTATTTCAGAACAAGGGGGAGACCTCCTTTCCTAGGAGATGGGCAGTTTCTCTCTCTCTTTCCAGCCTATTTTTGGAAACTTCTTGCTTGAATTTTGTGTTGCAATTATTTGCCCTCTTCTCATTTGCCCACTCACCTACCCTCCTACCCAATGGTAGACCCACCTTAGGGTCAACATAAGTCAGGAACAACTTGAAGGCACACACAAGAAGCTTGTGTAGTCCCTCGAGATGTAATTGGAAATAAATATTTCACAATATATAATTACATATTGTTTTTGTGATTAATCACTATGCTTTAATTATGTTCAATTTGTAACAATGAAAATACATCCTGCATATCAGATATTTACATTACGATTCGTATCAGTAGCAAAATTACAGTTATGAAGTAGCAATGAAAATAATTTTATGGTTGGGGGTCACCACAACATGAAGAACTGTATTAAGGGGTCGCGGCATTAGGAAAGTTGAGAACCACTGATATAGGGAATACTAGAGTTCTTGGTCAGAATCCTATGCTCACTCTCAGATTTACTTATCTTTCCCCAGGTGACAGCATCACATTATACATGTTGCAGCCTGCATTTTCCTTTGCCCACTGGCTACCTTAACTTTTCACCACAAAAATGTACATTTAAACAATGCCTGTGTGACGGTATTTTCCTGAGCAAGATTCAAATCCTCAAGAGGCCTCTGAGTTCTCCTTACATGCCTAAACCCCACAATGTCATGGAGGCAGAGGAAGAACTGGTTTTCTTCATGGTGCCTGGTTGTACATTCTGTGTGTAGGATCGTGAGTATGTACTAAATTGGACGGTGTCAGGAGGTCATCTGGTTTTCGCTCATGGATGTTTTCTATGGTTGGTTGATCAATGGGTTGGCAGGGGGCTGAAGACCCAGGGATCTGATGCCTCTTGGCATCAGTGCAAGTTCTATGTTTCTGAACCCAAGATATAACCCGTGGTCCCTGTTCTTGCTATTAATTGATCCCAAACTGACTTCGACATGCAGCAAAGAGTCCCAATCATCAACAGTCCAGTTCAAGTCCTGCAAAGCCAGGCCTGTGGTTTTCTTAATGTCATCAAACCATCTGCAACTCAACTTCAATTTATGACAACCCTACAAATGAGAGACTTCTAAGTCACCCTGCCACCAACACCCTTGCCCATGTTCTGTAGACTCAGGGCTGTGGTTTCCTTCATTGAGTCTATCCACCTTCAATGTAGTCTTCTTCTTTTCTTAGTGCCTTCAACTTTACAAAGCACTATTGTCTTTTCTAATGAGTCACATCACGTCATCTCACAATATGCTCAAAATGTGATAGTTTGGTCACTTTGGCTTCTAGTGAGAGTTCAGGCTTGATTTACTGTTGGGACTTTTTTTTTTTTTTTGGCAGAGCATGGTATTCTTTCCCTGAAAGGGCCCCAAACCACCTCCAAATGTCTATCACCATTGTCTATTCACTTGCCCTTTCCCATGGAAGCAAGCCACATACCATATAGCACAAGAGAGCAGAGTGATCAGAGGCTGCTATATTTTCTCCTTGCTCTAGTTTAATAACTTGCTTAGAGGGAGAAAAGGAGAGGCAATGAAGGCAAGGAGGAGGAAAAGCAGGACTGAAGTAGTAGTAGCTGTTGTTGTAGTGGGCCCCTTGTTGGGCTTTGGTCTTGGCCTGTGCTCAACTGTGCTAACTCCTAGTTCTGGACTGCCACATTACCATTTGCAAAACTATTATGGTGCTGTTAATTCTGCTGCTAGTTTATGTCAGTATTAGCCTGGGTATAATGGTTACCCAGTATATCAGGGCTATAGGCCTGGCCTATAAACTATGCAGAGGCAAAATCTGATGTGCCTCATTTATAAATCCTTGTGGAAAATTCAGAAGTCATGTAGAAAAGATGCAAATGAGGGGGAGTTATCATCAATCCTATTTGACAGCTAAGTAAAAAGCAGCACATGGTTTAAAAAACCAATTAGGTATGAATCTGCATCTATCTCACACTATGGAACTCATCAGTGGAAATTGTTCCCTAGACAGAAAAGAAGGAAGGGGAGGGAAACAGCTTCAATCCTTTTACACTGAACTCGCTACTGCCCATGGCTGTTTCATTATATACAATGAATGTGAACTCTGGAGACATCAGGATTAAAATATGAAGCGTAAAATTATATTACGTTACAGAGGATTTATTTGCATGGAAGTCTGATGCTAATTCCTGCACTTTTTTGGTCACACCAGTGTTTTAATGCCATTCATGATTATGACATTTACAGTTTATTTTAAAGCACTTCATTTTTAAAAGAGTTCTGTATCAATAAACACTGTTTCTGTTTCATAATACAGACAATTTTTCAACCACCTTCTTTTTAGTCTTTCTCTTCTCATCATTATTGAGCTAGGACAGTTATACACTGTTTTTTGTTTAAATGGTATGTTAGGAGAACTCCCTGAACCATATAAAGATTAGCTCTAGAGTTATATAAATACCCTCATCCACATTTCATTCCTGCATTCTGCGAACTGCATCTACTTACAGATTACTTCTTTCTTGTGAGGTAGTGGTAGTGATTTTTAGGTCAGATATCTTAAAATTTGCAATGTTCTATATAAGCACATCTCACTTTTATTTGAGGGTTAAAATTTGGGTTTAGGAATAGCTAGAATAGGTCAGCCATAGCAGCAACTGTGACTTTTATGCCAGCAGTAGGTTATCTTGGTTTTCTCTACCAATGCTTGGATATATTATGTAACTACAGTGGCCCCTCCACATTTGCAAGAGTTGGGGTGCAGAACCCTCGTAAAACTGGAAAAAAACACGAATAACTTTCACCCCACGATCCCCCTCCCATTCGTTTGCCTCTGGCCTGGCATTCTTGGGGAGGAAGGAAAAGGACAAATTAAAGGGGCTTATGAGTACTTTTCTCTCAGACAGAGAAGAGTGAAGTTCTGGGGTTCTACTTATTTTTGGTCACCATCTTGAGAAAGGAGGGGTATGAGCAAAGAGAGCATCTGACCAAACAGCAGCCATTGCACAGCAGAATGTGCAGACATATGTGAGAGAGGACATACCTCCAGCCGTGGGAGGGGGCTTTGCTCACCCAAAAGGAAAAAATACCAATTTTAAACAGAAGCCTGGGGTGAGGAACGCAAGAAAAAAAGGATGGGGGGAGGCAAACATGTGTCTCGCGGATAAACATATTTGTGAAAGTCAAATCCACAAATGTGGAAGGAGGACTGTATATTTACTACCATTTTCCAACTTTCTTCTTTTTTTTTTCATTCAATTATCAAAAGATTAGCTGTGTTGCTGTCAGTGAAATTACAGCTGAAATGAACAGTCATCTTAGGCGTATTTCTATTCTGCTACCATGGAAAAGCACCCTAAATTTAAGCAAGCCCAAATTGGTCTAAATATTATCCTAAAGTCCTGAAGATTAGAAAGAAGCAACACTGATCGTGCTAGCTGGAGGATTCTGTGAGCTTTAGTGCAAAAAAGTAATGTTTCCAAGCTGTGGGCTGTCCTAGAGCCCCTGGGACACTGAAAGCATTGGGACACAGGAAGTAACCAATAGCTGAGGGATGCTTCCCAACTAGCCTGAGCTAAAACTAAGGCAGAGTCATCTTTTTATACTCTGTAAGCCCATGCTCAACACATATAACTAGTCAAAGGCAATCTTATTGTGCCAATTGGTGTGAAGAGAAAGAGCTCAAGAATTCTACATGTTCATGTAATGTGTGTGAACAAGATTTGGAAGTGTAATATAAAGAGTATCTCTTTATGCATTTAGCTTAGTTATTAGTACAGCTGAGAAGAAAAGAAAAATTTGCTGAGTTTAGTTATAAAAAATTCTGAGGCCACACAGCGCAGAAGCTCATGCAGTCTTGTGAACTGTGTTCTGTAACCTATCAGAAGTGCAGTTTCATGAAGCTTTAAACAAGCAAGCAAGCAAACAAACAAACAGCATTGGTATAAGTTTTATATGCAATTATTCTTGTGTCCAGGACACAGAGCAAAGCCCCCACCCTCAAATGATTGTGCAGTTTCAGTGTTACTTTGATTTGTTTGACTGGTCCTTCCTCACTGAACATGCAAAAATTGACAGCAGAATTGAAAACCACAATAATAAAACCAATCACCCAAATAAGCAGATCTCCAACTTAGTTCCAATTACAGTTATGCACCAGTATCATTCATTTCTACAGCTTTCTTTTAATTACTTAAATTGCCTTTTTTCCAGATTCTTGCCCTGATGAACATTTAAAGGATGATGACTAATCATTTTTCTGATAAAAGAAGGCAATCTAAAGGTACAAAGGCAATCCTAAAACCTGCAGTTTCTTTCTGCAAGGCAATTTTTGACAACGCAATTAGTGGCTTGGGAAGATGGGAAGTTCTTGATTTAAGCTCCCCCTAAAACAGATGGAATTATATTTCTTTCAGACAAAATGAATACAGATACCCTCTTTTTGGAAAGCAGAATTAACATGTGCATTCATTAAACTAAGTGAACTTTGAGATGTCTGAAATATAAAAACTGGTCAAGGTTATTTGGAGCTGTAGAAGGAAAAAAAAAGGTGTTTCCAAGCTCTGGGCAGCTGGCCTACATTTTTATGCCATCATGTGGAGACCCTCCTAACTGGAGAAACTTGAAAATGCCAGGGTTGCTGAGAGTGGCTTTGGGCCCCAGTGATTCTGTTTGTAAAGCACCTCCCTCTCTCCCTGATGTTCATCAAAAGCAGATCTGTGCAACAAGTAGAGGATACCTCTGTGTGACTGCAGTCTGGCTGGATGGGTATGTACCTCTGGGCTGGGGTGGTGGCTTTCAGCCACTGGGAAAGGCTGTGCACAAACGGGAAAGATATGAAGAAGGTGCTCTCTTCCCACTTCTCTTCAAGTTGGTAGGGGGAGAGTGAGGCAACTTTTTGGTGTGGTAGGTGGTAGAAAAAAGGGAGGGGGTCTTGCACCTGGAGCAGCCTACAGCCAGGCTCAACTGGAGGTGGGAAGACTTTTCTCCTTTGTTCTCACATTCTGTCAGCTTTACAGGAGTGACTCCAGAGGAGTTTTGCTTCCTTTCCTGGCACACCTGGTGGCAGTTGTGAGCTTCTGGTAATCTGGCCAAGAATCTTTATGTAGAATATCCAATTCTTCAATTTTGCAAAGGATTTTTTTTTTTTAATGAAAAGTAATGATGCTACTGACAAAGACAAAAGTATCTGCAACATAGTTTGGTCCATGGCCCTGCTCCCCCCTCTTTTGCTCCTGGGTGGTAATATATACTCCCGAACACTGGCCCTTGAAAATACACTCCAAATCCCAATAGGGGTTGATTTTAATGAGCTTTGAACTCTTGGACACTTCACAGGATTGAACGCAAGATCCACTATGGCAAAAGGCCTGGCAAGAAGATGATATCTGAAGGTGTCTGTCTGTCCTATTTACTTCCTCCCACCCCAACTAGACATGCATACCAACCTCAACTCCCTTGTTTGAAAAAAAATTCATACACTAGTAATCATTGGGCTGCCCTGACAATTCCCATGACATTTGCTTTGGGCAAAATTTTTGCTGCAATACTTCCAACCAGTAAAATGGTGATTCTCTCACGGTATTGCTGAATCAGTGCTGGACTTCACAGCTGAACTGTCTCTGTGTCTCTGGCACATTCTTTTTCTTTATGTAGTAGACTGGATTTCACTATCAGTGAAGAACCTGGAAAAGTGGTTCCCAAACTTTGGTCCTCCAGATGTTTTAGACTTTAGCTCACAGAATTCCTACTGGCCAAACTGCTTGAGGCTTTTGGGAGTTGAAGGTCAAAACTCCTGGAGGACCAAAGTTTTAGAACAACTGGCTAGGGAGTTCTGAGCAAAAATTTCAGCACAGCACAGGCAAACTTCTCATAGCTTCAGTCATCTTGACAGTACTACAGAAATAGTACCACTGAACCCATGGCTGTTGCACAGCTGGGGAGCAGCAGGTTATAAGCAATGAACTAAGATATAAGTGATACAACTGGCACTCTGGAGTTAACATTTCCTCCCTTGTCGTACTCAGAGCTTTCCCTAATGCACTAACCCTTTCCTGTAGAGTTATGTTCCCTTAATCCATCCAAAAGGGCTTTTGCTGAAAGGTGACAACTTTATGACTCTGTGAGGTGTGTACTGCATCTTCTTCCCCATCATAATGGGGCTCTGGGAAAAACAAAAACACTCCTGGTTTCTCTGTTGTGGGCTGCACATGGAATGAGAGTGAGAGGTTTCTATAAAATGGGCTAAGAAGATGAATGTGGTATCATGCCACTTGCCCTGTGCTGGCATCCAGTCCAAAAAACATAGCCAGGGCTGTTATCTGGGCCATACACGTTGAACTACTGTGTCTTCAGGATAAGGAGGGTGGAAAAACAGTTCTTTTGCAACAGAATAAGTAGGATAACATTTCCTTACATAAGTAATGTTTTATGACTAACTATGACAACTGCCACTGGGGATGTTGTTAACATAAGGTATTGGGACAGGGTCATTCTGTCTAACTTTAAAGAATGACTTGTCATTGCTCAAAGCACTGTGACACCCTATCTTTATGTTTGCAACTAAAATATTTTCTCTCTGTTTATCAGTCCTTCCTTCTCTGCAGGGCACCAGAGGGTACTGTGGGCCACCACTCCACAGGAAGTCTTTCTCCTGAAGCAAATCTGAGCACAGACTCTCAGGTTCCCTGCCAAGAGAGAAGGACAGTTTCTTCTCTGCAGGAACTTATTTTAAATAATCTTGAAGGAGGAGACAGATTTCTGTGTCGGAACGTAAAAATATTTACTAAATTTTTCACCCTTTTTGACACAGCTGGACATTCTGTTCAAAAATTGGAAACTGCAGCATGGGTTTTTGCTTTCTGCATGACAGCAAAATGAGCAGTTCTCTCCATAAATTTCTCTTAAAATTTGTGCAATAAGCCTCTGTGCAAAATTAGTCTCTTGTTCCTTTTTAAGCAAAGCACACCTACTCATAGAACAAGGAGAGTTCAGGATTACAAATCAAAAAGACAAACCACCAAACAAATGCTTACACTTTTAAATAGTCCATGCAACAAAGTAGAGGAAATAATAAAATATATAAAAACCATTTGTACAATCTGCTCTCAAACATGCACTCAATGCAAATATTTAGCTTCAACTCTGTAGTCTTCAGTGGGTCAAGAACTGGGGTGCCCTTAGAAAAATAATGTGGAACTTGGGACACATTTCTCAGAAACCAAGCACTTGGAGGGCTGGAGCCAAAAGTGAACAAGTAGAGACCATAGCACCTGCAGAAGAGAGTAGGCTTATGTGTATTGCTCTTTCGTTGCTTACAGGTACTCTGCCACCATGAAATACTCCCACATATAATGACTAGGCCAACAGAGATCACTGTTATGTAATCTAAACTCCTGTGGTATCACAAATGCAATGAAAGAACTAAAAGTACATTAGGGTGTATGATGCTATTAAGCTGAAAACTTTGCGTAAGAGAACTCAGTCTGCCCAGGTAGCCTATATCCTAGATGTCTATCTATCAAATGATCCCACATTTCTGCCCTAGAGGAACCTGCATTAATAATGGTGCCATTCTACCCAAAATGCTTTTAATTGAAGCTGCTCCTTGATCATTTCTGCACTAGACTGTTACAGTGCTAATTATTCCACTTTCAACATCCTATGGAATCCTGGGGTTTGCAGTTTCGGGAGGGGTTGAAAGTGGAATAATAGCGCTATAACAGTCTAGTGTGGAAATGGCTCATGAAATAGTGAGGAAGAAAGCTGAAAGAGTTTCTCTGGACCAGGTTTGAGAAACATCAGAGCACCTCTCATGCCTACACCCCTGACTGCTGCTGCTTTGTAAGACTAAAAACAGAAGAATGACTCACTCTTGAAGACCTAGTAATGCATAGCTGACAAAGCACTATTGGTTCACTTATTCCTAGACAATTCTCCCATAAAATCAGACCTCTCAGTGTAATTCCTAATCTTTCAGTGTGGTATCAATATTTCATTACAATGGGAAAACACATTATCTACAAAGCCAGGATGCTGTAATCTCATGGAAACCATTTGCCAAGAGTTCTGAATCTATGGGATAACTACATGTCCCAAGTATACTTGTGTTTGGCATCATTCTTCCAAAGTAACAAAGCACACCAGTACTGTTCAAAACAGAGCCATCTAAAGCAACTTCTTGCCAGCCAGCCACGAACTTTTCATCTTTTATTTTTTTTAAGAAAAAGAGTATTTTCCCCAGAGACAAAAGCCATTTCAATTTCCACCCTAGAAAATGCATGTAAAATCACTAGTAAACTTTAATTTCACATCAGTTCATAATTTGTTTTGTGTGAACAAGCAAATCTAAAGATGGACTCTAAATAATAGGAAACCAGGCCTCACAAGGATATCTAAGATATGCTTGTGACCTCAAATCTGCTAGCACAAACCATATATTCTAGAAGCTTGAAAGAGCTGAGAATTTTTCTTGCTGTCTGGTGCCGATCTTTTATGTGTCCTCTGTAATGCAGGTGGGGTTCAAACCTGCCTTAAGATTTATGAACTAATGTAAGAACTGGGATTTTTAAAGATGTGGGACTGAAATTTTATTCCTCTAAAAACAAACTGATTGACTGTTTGAATCCTTCAATGTTTATATTGTGGATGGGGAAATATTTGGAATTGGGGAGTCTTGGGGTTCTTAAGAAGTCAGTATTTTATAATAAAATGGTCAGGAAAAAACTGATCAAAAATGCTTTTAAAATACTACTAATAAAATTTAGTACAATTTCCCATGGAGATTTGTTTTTGCTTTGTTCTGTCATGAACCTAACCAGGGGGAAGGGAAGGCTTGGCTATAAAAATAAAGACCTGACTGAGTTCCTTTATCCCCTTGCCTTGTGAAAGCCACCATATGGCCTAGATAAACGGCTTGCCCATTGAGAAAGCAACATAATATGCCTAGTACATGATGAAATACCCGCTCCCTGCAGAGAAATTAAAGCTGGTCAGCTTTCCTCAGCTGGAAGGATGTAATTCATTACAGAGTATAATCTGAATTTCTGCACCAGATGATGGAGAGGGCTTGGCACTGCTCAGATGAAGCAAGGCTATAAAAATGTACTTTCCCGTACAAATATACAGCAACCTGGCCAATCCATGTAGATCTTTAGGTAAATGGAACACTTTAGGGGGCAAAAAAAAGGAAAGGAAAGGAAAGGAAAGGAAAGGAAAGGAAAGGAAAGGAAAGGTATTTCTTTATCATACTTGTATAGCACAGGCTATACAAGGTTTCGTCACTTTATAATCACCAAAGTAGCAACTACAAAAACTGTACAGGAAAGTCACTGCAGTCAGCTCTCCACATTTGCTGGTTTCATTTTCATGGATTTATTTGTAAGTTTCTCCAACCTCTCCTCCCCTACCTCAAGTGCCATTTTTCCAGGGGAACCTTCCCTCTCGGTAGCTTCAATCAGGCCATGCAGCCCTCAAAAGACCCTTCTCTAGTCCTCCTCTTCCTCCATCAGATACTGCCTGGCCAGCTCTCCCAATGCCCCCCAAATTCTCAAGGAAGGAGATGGACAAGAAAAGGAAGTATGAGTCCACCCACTCCCTTTCCCTGACGTGGTTTGGACTCTGAATTCCCATGCCTCCCACCATGCCTTGGCCCCTTTGCCATAGACACACACATATATTTTAATGTTTGCATTTTTCCCATTTTTGCTGGGGGGTGTCCTCTGCCCCTAACCCTAGTGAAATATAACTGTATTTTTCTGCCCAAAGTTGCACAGTATGCTTTGATACTGAACATCACATGTCTATAAGAAAATAATGTAAGTACCACCCATTTAAAGCTGCTTTCTGAAACTCAAACACACACTGCAAACACAATGCATTTAAAGTTAACATTGCAGGCCAGTGCTTCCATTTCTGCTAAAATGTCATGGTGGAGAAATATGTGACTACTAGAAGTCGTTACAATAGGGTGTTAGTAATCCCCAAACTGTCTCCTGTACCAAATAATCTGGAAAGCCTTGGCAGCAACCCCACTGGGTTGAAAATGCTGCTTCTTAATGCTGGCTCAGTAAATGGTGGAATAGCCACCATTCAGGACTTGCTCCTCGATGAACATGCCAACCTGGCATGTTATCACAGAGAACTAGGAAGTTGGATCTGGCCACAGTGATACATGCCTTGGTTACCTCCTGTTGGACTATCTTAATGCACTCTATGTGGGGATGCCTTTGAAAAGTACTCAAAAGCCACAGTTGGCCCAAAGAGCTGCAGCCAGGTTGTTAACTGTGGGTGGCTACAGAGAGCACACAACTCCCTTGTTGAACAGCTCTGCTGGCCACTGGTATGTTTCTGGGCATAATTCAAAGTACTGTTTTAACCCGGCTTTGGTCCAGATTATCTGGAGGACTGTATCTCCCTTTATGAGTCCAGGAGAACTTAAAGATCATCTAGAAAGGCCCTTTTCTCTGTCCCATCACTCTCTCACATGGGTTTGATGGCAACAGGGGAGGAGGCCTTCTTGGTGGCTGCTCCCAGACTCTGGAACTCCCTCACTAGAGAGGCCAGGATGGTCCTGTCCCTGCTGTGCTTTCAAAGGCAGCTGAAGACTTTTCTGTGCTGGCAGACTTTTTAAATTGCCTGAAAGTGGGCTGATGATGCTGTGCAGCTTTCAAGGTGGTACAGCTTTAATGTTTTTAATGTATTTAATATTGTTAATATCAATATCTTAAAAACTTTAAAATTAAAACTTTTTTCAAAAAATTTATTCTTTCATGAATGTTTAGCCTGTTCTTTTTAAATCTTGTTAGCCACCTTGACTCGCGCTGTCAGGAGAAAGGTGAGGTATAAATAAATAAAATAATAATAATAACAACAACGATGATGATGATGATAGCAATAGTAGAAGTACCAGTTTCTCCTTATAATTCTCTTAGTCCCCACTATCAAGTGTTCTTTCCTCCATTTTCCTGTGTTCTCTTTCTTGCTGCTCTCCAGCCCAGCACAGATCATTTTTCCTTCTGTTAACTTGGCACCAAGAATCTGCTTACACTCCAAACAGTTTTGAAAGAAAAAATGTTTGTGATTTTTATCTGTGTTTTCCCACTTTCAGAAGGGTCTTGCAACTCTAACTCTCACATCAGTACAGGGTTCACTGTAAGCTGAGTGGAAAATAATTCTGAACTCAGTTTGCAGGAATTGAAGTAAGCTGAGAACAAAGGGGGAAAAGTTGGAGGAGGAGAGTAAAACTGGGATATTCGAAAAGCATCTGAAAACATGGCATGACAGAGTATTAACTCAGGCTGTCTCTGACAAATCTGGACAGTTGGTAGGTAAATACTACATTTTGGGACCCCCTGAGCCATATTAGGCCCTTGAGAGACTTCTTTTCAGCGTGAAGTGATCTGAATATACTAGTAATATTAGCTGGAGTTGGCTTCCTGATGTTATTGATGTACAAATCCTATTTTCCTGATGTTATTGATGTACAAATCCTATTTTCCTGAGGTTATTGATGTACAAATCCTATTTTCTCCAACTATTTTCTCCAACCACTGGTTCTTCTGGCTGGAGCTGGTGGGAATTACAGACCAATAACATGTGAAGAGTCATAAATCTATACTTCTGGACTATAATCTTTTGGCCCTAATTTTTTAAACAAATTATCTCTATTAATTATTAGTTAATTAGTTAATAAATAAATTAGTTGTTAGTTACTAAATAAATTATCTCTATTAGTTTTCATTTTTTTAACAACATGTACACCGCACTTAACAATTTAAGCACACTCATTCCAAAGTAACAGTATTTGGAAAATGAACAAGCAGTAGGGGCTAAATAAATTACAAAACTATTAAGTATAGATTAAAGTTTAATGAACCAAAGTATCCGTTCAGCCAGCCACCCACAGTGTGAATGGACAGGGAACAAGCTCTTCTCAAAAAGTAGTGTTAAGTTAGCTATACATAGAGCAGCTGAGAGAAGGCATAGCATCAGAAGCAAGCGAATGTGGAATTAAGCAGCTTGCCTTCAAATTAACTGTAAGGAAAGGGAAAGAAATTGATGCGATGTGTTGTTTTAAATTCATCCAACAACTTTTTCAGTGATCCATCTATGCTTGAAGATGTAATGAAAAAGATGTTTTAAAAGGCATTGTGTTTTAACAGAAATCTTCCATGATGGTGATGCTGATAAACAAAGTAGGAATCATGCAGCCCTCTAAATGTTTCTGGACTGCAACTCCCAGCATTCCTTAACTGGGATGGAAAGAATATTCAAAAAATTTTCATCCTAGATGAAAAAGGAGTTTCCCAAGTGCAAAGAATTCCCAGAGGAGAACCTTGGATGGAGAGGAATCTTCACAGTTTGGGACTCATTCTTGGGACTTGTTCTTTTTTTTTTTCCCTATAGAAAATGGCATCTGCTGCACAGAAATGTTATTTCTTGTTCAGAAAACAAGTCTGCTATGCAGAAAAAGAAAAAAAACCTGCTGTACATTTGTAGATTTTTTGAAGAATAATTAAAAGGGATGTCATATAGGGGATGGAGCAAGCTTGTTTTCTGCTGCTCCAGAGACTAGGACACAGAGCAATGTCTTCAAATTTCAGAAAAAGATATTTCATTTAAATATTAGGAAGAACTTCCTGATGGTAAGAGCAGTTCAACAGCGGAATGCACCTCGGAGTGTGGTAGAGTCTCCTTTTTTGGAGGTTTCTAAACAGAGGTTGGATGGCCATCTACCAGGAATGCTTTGATGGTGTATTCCTGCACGGCAGGAGTTGGACTCAGTGGCCCTTGTGGTCTCTTCCAACTATGATTCTATGATTTTAAATCCTAGACAATGAACGGTTCTTTTAAACTATGTAGTTTCCAAAGGACTGTCTTGCAGCAGTGAGAAAAAATGGTCAAATTATTCATTCTTGTCCATCAGAATAAAATTTATAAGGATTCATATAGTTTCCATTAGCTCTGCTGATTAGGTCTATTGGGAGATGCATTCTGTTAATGTCTGGAGGACTGCATCGTTCCCAAACCTGTTAAAAAGGATACAGCCAGCATCACATCCCTGATCTCTGATGTCTTAGCTTCCTATTGGTTCAAATTTAAAACCAAATACTCAAGGGAAATTACTGTGAAACATTCATATAATAGGGCTGTTTTATAGCACTGTATTTTACTAATTTTTTTCATTAAATACTATACCAAATTAGTTCCTCAGACATTGTGCAAGAGTTTAAAAATAATAATAAATGAACAGAAATAGTAATAAATAATTGAAATCTGGCACAGGATAAAAACTGTTAAAAAACACCCCGTCAAATATTTGCATATAGATCTTTTGGCAGATCAGAGAGGCTAATACTCCAAAAATAATTAACAATGGCTGGATATCACATCAAGTAATTATATAATACACAGTGCTGACTCCAAGAACAATGAGTGATTTTTCATTGCTTCATTTTTTTTCTGGGCCAGAAATACAAATCTTGAGGCATATATGAGATAAACATTTTGTAGAACATTTTTGGACTATGATGTCCAAAACTCCTCAGGCAGCACAGCCAGTGGCCATGATGGATTAGGGATTCTGGTACCAATAGTAAAAAAAAGTATTGTTTCTAAACTCCGGAATAATAGTTCCCAACAATTTTTCCCCAGTTCATATTTTAACCTGTGACAAGGAAGCCTTTACTGTTTGCTATCAATATGCATGCTGACCAGCTCCTCACATTCTTGCCTCCTCCCTTGGGTCACAGAATCTTAGAACGTTCTTGTCAGAAGGAATCACAGGGCCATCTTGTCCAACCCCCTACCACGCAGGAATGTGCCACTAAAACCCTCCTGAACGATGCCCATCCAACCTCTGTTTAAAGACTACCAAAAAATGAAAGTTCACTAAGGTAACCTATTCCATTCTGTAACAGCTCTTACGAATAAAGAAGTTCTTCCTAATGTTTAGGTGGAATATCTTTTCTTGTAATTTGAATCCACTGGATCACGTTCCAGTCTCTGGAGCAGTACCAGTCAAGCTCGCTCTTTCTCCTACATGACATTCTTTCAGATATTTAAAGTTAGCTCTCATGTCACCCTACAGTCTTCTTTTGTCCAAACTAAACATATCCGTCTCATTCCACATAAGGCTTGGTTTCTAATGTGTGTAGTGTACAGCCTGTGAGACAACTGCCAGAAGCAATGGAAAATGTAGTTTTCCTGAGTTTGTTGACATTGTTTTGAAGCGAAGGAATTGTGTTATCTGGATAGCTGTGATCCTGAATAAACTACAGGCTGATTTTTTTTTCTTACAAAATATACTTTTCATTTTCCCACATCAATGTAACTTGTTGCTTTAGCCTTAACAATTTCCAAGGTGAGAGTCTTCAACAGAAATCTTCAGTGTTTCATGGGATTCAAGACAACAAACTGATACTAAGCTAATTGTCAGACATGTCTGAAATTTCAGCTAGCAGAATTGCCAAGATATTGTTTCCTGTAACAGGATGTAACACAGTAACCACTGTGACAGATTAAAATCCATTTTAAGCTAACCAGAAATCAGTCGCTCTTGTTAGGACATTCAATACATACAACCCTATCCAGTGGGGCCAGCTGCAATTAGGCAATCTTTGTGCAGACATATCTTGTACTTTACAGATTGGATGATCATCTATTAGCAAGTCAGGATAAGAGGAGGGTTCTTTTCATCTATGACATGCTATACAGAAATGCCATCCTACAAACTTTCTTGAAGATGACTTGAAGTATTGTGCGGTGGCCCAAGATTAGCGAAAAGATTACTGAAGTTCATACTAGCCTGGGACTGCAGTCGCTATGACTGTTAACTATCGTCAAGTCAGCTTTGATTTATGACTACACTATTAATGAGAAACTCACATCTTGCAAATTAAGGGCTGTGGCTTCCTTGATTCCATCCATCTGTAGTGTTGTTGTCCTCTTTTCCTACTGACTTCAACTCTACCAAGTATTATGATCTTTCCTAACGAGTTGTGTACAAAATAAAATCGCCTCCATTTAGTTATTTTTGATTTTTGTCTTTTCCTATTGCCTTCAACTTTATCAAGCATTGTCTTTTCCATTAAATTATGTCATCTCATGATATGCCCAAAGTACAATAACCTCAATGTTGTCATCTTGGCTTCTAGTCAGAGTTCAAGTTTTATTTGCTCTTGGACATATTTGTCTTTTTGATTGTTCATGAGGTCTGTAAAACTCTCATCTAGCAGGGTATTTCAAGTAAATTAATTTTTTCCCTGTTAGCTTTCTTCACCATCAAGCTTTCACCTTCTTACATAAAAACTAGAAATGCTACAGTATGGATAATCCTGAATTCGGTATTCAGTGATGTATGGTGTCTTATCTACTTCCTTCATAGCTACCATTCCAAATCTTAGTCTTCTTTTGATTTATTGATGACAATCTCCACTTTGACTAATGACTGAGCCAAAATATAGACAATTTTGAACTATGTCTTCTTCATCTACTTTAATGCTGTGTAAATCACCTGTGGTAATTTTTTCAATTTCTTATTATTCAACCGTAACCGTGTTTTGGCACTTTCTCTCTTGACATTCTTCACTAATCATTCCTGGTCTCTTCTCTGCTGGCAAGTGGGGCTGGCATCATGTTCACTATTTACAATGTTGTAAATACTTTACAATATGAACTGCAGCATATTGTAAATACTTTAAAATATGCTGCAGTTCATACTTACAGTTCACATTTACAGTGGCACCATTGCAATGATGGCAAATGCTCTCAAAACCACCTTAGGACCCAGGCAGTAACATTAGATCAGTGGTTCTCAACCTGTGGGTCCCCAGATGTTTGTGGACTTCAGCTCCCAGAAGCCCCAGCCACTATGGTCAATGCTCAGGGGTTCTGGAAGCTGAAGTCCAAAAACATCTGGGGACCCACAGGTTGAGAACCACTGCATTAAATGAAGGAGTTGTGAAGCACTGGAGAATGGGTGCTGAACAATGATGCATCTAGCCCCCTCCTACTAGTGAGGTGTGGTGCAGAAAGCAGCTCAGATTCCTGTTGCAGGGGTCCCTTTGATGTCTTCTCTAGCAACTCAGAGCTCTTTTAGTTGGTGCCGTTGCCTGGTTTCTAATGTAAGTTTTGAGGGGTCCAATCATCATCAAGATGAGGAGGCAGCATGGTATAGTGGCTTGAGCATTGAACTATGACTCTCCCTGTTTGGCCATGGAAACCCACTGAGTGACCTTTGGTATGTCATACACGCTCAGCTTCCAGCAAACCCCTTGAGAGCTTCACCTTAGGGTTGCCATAAGACAGAAATGACTTGAAGGCATTCAACAACAACAGCAATAATCAAGATATAGCAAAAATGATGAAGTTCTGTCATTGTAGTGATGTCCAATGATAGAGGATCTTGGCCATGGTGTTATTTGCATATCTTGATTTGTGGGTTCATGGTCAAAAGATTTTTCTTTAAAGGAATCTGTCACCTTTTCATCTGTTGTATATCGTTCTTCAGTGCCCTGCTTGCAGCATATTTTTATTTTACTTTGATTATACAGCATGTTCCTCAGTTGCATACCATTCCCACTCTGAGTTTAAATTTCCATCTATTTTCTTGGATCTTGTTGAAGTGGTCCCTTGTTTAACATTTTCTAATATCTTTTTCTCATTCTTTGCATTAATTATGATAATAGTTCTATTTATTGCTATGCATGAGTTGCTGAACAAATATGTTCAGAATTTGGCCCTATTTCTGTCACCTTTTAGTTTTGCTCCCTGCATGCCCTTAACTGTTTAACGGTTTCATCTGACACTCAGTGAAGCTTTTTGTTGTTGTTGTTGTTGGCTTCAGATGGTGCCTTTTGGCATTCTTTCCTAACAATGCCCCTGGTTTTGCTCCAAGGTTTCCTTGGCTCCAAGTCTGTTGGGCTTAAAAATGCAAATCTGTCATATGGTATTTAGAAAGGGATTTTCTTTAGATTGTATTTTAGCTTTGTCCTTATAAACAGCAAGTGTCAGAAGAGGTAGGCTGTAAACAGGGAACTGCACTCACAACTGCATCAAGCCAGATCATATACTGTAATCAGGCAGTTCACCAAGGTTGAAAGGACGTACAGTTGCAAGGTCTCAGCAGCTTCCATGATCTATCACAAGAGTGACAGATGACAATGATGCTGATGATGACAGATAATAAAGCTAGTAGTCACAATAACCAGAACCAGAACCACAGGAAAAAGACAAAGAGATACAAAACTTAAGCCAGTTCAGAGATCAAGAATCCAAATAAGTTCATGAGTAGGAAGTGCACAAAAGCCAGGGACAGTGAACCATTGTGAACAGCCAAAATTCCCAGAAATGGCTCTGGGATTTAAATCTGACTGATCTTGAGGTGCCAGGTGCTTAAAATTCAGTATTTATAACTGAGGTGTTGGCTCCTTTACTGCTGCTCTTTGTCCTCTTCACACACTGTAATCTCAGGCTGTGCATTCAATGATGCCCAAAAGTGACTACCCACAGAAATGTGACAACGACTGTGTAGACTGTAGTTAGCAAATGCTCCAGATGTTAATGTTTCTATTTTATAATGTGCTTGGATTATTTTCCTTTTTCTATAGCATTATTGTGCACTGCCTTAGCAAACACATTCTTGGTTTAAATTCAAAACTAGAAAGTTCTCTGTACTCGTAAAAGGCACAGGCTTGGTTTGGATATTATGTAAAACTATGTTTTAGTTCTATCTGCTTGAATAGGCTCTCATGTCAGGCTTTCATGCACCTCCTCCCTCTCCTTCTCTTACTCCTATTTCACACTGTGATTTCATAACTTATTTCTAGGTTCTCAGCAAACCATAGTTGGCATTTTGTTAAAAGGACTGCTGTAACCAAATGCAATTTACATTTCACACAAAATTGCTAATATCCATTCTGATTTGGATTCTGCATTCATTAATTCAATGTGAAGACATGTACCAGCTAGTCTTGTTTTACTGAATATATTTCAATTTGTGCAACTTGAGTATATGGACAAGATCTTTAGAATCTCAGAACTTAATCACACGTGCTCTTGAATGCAGTCTATTTTGACTTATCAAAGCAGCAAGAAGTCTGGCTGTCTGGGTGTCACAAGTATTTAATGCCTCACTGTGAGAAGATGCTGCGTCATTTGTTCTGAAATCAGCTGTGGTTGAAGAAACTGCCCTGGGAAGCTACTGATCTAGCCAATTATTCACCAGACTCCCTTACCATCCTTGGGGAAGATACTAAAATGGCAGACCGACAACCCCAACAACTTTTGGCTGAAACTAATTATCCGAATTCTTTTCAATCTAGTTTTTATCTTAGTTTTAGAATGAAGATGGCTATGGACTCCTTGATGGACACTCTAGGTCAGGAACCAGATGGAGAAACACATGCTTGTTTTTGTTGTTGTGCTTCTCAATAATTTTTGATAATGTCTTTCTCAGCCAGCTGGGAAAAGGAAGGGTATGATGAATGATGGTTCCCAAAATTTCTAAAGGGAAGGTTTCAGAAAATGGTAGTGAAGCTGGTTGGGTCTATGGCCTTCGGGACCCCAGATGGCTCCATCTTCTCTCCAGTGTTGGTTAATATCTACTGGGAGAAGTCATCTAGATTTTTGATAACAGTGTTACCAGTATGTTGGTGATAGCCAGTTCCATTCATTTTTCCCATAGGGATCAAAGGAAGTTGTAGAAAATGTGAAATCAGTGCATGAAGTCACTGACAATTTGGATGTGGGCTAACAACCTGAAGATTTAGCATGGACAGGTGTTGGAGTCCTTTTGAACCTGTTTTTATGTCCTGGAGTTCAGAACTGGCAGCTGTGGGCAGAAATGCTTTTGCCAACTTGAATTTTTTGGGGCCAATGGTAGTTTTTTTTTCCTGGAGAAAGATGATCTTGACACAATAATATAAGCACACATTGATCACTTCAGGAATGGTTTACTTGGAAGTACCATTTAGTTCAGAATGAAGTGCAAACATTGCTGATGTTAAGCCCACTTTTTGATCATGTAAAACCAACATGAAATTATTTGTGCTGCAACGCCATCTACTTATAATCCTAGCTAAATATGCTGGTTTTCACACCAAAAACCCTGAACAGTTTGGGGTCAGTATTGCCTGCCTTCTCCCTCATAATACTCGCACAAAACAATTATGATAACATGAAAGCACAGGTGAAGATTTAAGTAAAGGTATTGAAGGGGAGGAGCACCTTACTCTGCTTCTTGCATTTTTGCCCCCTCCCAAAATCACATTCCTCAAGCTATGAGGGGGGAAATGTGTTTTGTGGGTGTGCACATGTGCCCACACATGCATGTAAGATTCTGAGCAGAAAGGTAACTGAGAGGGAACAATCTAGCAGCTGTTATATGCTAAGTAACCATCTAAGATTCCCTTAGTTTAAAACAAAAGTAATGTGAATGATACACATAATTACATGCCATCCTTGCATGTGCCTCAGAAGAAATGAGGGGTTATACCAAATGACAAATAGTAGGAAATGACATGGAACAATTGCAGTATTTCTCTGAAAGCTCTCTATATTTGTTAAAATGGGTCTTATTGCCGGCCTGCTGATAAGATTGCTGTTCTGCTGAATTCTAAATCAGCACTGTTGCAGTAACATGTCTTTTAGTTATTGAATGTGACAGGATATTCCCATATGTATACCTCAGGCCTTTCAATGAGCAGAAATACGAAAAAACTTAAAGACTAATAAATATGTAACTACCTAATTTTTGCCAGACTCAGGGTCAAGCCAAGATGTTTTGTTCTCTGAAGCAAAGGATAAATGCCTCCTCACTAAAAAAAGCTGACTGGATTAAGAGCTGAATCTCATGTTAGATCCAACATAGGTCACAGGGCTTCATCTTCCAATGAAACCAAAGGCAGTTGAGTAGTAAATGGCAAGAAGCAGGTTGCATGGAGGGAACATTTCAGTTCTGCACATATTGACACAGGTCTTTGCTGCTTCTGAGTTGGCTGCCCTGCTTTGTCTAATAGTAGTGGCTCTGCATTGACTACAGTACCTTTCATCACATGCATGCCAAAACCAGCAAATACGGGTCCATACAGAAATACACAATACCCTACTGTCACCAAAAAGATACATGTGTAACTTAAATGACTGCATGCACCTTCTTGGTTTACCACTTGTCTTTTTTTCTCTCTGCTTCATTGTTTCCCTTGTGTCTATAGTTGACCTCAGTTTGTGTCCTACCAAACCTGTTCTTTGTAAAATGCAATGCCCACAGAACATGGCACATGAATTTAATTAACAAGAACATACTCTGGTTTACTATGTTCTGTGAACTGCTTTCCACATTCACCCATGCTCCAAAATGCTATGGCATCTGAAGATATCAGGATCAAAATTCAAAATGACCTTAACAGATTGGAGAGCTGGGCCAAAGCTAACAATATGAATTTCAAACACTTAGGCAGAAAAAAAATGGAATGCACAAATATAGGATGAGGAACACTGGGTAACAATAGGAGTGAAAGGGATCTAGGAGTCTTAGTGGACCACAAGCTGAAGTCAGTGGTGTGATGCAGCAGCCAAGAAAGCCAACGCAATTCTTGGTTGCATCAATAAGAGTATGGTGTCTAGATCAAAGGAAGTAACAGTTTCACTCTATTCTGCTTTGGTTAGACCTCATTTGGAATACGGTGTCCAGTTCTGGGCACCTCATTTCAAGAAGGATATTGACAAGCTGGAGCGTGTTCAGGGGAGTGCAACCAAAATGGTGAAGGGTCTGGAAGCCATGACCTATGAGGAGTGGCTTAGGGAGCTGGGTATATTTAGTCTGCAGAAGAGAAAGTTAAGAGGGGACATGATAGCCATGTTTAAATATTTGAAAGGATGTCCTGCTGAAAAAAGAAGGGGTTTGTCTTCTGCGGCTCCAGAGATTAGGACAAGAAACAATGGATTCAAACTACAGAAAAAGAGATTTCAACTAAACCTCAGGAAGAACTTCCTGATGGTCAGAGCTGTTTGGCAGTGAAATATGCTGCCTTGGAGTGTGGTGGAGTCTCCTTCTTTGGAGGTTTTTAAGCAGAGACCGGATGGCCATTTGTCAAAAGTACTTTGATGTGAGTTCCTGCATGGCAGGGGGTTGGATTGGATGGCCCCTGTGGTCTCTTCCAACTCTACGATTCTATGATTCTATATACCTCCATCCCAAGGGTATGTGCAGGTCTTGTCAAGATTCCACTAGATTGCACCAACTCTGACAGACCCCTTCTCTGTTGTTTTCAAGACTAAAATGTAAGTTTCTAATAACTTGTAGTTCCCATCCAACTCTTGAATTATTTTTCTATTTAACTCATAGGCTATTGATAGGAAAAAACAAGTTCAAGCTGAGGTTAGGCTTGAAAACTAGAGATGGCTACTTTATCTTTAATGGTTGTAGAGAAGAGGAAATTTCAACAGGTGTGATTTGTTACCTGGTTCTGTACAGCTATTAAAAGGACAGACGCCATTTCCAGTTTTCAATCTGGCAATCCTACTTGAGCATGTATAGCACATAGTATATTGCCACTACTGATCAAAAAGTGCCAGAAGTGGATTTTTCATTTAAAAATTACAGCAACACTTTTATATTGCTATGAGAGGAAAGCATGTATAAGATGATCTTTTTGACCTCATACGAAAATAATTTCCCCAAGGATATTGTACAAATAGCGAAAGGGCAAGCAAAATCTAACCTCAGTAAAGTCTATGAAGAGCCCACCTCCTGTACCATGACAATACCTGCCAGGCTGCTGGAGGTCACAAGCCTCCAAAAAAAGCAATTCATTTTGTTAAATAGAATGCACAGTTAGCATTAAAAATGTGTTTTTTTTAAAATAAAAAGTAGACTTATAGCTATTTCCATTTTTGCTGAGTTTTGGGGGGATTTTGGTAGTCTGTATTGCTCCTAGAGGTTCTTAAGAGCAGAAAGCTAGGCCCTGAACCCACCGCAGTTATCTACCTCATCTTATTTTGTGGTTTCTTCTTCATCATCATCATCTTCTTTTTTGGTGCTTTTATTTTTATTTCAGAAGTTTTATCATCAGTAGGAGTTCTGATGCCTTTCTCAGCCCCGTATCTGAATTTATTTAACTGATCTCAATTTAACATTTAACATTTTAACATTTATCCAGAACTTTGAAACATTGCGTTCTCAGACTAAAACCCCTACAGATTCCCAGGCAGTAACTTTTTGGATTACGTAGAGTCAGTAACCAGGCTGGTTAGGGCTCTTGGGAATCACAGTCTACGAAAGTAATTTTTCCAAACTCAAGATTTAACCTTCTATTTTTTAAAAAAGTTTTACAGCAGACTATTATATCCAAATTTCATAAGAAGGCAAAGAGAAACTTATTGAACAATAGAAACGTTTACCTCTGTTAATTATTCCAACATCAGTGCTGGAAACTATCCATTATTACTATTACTTGTCAACTATGTGAAATCAAAAAATGGAAAAAATCTACCTTGGGTGAAATCTGTCCTTTATGAAGACCCCAGGGAGGGTATTTTAGCCTAAACTGAAAAAGTTAACTCACTGATGGAACCAGTGCCCTAGAACCAAAGAAATGAAGAAACTGGGGAGAGAAGTAAATACAAAGGAACAATTAACACCTTCTCACAGGACCAACTGGTCCTGTGCAGGAGATCATGCTCAAATTATTATATTTGTCAGCAAAGTCTAGTCAAGTACAAGTTAAAAATTAAACACAAACCCCTCACAAATTTATCATCAAAACTGTAATATGGGGGAAGGGAGAGTATCTTTGGTCAGAAGCTTAAAATGCCTTCATGCAAATAGCTAAGCAACTTGACAGGAACTACATTTTAATTAAAATATGAAAGTATTTGAAGATCAAAAAGCTATTTCCATACAAAATGATATTATGCTAATATAGGTTCTTTGTGCACCTTGTCTTTTCTAAGGTGCTTAAAGCATTTATTTGTCCTTTGTCTTTGGCATGATTAAGCTAGAAGACAATTTACTGCAAGGCTTTGCTCCAAAGAAGAGTGGACAAGTTGAAATAAGAGCTATGGAGAAAGGGGACATCTAGGTGGTCCCTTTTGCTATGACTCCTGCAGTTGCCATATCTGCTGTCTTGGCTACTGTGCTTCTTTGGGTGGCTTTGTATGTGCTTGCATGTTCAGCATCAAATAAGAGCATTGCACATATTGAAGCACAGAAGTTCAATGTAGGTTCCTCCACATTTCTTTACATGGGATAGGCATTCGTGTACTCTGCTGACATATGATCAGTGTCATAATGCAATATAAGACATCTGGAGGTCTGGGTCTGGAAATTAGTTCACATGTGCATGCTCCTCTAACAGTGACTGAAACATCAAGTCATGATTTCAACAAATTAATTAATCAACACAGTCTGAACACCACAATCAATACTTTAACAGCAACTATTTTCATCTTAAAGCAAAGTGGTTCGGTTTGGACTTAGATGTTATTAGAATGGACGTGCATAGGGGTGGGCTTTGAGTTAACTATTAATAACTTTTTCATGTATTTCAAGCCTGATGAAGTTTGAATCTAACCCAGTATGTTTAAAAGACAGTTAATCCAAACATACAGCCATGAGGTGTTCTTTTCTTGAGAAATCAAGCAAGGTACAGATGTATATGAGGTGGGTGTAGGGTAATGACTTGCAGCAGAATCTGTAACACCATGGGGCAAGTGTAGGACTAGATAGCCTATAGAGACATAGGTGTCACAAATTAACAATAACTGCTGTAGAAAATATCTAAATAAGAAGTATTTCAGGTATTGTATCCTGTTGCTGTAGACCTCTGGAAAGAAAAGGAAAACACATCCAACAGATATGCCACATTGTCTTCATAACCTTTCAAGTTCTAGACATGTTTATCTAATCTACATTCACTTTCTCCTATCACATCAAGCATTTCTCCTTTGTACTCACCTCCAAAGTAGGAACCATCTGTTAACTTCATCTCCTTACTCGATTTAGTGATAACACCGGCAACACCGTGCTGAATGAAGTACATCTTTTTCCCCACAGCTCCTTCTCGGATAATGTAATCTCCAGGCTGGAACACCTCAAATCGCAATTTGCTGAGCATGGCAGTTACAAAGTTTGGGTCAGCATTTGCAAAAAGAGGCATGGTGGCAACAAGCTTCCGGCAGTTAAAGTTGACAATCTCCTACAATGAGAGAAAGACAACTGTCTCATTCAAGGGAAAGAAACCTAAATACAAAACCCAGGAGAAATGGAATGATAGAACAAGACACTCTTGCTTAGCCACCTAACAAAACCAAACAAAAGATACTACCATAACTCTTCCATAACTGAGCCACCTTTCCAACAAAACCTGCATTTTACTGCAGGGATGGGCCATCTCTTCGTAATATCCTAAAAGCTGATGGGGCTAATTTTGTCATGTTTTGCTGTATGGGCTGTTTTAAGTCTATGGCCATTTCCGCACTAGCCCGTTATAGTGCTATTCTTCTGCTTTCAACATCCTATGGAATCCTGGAGTTAACTATCACTTCTATTTTGACTTTGATTCTAGCTATCAAACTCCTCTATGCATCAGCTATGGTCTTGTTGGAAAGAGCAGAAGGCATTAAAGGGATTCTAACAGAGTATGTTCCTATTTTTTGAAAAGAAATTGAGAAGGGAGAAGCTAAATGTGTAGGTATCTCTACAAGTACAAAATGTTAATAGACCAGTGACTTTCAGAGTTATTACTTAGATTCTTATCTATGCTAGCACTGATTTTTTTTCTACTTCTCTCAAGCACTTGTCATAGAAAGGAAGCTCATAATAAGGTATAAAGGATTCTGAGATAGACAATTCATGCTAAGTCCTGGTTGTTGCCCTGGATCAGCCAAGAGTGAAATCTAGGACACTGCAGAGTGATGATGGTTATGCACTGATAGGTAAAGATTGGTTATAGTGGGTAAGATGTCCTTCTAGGCAACTTTTTGTCTTTACTGACTTTCTCATTGAGGAGCTCTCTGAAAAGTTTACAAGGAATCCCTACATACTTCTAAACACATAGCGAAATGTCTACGTTTGACAAATGGGGAAGACATAGAAGTGAAAATGGTGCGAACAATTTATCAGAAGCTTCTGATGTTCAGCTGCATGAAATTAAGAAGACTTCACACAAGATTCAGGACCAGCCCTATCATCAGGCAGAGTGAGACAGTCATTTTAAGCATTGGAAGCTGAGAGGTGGAGAACATCAATGAAGTTTAGGAGCACTATATATTATAGGAGCCTAGTGTATGTCATTGTGGGTTGCCCTGCTACCACATCTCCTAAACTTGCTGCCCTCATGTTCACTAGAGGAACAGTCCTGCAGACAGTGTTGAAGTAAGACAAATGCCAATCCAGTTGGCTTCTATACATGTGTATATCTCTCTGTCTGACTTTGTTCTTTTCCTCAGGCAGCAAAACGTCCTGAGTCTCCCCGGCAAGACCACAGATACACTTATGTGTGAGTCCACAGTGCAAACAGCAGTGCCTCATGGGTCAAGTGTTTATCTGCACACACATACATATGTAAGCATTCTGAGCAAAGACTTTACTAATTATAATCTTCTCATCCTTTTGCAAACAACCAACCAACCAGCACCCCGCTCCACTGCAAACTGATCTAAGCAAGCAACATATCTGGAAACAGGCAGTAACATCAATGCGATTTCCTAACACTGCAACCCCCCCAACCCCATGTCTTTTTAAAGTCACAAACAATTGGCAAATATTATCTTAGCTTTTTCTACACTGTGGATAGAATGAGTCTGGGGAGTGATTAATTTATGATGATAGCTGCAACTCACATGCTGCTTAAGTAGAAGCGCTGGGACTTTAGTCAGTTTAGTCCTTTCACTCACAGATTGCAGCTACAGAAGCAGTGCTGTGAAATAAGGTATGGCACTAAATTATCTCCTCCCAGCAATACATGGAACTGAGGAGGCAGAAGCATGAGATTATTTGGACTGCTCATCCTGAGGAAATGCAGCAAGGAAAATTGTGATGCAAGTGAATCACGCCACCTTTATTTCATTTTGAGGGCCTGTGGGGCAGAATGTAATCAACAAATAAAACGTTGCTGTTGTAGTTTTTGTTTTTGTTGTAGTTGTGTGCCTTCGAGTCGTTTCTGACTTATGGTGATCCTACAGCAAACCTATCACAAGGTTTTCTAGGACTGAGAGTGGGCTTTTTATAACCATTGGCCCATTTACCATACCCTCCAACTGCCCCAATTTTGCAGGGACAGTCCTAATGAATCTTCTGTTGTCCCACTTTTTCAGCTGCTTTCTAAATGTCGCAGTTTGTGTCTCTTCCTCCCATTTCCTCCCTTTCTCCTCACTCTTACTTCAATCACTGCAAGCCGAGATCAAAGTGCAAATGCAGCTGGCGCTTAATTCACCGAGGAAACAGGGAGAGGAGAGGAGGGGGTGAAATCTTGCCCTTCCCAGTAGGCTCAAATGAAAGCAAACTGCTACAGCCAGCTTAATTTTTGTGTCCTTCCCCATCAATAACATTTGCTATCTTGACCGTACTCTGATATTGCTTGGTGACACATCCCAATTTTCATCAGTGAATGAAATGTCAGAGCGTATATATGCCTTTACTAGCAAAATAATGTGAGAGGACATGCCTTAGTTGGATTTTTCTTATCTGCAATTCAGAATTTTTGGTTATGGTTTACAAAGCCCTACACAACTTGTATTTGGGCTATAGGAAGAGCCATACTTTCCCAGGATTTTCAGAAGAGGTCCTTCCTTCAGTCTGATCACATTCTGAGGCATATCTGGTGATGATCTGAAAAAGAGCTTTCTCAGTGGTTATTCCTAGATTGTGGAACTCTCTGTCAAGGATGTCCAGCTGTCTTCTATTCTGTCCCCCTTCTTCTGGCAGTCAAATACTGTTCTCTTCAGATAGGACTTTGGCATCTAAGCTGCCAAGGGAATTGTTGTTTTATTTTATTGCTGAGGATTTCATTTTGTTTTAAACCTTATTTTGTGTTTTGTTTTTGTTTTTAATTTGAATGTTACTTTTCTTAACAATCTTAAATACCTTTTTTGGGGGAGGAGAGGAGAAATTCAAGGCTGTAAATGAAATAAATGACAAAACCATAAACTAGATTATAGGAACACAGATGAAGGTGCAGGGTTTTAAACAAAATACAAGCAATGGGTGGGTTTAGAATCTTGAGAGGATGAATGCTGCAGCGTGCACAAGAACAGAAAAGGCAGAAGAAAAATTTGTATCACACTGGACTCTTTGCATTCAGCTGCAGAGGCAGTCTCTCTCTTCTCAAATGCTACTAGCTCAGTGCAGAATATTCTCTTCCCAATTTTAGTTTCATTCCTATTTTAAGAAAAGGGAGAGGAAGACTTCTGGAAGAAATTTGGACTATTAACATCTTCTTTCCTAGGACCATGAGATGTTAGAGGATATGCCAGAAACCCTCTTCATATGCAGGGATCGCATATCAGACAGGAAGCAGTTAAAAAAAAAAAAAAGAGACACTAATGAGAAAGAATCCATCTTGACAAGTAGGAAGATGCTACTCCAGGAAAAGTACAGAACATAATGTCCAGGAACTCTGAGCTGGATTGACACCTCAAGGATTTTTTTTTTTTTTTTTGGAGGGAGCCATGAGCTCCCCACCTCACAGTTCATCACTCATGTTCCACTGTACATCTTTTACAGCAGAAACCAATGGTGTACACTATTCTAATAGAGTTTCTGTACATCTCTATTAAATTTGTTGTGTATTATAATATTATACAATATATAATATTATGTAAAACCTTCATATTCAGGTTCATCTGGTTGTAATTTATCAAGAATTTCCCCTGAAGGCTATCTTTTAAAATAGCATCTTTTCTTTCCTCCAACCTATGGAACACTTCATTCACAGAGAACACATTTTGATGTATTCATTTGAACTATTTTTTTGCAATTGGAAATATTATTTGTTAGAATTGTTTAAAAATGTTATGTCACTCTGATATGACAGTGTAAAGAAACAAATGATGCAGCTCTTGAATATGCTCCAGTAAATGAACTTTTCTAAACTTTAATGATTAACTACCAGGGTAGATATAAAAGTGAATATGGAACTATGTTCTATCCATGGAAACATGTGCAGAGTTACTGGAATACATGAATGTACAAAAGTATTTCAGAATGGTCCAATGTGTAAAGGAAATTTTAGGTCTGCAGAGTGGTAAAAGCTAATATGGGTTGTTGATGTTAGTAATATAGGTTGAGCCTCCCTTATCTGGAAATCCAAAATCTGAAAACCTCCAAAATATCTTATACTCTTTTGCTGTCAGACACCTACTTCTGCCTCCCTGATCTGAGAAGCACCACAGCCACCACCTTGAAGGCAGAAGTGGGTGGCTGCTAGCAAAGAAGAGAGAGACTGAGGATCTGTGAAATGGCAAGCGGTGTGGATTCATGCTGAGCGCTATGCTTGGATTCTTACCATTTCACAGGTCCTCATCTCTCTCTACCCTCATGTCTCATACACATCACAAGTAGTGAATGAATGAAACTCAAGGCTATCCTCAAAAGGTACTGTTTTACAGAATCCTAAATCAATCAATCAATCATCTGAAATACTGAATGCTTCTTGTCCCAAGCATTTCAGATAAAGGAGGCGGGGAGGTTCAACCTGTAGTGTGTGTTTGTGCTTGGCAGATCCTGCATGGCTAGTAAGAAATATTTTACTATCTTTTATATTTTGGTTCCCAACTGGAAAAGGCAGAAATATTCTCTATTATTGGACAGAAGGGCGGGTAGTAATAACAACAATATCAACAACAACAACAAAACAACCCTTGACCTCCTCCATCACTACTGAGTACCAGAGTGTTGATGAGCAATGTATGGACAGCTAGACAGTCTGCCCAATATTGTTGTTGACATTCTAAGCTTCCCTAAAAGAAGGGGAAACCACTTTGCAGATGCAATGGCAATCAGGTTCTGTATTAATAACCACACACAGACAATTAGTAGGAATAGACTTTTGGCTATAACTTTATGGTTTATAGCTGCTACTAGGGTTGGCTCCTTGCATAGGTCTGAACCCGCACATTGGCTAGCTGAGCAATGAGTTAACTAATCTGGCCCCACCTGCCAGGCAACCATCTTGGATGGCACATATGCATTCTGAGAGCTGGGCAAGTTCAGACCCCGTCACCCTCTGAGCTGGACGTGACCCTCTATGTCCACACTCCCAAGGCCACATAAGCAGGCCCTTATTCCTGGTGACAGCTGTACAAATCCTTGTCCTCGTCCTCCTTGATCTAGATCCCATGCTCAAACCGCTCAACAAAGTGGTGACATGTTGGTACTACTCTCAGAACAAGATGATCAGAGACTAATATTGTGAGAAACCATAGGACAAAAGTCTGAAGTCAACTGAGGTGTGAGCGTCAGGGAGTCTGCATTTATATCCCCCATCTGACCTGAATGAAAGTTTTACTCTTCCCAACTTTCTTCCCACCCACCAACCAATGGCCCTGAACCTCACTGGCTGTTTCTTCCCACTTCCCTCAAGTCTGTGAGAACCACACAGGCTTCTGGGAAAGAAAAGCCTTGGCACAATACTGAGCCAGAAAATGATGCTACCCGGTGCTCTACCATGGCTTAAGCCACAAATTCACCACCACACTAAGTCATGGGGTATTTTTCTTTTCCATATATGCGTATTTGCTCACATCAATCTTGGAACTTAAAAAGAAGTTCTATATAATAGTGACTGGAAAACTGCAGAGTTGCCTGAGGAATGCTGAAGATTTTTGACCCATAAAGAGAACAGTAAAACAGAAACACCACAACCAGACTGTACAAACCTGCTCAAGTTTTACAATTTTTGGAGGAGGGCCTACTCTGGTCCCACTACGCTCACAGGCCCATCTGAAGCTTGAGAAAAGAGAGAGAGAAGCTTGAGAGAGAAGCTTCTTTATGGTGGCTCCAAGGCTAAGGAACTATCTCCCAAGGGTGAACTAGTGACCCTGACTTCTCAATTTTCACTAGCAGACAAAAGTCTTCTTACTTAAAGAGGCCTTCAGCTTTTAACTCATTGGAGAGAAGGCTTTTTAATGGGGTGTCCCCTTTTTCCCTCTATGCTTTGAATTCATTTTAATTGTTTCGGTTTGTTTGTTTAGTGATTTGTGAGCTTCTGTATCATATATTGTTTTAGCTATATTTTGTTTTAACTTATATTGTAAACCATCTTATGGCTGGTATCTAGAGAAAAGTGAGATATAATTAAAATAAAATTAATAGAAATTGCACTATACAGATATGCATGCTGTAGTCAACAGAAACACAGTCATCCCTCCACATTTGCTAGGGTTAGGGGCACAGGACCCCTGCGCAGGTGAAAACAACGTGAATAACTCTAGGCCCTCCCAAACCATATCTAACACATAGAAAAAAAGTAGGATCACCATATTCCACCCACCATGGATTCCTGTGAGGCACCAGGGTTCCTTCAAAGGCAGAAGTGGATGGCTGATGGGGCTTGCTGCCACCTCTACTGCTGCCTCACACCAGTTTTAATAGGGACTCACAAGCCCTGTTTGCAGTTTCTCAGTCTCACAAGGCTTGCATTCCCTATTAAAAATGGCATAGGGAGGCAGCAGAGGTGACAGCAAATAATCCATGAATAATCAAATCCATAAAAGTGAAACCCATAAATGTGGAGGGCTGACTGTATTTAGCTGCTGAATATAATAACATGCAAATAATGAATAGAATGCCCTCTTCCCTTCAAATAGCAAAAGAAACATTGAAAAAAGCAATGAATTTACTAGTATAGTGCTATTTTTTATTTTATTTGTTTTGTCTGAAGTTTGGTTTTCACTGGAAAAGGAAAAGGCCAAGAGAATATTCACAAAACTTTCTGTTTAAGGGTTTCCCCTAGTGCTTTTCACAGCCTTTGTTCCCGTAGCCAGCCATTGTTCTGGAGAGGGAGGGAGAGAGAAGGAGGAGTATCTTCCCCTTGTCATGCTGCATCAGCCACGTTTTTGCCCCACAGTCTTCTACTCTATTTCTTTTAAAATCTCATGTGGCCTGGAATTTTTTAAAAAAGGAATGTTTAAGTTATGCAAGCCTAAGACTGGCTAATTTACAGGCCTACAGGCTGACACGGTATTTAATAGTGAAGAGCATTTCAATTCTGATCATCTCACCTCACCTTATAAATTAGTTATGAATTGAAGATGATTTCCATAAGAAATATAGGTCACCATCATAGCCAAAAAGTGGTTTGAATTATTTCAGATCACATGTCTTTTAATCATCACTTCCATGAACACATTCAAGTCCTGTTGACTCTAATGCACTTAAACAGTCTTTGCGAGCAATCCCTTCAAAGCCAGTGCCTAAGATAATGTATATCCATCAGGTTGACAAAATGCTATCATTCTACTGTTGAAAGTGAAAACCAATCCTGGTTTCAGTCAAAGTAATCTGTGTCAAAACTTGTGAATACACTGATCAAAGAGTTGATTTAAGAATGTTGAAACTCTGAGTGTGGGGTGGCTTAAAATTATAGTGCTGGACTGTAACTTGCATTGCATTGCATTTGAACAAAGAAAATGCACTGCATTTGAACAAAGTTTTACAGAATTATCATATCTACAGTTACACACTCAGTTATGCACATACCTTGTCTTTGATAAGACCTTCCCACAATCTCAAATTTCTTCACAATAGAGGTAGAAAGAATTCATTTTTTAAAAAATGAATTACATGTGGAACAAACTGAAACTGACAAATGCATACATCTAGGTTAAGGGCTTTGAAATGTTAACTCTTAAATAATCTGACTTTATATCCTTTTTGAATTCAACCATACTGAGGCTGAATTAAGGTTATCACTTATTTCTCTCCTTAGAGGTTCCCTATTTTTAATAACCACATAAGCTGGTGGGCACCGCATGGAGTCCTCCACATTTGCTGCTGCTGCATTTGATAGGTGGAGCTAGGAGATCATCTGTTTTCCATTTGTTTTTGAATATTTACCAAATTCTACAAATTGCTTCATATTCAGGATGAAAAGAGCTTGAAATGTTAAAAAAATTCCAGTGTGAGACAAAGCAAAATAGATTGATTTCAATATCTTTACTAGAATTCTATTCTGATAACCTTGGCATACCCAGTTAAGGATTCTGTTCATGTTGCTATTACAGCTTGTTAGGGTGCTTTCAATTTATGGCAATCCTATGAATGGGAGAGCTCCAAGAGTCCCTGTTATTAACAGCCCTGTTCAGGTCTCACAAACTCAAGGTCATGGCTTTTTTGATTGAATCAATAAGCTTGTAGTGCAGTCTTCCTTTTCTCCTATTGCCTTCAACTTTATCAAGCATTATTATCTTTTCCAGCGAGTTAGGTATTATGTGTCCAAAGTACAATAGCCTCAATTTAGTCATTTTGACTTCTAAGTGAGTGTCTATGCTTGATTTGTTCTTGAACCAATTTATTTGGATTTTTGGTAATTCTCCAGAACTTCTCTCCAGCAGCGTATTTTAAATGAGTTGATATTTCCCCTTTTCAGATTTCATCATCGTGAAGCTTTCACATATGTACACAGAAATTGGAAATGCTATGGTATGGATGATCCTGACTTTGCTATTCAATTATATATCTTGAGGGTCTTATCTGGTTCCTTCATAGATGTTCTTCCTAGTTTTAGTGTTCTTCTGATTTCTGGATGACAGCCACCATTTTAATTAATGACTGAGCAGCAAATCTTGGACAAATTTGATGTTTTCATCATTCACTCCAAAGTTATGTGAACTTCTGTTTATATTCATTCAATCAAGGAAGCTACAGCCCTCAGTTTGCAAGAGATGAGCAGGTCTGTTGATAACAGGGTAACCTGCAAGTTTTTCATCTATAGGATTGCCATAAATTGCAATCAGCTTGACAGCAATTAATGACAACAAACTTCTGTAGTCATTATTCTTTTGTTCTTAATACTCAGCTGTAACTTTGAGTTTGAACTTTCTTCTGTAACTTTCCTCAGTACTTAATCCGAGTCTTTGCTATTTTCTGTGTCATCTGCATATCTTAAATTATTGCAGCTCCATTTCCCAATCATCGTATCTCTTTCTTCTGAGCCCAATGTGCTCATATGGTATTAGTTTATTCTGGCCAAAGGAGGCGGCTGCAAGGAGGCCAGTCAAGAAAGCCTTCTTATACCAACAGGTCAATATGAATCAAGAGAAACACTTGGAAAACTTTTTTAGGAACCACTAGCTCCAACTCTTATATGCTGGCTGTGGGAATATGGGAGCTGTAGTATCATAAAAGTAACACTTTCAAGCACTGCTCAAGTGACACATCATGATTACTGTGAAAGTCTTTGGGTCAACACATCTCACTTATACATGCAGCAATGTGATCTGCTGTTGCCAGTCACAAATGGCACCCAACCCACAAAAATAATGCACCCTTCATATATATAGGGGCTATACCCCAGGAATCCTTGCCTAAAATAAAAAATGTGAATGTTCCACACCATTATTGTCAATGGACACAATATGTACGCACCCATGCCAGCCCCAGCGCATGCATGGTATATCTATTGACAATAATTGGACATGAGGCTTCATACAAGCATACATTCAAGTGTGCAGAGGCTGCATCAGCACAGAGTGCACTGTATGTGAAATCACAATTAATACAGAACACTTGCATAGCAGTGGTATCATAAAGACGTCACTGGCAACATTGCTAGAAATTACAGAGTTTTCATTTCTCTACAGTACTTAATATATTCTGCTTTTACAGAGGCTGGTGAATGGGCAGCTTAAAGTACATTTGCAAGGCATTACTGTGATGAATGGAATTAGTTTGACTTCACTTGCCTGCAAAATGGGCCAATGGAGGTACATCATAACTAAAACACCCATTGCTATGCTCTGTGTTCTTAAGAATGTTCACATAAGATGTGTGCTTTCTATAACAAACCTCTTCTTACAATGCACAAAAGGTTGAGGGCACGAGGTTATATCCCAAATACCAATTATGCTCTCTGAAAATGAAGTGTCCCAATGTTCTATATTCTACAAGGAGACATGATCTGTATCTATTTTCAGCCAACATCTTCTCACACTACTATCTAAAAATAGGCCAGCTCTGAACATTAAATAATGGCTCAGAAAGAGTATTAACCTCTTTCTCAAAGCTAGGTTTGTTGTGCTGCAGCTTTACAACTTGCATTGTAAAACTGTTGCTATATGTTGCCGCTGCACAGCAATCATTTTATAATTGTCAACTGGAATTGACTGGACTTGTCCAGCTGCAATGGGGCATAGAATGGAATACAAAGATAAACCTGTGTAGAGCCATCAGAATAGGGCTATCTTGTTATGTTAAGGTGGTTTTAAATTAGAGTGGGTCACATCAACACTGGGCAGATCTGGGTTCAAATCCCAAATCAGTAAAATATCACTAGGCGTCTTGGGTCAACCACTGTCTCTCAGCATAAACTTCCTGATGATCTAGGATTATCGTAAAGAAAAACACAGAGAGGGAGAGGCAAGAATACATCTATTACCTTGATCTTTTGGAGAAAGGCAGGATATAGATGAAAATAAGCAGATAGATAGATAGATTGAGAAGCTAAGAATACTTTTCAGGTTCAGGTTTTCAGGGTAATTTCTTAATTCTGGCAATGAAAATTGGAAGGAAGGAAGGAAAGGAGGAGGAAGAAAGGAAAAGCATCATTTTTAAATAGAATGGCATTCTGATCAAGGTGTCATTCCCACATATTTTATCTCCAAATGCAGTGAACTCAAAGATGACTGAGATACCTGTCAGATCCAATGAAAGGTGCATCTAGACTGCAGTCCTACAGTGGCCAACTATATGTATTAGAAAGCCCCAAAACAGATAACATAGCTAGCAGCTCTACACCATGGAATGGTGTCCCCAGAGCATTGTCAGGGCCACACATCCAATGACCTTCCATATTCAATTGAGTTATCATGGCTAAACAAGCTAAGCTTCTGTAAATTAGTCCAACCCCACCCCCATCACTAGACCAGTAGCATCCAGAGTATCTGTGGCAATAACAACAGTTAGATATGTGCTGTTTGAAATTTTATTGATTTTATCATTATGTTTTAAATGCAGATTTATTGGTGCATGACTTGACTGAAAACCCAATTAAACAAAAGCATCAAATTTCTTTAGTCTTAATGTCTGACCTTCCTAAAAGCATATGTTCTAAAATATATCCCTCTGAATGTACTGGGCTGAAACCAAAGCTTTTAATTTTTTGAAAGGATGTTCCTTCAGTTCACAAAAGAGGTCTATAATGCACAGAATCAATCTTCCTGCGAATAGAATCTTTGGTTTCAACTCATTATATTTATCGGGACTATGGCCCTTTCTTCACAAGGGAGATACATGTTGTGTCTCGAATGCATCTGCATGTCAAACCGGTTTGATGTCGTTCTGTCGTAGTTTGTTCCACACGTGGTTAGCTCTTAAAGTGGTTCACAACACTGTGAAACCAGTGTAATGTAAAAATGGAAAAACTCCAAAGCAAATCAGCCAAAACAGTTCACAGTGTTTTTTCCTACATGTGGAAGCGTTACATCGATTCACACCACAGAGGTGGGCATTAAACTGACGAATCAGCAGTGGCAGAGTGGACCGAGGGAAGGGAATAAGAGTTCCAGGGGAACTGACAGCAGAAGCTACAAATGATTTTCTCTGCCTTTCTTTGATAGAAACTGGAAGACACTGGAGTAAAAAACATCGCTTATAAAATGCAGTGAAACGCTCCTCCACTCTAGTGCAGAAATGGGTTATATATGTGTAAAATAGTCTACCATAATTAGGCTTAAAAATCCTATAATTTAAGTACGTTATGTGGTGAATCAGGATATTTTTGACAAAACTCATTTCTATTCAGTTCTACTCTAAATGAATTTACCATATTCTATTAAGAATTTTCATTGGAAAGGCAAGCTGTAAGCAATCTGCATAGCTCTTGAATTTTTTTTCTCAACTGAAATTGTTTGCTACTATTCAAAGGGAGAGGGCGTTTCCTTAAAGAGACTTGAAATAAACATCAAAGTTTTACCCTCCATTCCTTATTGTGGGGATATCAGAAGAAATCACCAAGAATGGAAAAAATGCCTCTGCTGTACAATAATGAGTTAGGAATCGTGGAACTCAAGTTCATCTTTATGGCTTCCACTTTACTTCCACGAAACAAACTAATAGAACCAATTACAAGCTGGGGTAACAGCTAGGCAAGAGCATTTTCCATTATACTTGAAGTATCAAGATATGTTTTGCAAGGACTCTTGAAAGTGAATTAGAGAACGGGGGAAAAACTTTCTTCTGTTTGATGTCATTCCACTGTATTACTTGATATTATCTGCCATGGGGCCCAAAAAGCTAAGTGAGCAAGTGGAACTCTATTTCCTAGATGATTTCAGAATAAAGTATATAGCTGGAAACAGTTCTTTCTCTATTCTGGAAGTGTTTATTTTGCCATTAAAGAGCCTGGATACCCCATCACTCAGTAATTTCGAAGCCACCACTCACTGGTTTACCACTATTCTTCAAGTTTTCCAACACATATCTGCTTTGTCCTCCGAAGACTGTATTTGAATAACAACAGTAAAAATAATAAAATAAAATAAAAAGTGCCAAGAAACCAAAATCCTGAATACGTAAAGGAGTAAGTGCATATGCTACCAAATGTATTTTTAATGGATAAAATGCTTATAATGGAGTAAGAACAAAGAGACAAACTAGATTATATTCACAGGACATATGCAGAAGTTCCCTCAACATCTGTCTGTCATAGCATGACCTTTGCCCCACGTCCATATTTTCTGTTTAGTGTGCTTTGTTTTGAACTCGTCACTGAAAGGGGAACCACAAGTTACTTTGCAACTTTGATTGCTGAGGCATACATTCCTGATTAAATCTTATGACTGAGAAAAATGTTAATAGTAAAAAAAATACAAATTCCTCTTAGTATTTGGTTTGACTCTGATAAGGTTTAGGAAAACTAACTGGGGAAAGGATCCTGAGATGAAACCTATTCTATAAAAATCATCTCATGGTCAAGGCTCTGCCATATGTGTGAGGGGACTTGAAGTTCAGCAGCATAACTGTTCAGGTGAAACTCTACTTTGCCCCTCCTTTCCAAGAATCCTACAGGAATCTAACACCAGTGCTGGGTGGACTGGACAATTAATCCAGACAACTGTTTCTGATTGTTAGCTGTGTTGATGAATGGATACAAATTCAGCTTGCCCTGGATGAGGATAGCATTGTTCCTTTGCCCAAACAAGAAAGAAGACCTGAGGTATAAGTGGGGTAGATGGACAACAACATTATTAATTTAGCCAAATCAGCAATCAGCAAAACAGTTTTAGCACCTAGTTAACCTCTTTTCAGTGTGGGCTCCAGCACCTCAGGTGAGAACAAGGAGAGGCATCTTTTCTCCATCAGTCTGGTATTTATCAATCTACCCTTGCTCTGAGTATAAGATCAATTGTCTAAATAATCTGTACTTGGTCTTACCTGCTCAACAAAGAAAGTCCTGATGTGTAACTCCCAATGCATCTCCTTTTTCTGGCAGCTGTGAAGAATCATTTGGGCATGGGAGTTGGCAAACAGCCACTCACCCTGACAATGCCAAAATATTCTCAGTTTTGTACCCTCCTAACTTGCATTGTACTCAAAAGATGTTATATCTAATTAGCCCAAATAACCTCATTCAGCCAGGGCAACACTTGTAAGATGCCAGACTTTCCTGCTGACCCTCAAAGTCTGACTTATCATGATCATGATGCTCTCAGAAGTAATGGCTGGAATCTGATACTGGTGAAACATAAATTGATTTTAGTAATTACCCCAAACCAAAGGGCACATTGACTCAGACAGAGTACAAGCATCAGCTCTTGCATATTTCAGGCCCTGTGGTTCATGGTATTCACACTCTCCCTATTATTGTGCAAAAACAGTATTTTTAAATCATTTATAGGCCTGAACTCTTGTTTCTTTTCATAGGACAACAAAGTAGGCAAAAGGGGGGAAAAGTCCACTCACAGGAGCATCAAAAATTCATATTTAATCCATGAATCATCATGATTTAACTGGAGAATTACAACTGTGGAGACTTCTGAAGGCAAAACTGTCTATATTTACATTAATCTTTTCACTGATGGAGGGCTTTAGGGCCCCATTAGGGGTGGACATTAGCAGGCAAGATGGGCCCTCAGCCCTCAGGCCTCTTACCCCTGTTTTATCTGTTGGTTCCTTTGACTATTGCTAGTATAGAATTTGGCTGCTTGAATTCTCACTGGAGTTACATAATCGGATCATACTACATCGATCCTGTAGCAGCTGTACTTGCTGGCTACGCATTTGAAAACCTATTTCAGAAGTACTGATTTTAAGGCTTTAAAGTTCAAAAACAGTACTTCTGAAATAGGTTTTCAAATGCAAATATTTTGAGTCCAGTTTGTCTTGAAGATTTGTCTGCATCTACATGTACCAGCCTGTCAAAAAATCATCTTCAGGCAATATTTAGCTTCACACATTTACCGATACTGTTCATCCACGGTCCATGCAACTGCTTCCAATTTGTTAGCATGATCAAGCCAGTTTGTCAGCATGAGCAAAACAGTGTGGAAGCTTGGAACATCTTTCTGTTTTGCTCTAACAAATTAGGCCAAAATTTTCCTCATTTTGGAAAAGAAACCACAATTTTTGTCCCTCTCTCCCTTAAAAGAGATGTGCCAATCTGTGTTAAGATTTAAGAAATTTTAGGAAGCCCATTAACACTGGCATGCTTTTGTTGCTTGTGGTAGATCATATTTCATGTTTCGTTTACCCTCTTTACCTTCTCCTTGTGGCTGACACTTTTATGCTTTGCTTTGTACAAAACTACTGTTACTGAGAGAGCCAGCATGGTGTAGTGGTTTGAATGTATGATTATGACCAGGGTTTGATTCCCTGCTTGGCCATGGAAACCCACTGGGTGACTTTGGGCACATCACACTCTCTCAGCCCCAGAAAACCCTGTGATAGGTTGCCATAAGTCAGAAATGACTTGAAAGTACACAACAACATTCTGTAATTTCAGAAATGCTCACGTTATTCAACTTGTTGGTTATACTTCAGCTCTCTTAAACCAAATGTAGTGGTTACCTAGGATACAGGGTGGTACATTTTCCTGTGCTTTCTGTCAAACAAACAGGTAAGACTGAAGGCAGATTAGATTTCATTAGGAAACTGCAATAAGGAGCCAAGATTCAGCCAATGCTCACACTTGGGTGCATTCAAGGTTATACTAGAAAGAATTTGCTGCTTTTTAAAAAACAGTTCATAACAACCACGGCTGTGTTATGAAGACAGGGACACACTCTTTTCTTGAAGCAAAGGGATCTTTTACTTTTGGCATGCATATCTAACAGCTCCAACATCTCCCAGATGAAAACTGGGACAGGTGTGGCCAAGCAACATTAGAGAGTGGTCAAGATGGGGAAAAAAATATTAATGAGGAGGCTACTGCAGCTCTGTACGTGTGCATTTGTGTGTGTGTGTTTTTAAATCAGTTTACTGGTAAGGGCAAGATTCCACCCTTTCCTTTCCTTTCCTTTCCTTTCCTTTCCTTTCCTTTCCTTTCCTTTCCTTTCCTCTCCTCTCCTCTCCTCTCCTCTCCTCTCCTCTCTCTACTGCTGAATTAATTGGGAGCAAACTACTTTTGCACTTCGAACTCAGTTTTCAGCAATGGAAGTAAGCAGAGGACAAAGGGAGAATGTGGGAAAAGGAGAAAAACTGAGATATTTTAAAAGCAGATGAAAAAGTTAGATGACAGAGGAATAATTCGGACTGCCCATGCCAAATTGGGACAGCTGCAGGGTGTGTACCCAAGCCTGTTTTGTTCTTTAAAACAACAGCCACTTTATCAGCCAGGGATAACGATGGTCCTAGAAAATAAGCCCATGTGATCTGAAACTCAGTGGACTTATTAATAGCCCCAGCTAGAGCAGACTCATTACATCAATGTGAACTTGGCAAGTCTGTAAGTTCCACTGATTCAATGGTGTGCTCTAATTGGGACTAATAACTGGATTGAAACCAAGAGGTTGGAGTACTGTCCCTCCTCATCTCCTCTAAGTGATAGTCCTGCAAAAGTGATGGCCCAGTGAAAGTATTGCTTGCTATTGGATGAGAACCAGGACATTGTGCTGCCAAATACAGCTTGGTTCCATCGCTATTTATAGCCAGTTTTGGCCAAAGTCAGCTATTGTGAGGTGTGAGTATGCAAATATTCAGCATACATCATAGTATATAATGTAAAGTAAATGCTTTCAAGTCAGCTGTTGATTTATGGTGACCCCATGAATTTCATAAGGTTTTCTTAGACAAAGCATTCTCAAGGAGTATTTGCTTTTGCCTTTTCTACGTATAACCTACTGCTCCTGGTATTCTTTGGAGGCCTCCCTTCTAAATCTTAACCAGGCCTGACCCTGCTTAACTTCTCAGTTAAGGGATCTGATGCCTCTATGATATTTAGCCTCCACATGGTATATGGAATAAAATATACAAAAGATACATCATGGTATATAGAATATAGTATGCTTTCCTCAAAGCAAATACATACATACATACATACATGTATACATACACACACACACACACATACACACTCTTCATATTTATAAATATACTGAAGTGGGATGTTGCACTATACTGCTACAACCTAAGGAAGTGCCTCTGTTCATGAATCCAGGTGGATCAGGAGCCTTGTAGGAGTGCAGAAAAGACAAAGGACAGATTACTTGTTAATCTCAGCAGCTTTCTCCTGCTGAGTGGTGTACTGCTAAAGTAGAGGACTATCAGCCCCAAGCCTGGGGGCAAAATCCAGTGCAAGAGGACATTCATCTCATCTTCTCTTCCTACTGCTGCAGACCCCATGCCCCACCTTTCATGGTAATCAATAATCACTATAAAGCACACAGGGGAAGATGTGAATCTGGATTTTTGGTGCTTAGACCAGACAAACAGTTGGTGGGCTTCTAAACACCTCCAATCTAGAAATCTATTTCAGATGTACACATGTATCATAATGAACTGATGCACTAAATAAATCTGAAGGGAAAAGTTATTGGTTAAGGGTCATTTGAGTGACCCTGTCGATCAATTTAAAACCAGTCCACCCATGCAGAAGAGGCAGCTGCCAGCAGTTTTTTGGCTAGCAGAATTTCACTGATAGAAGATTAGAGGAAATGCTGAACTGAGAGAAGCTGTTTCTCCACCTCCCTCAAGATTGTGTGATTCATAAAGTAAAAGAAGTGGGTCCCAGATTGAATATCTTTAATACACATTCTTCCATGTATGTCACGTACAGTCCATCAAGTCTCTTGTGTAGCCCCTGCCCCCATGAAGGGCTTATCGTCAACAGAAGTACCCTGATGGAAAAATCAGGCCTTCAGAAGGTATGATTCTCCTGTTTTCCACATCTTTTGGAGCCCTAAAATATTTTTTTAATAAAAAAACCTACATATACCTTCCACTCACTTCTGGTTTGGTAAAAAGTGGGGGAGTACAACCTACGGGGTGTGAAGGGAGGACCTGGCCAAGCCTGGTTAGAGCCAGGCAATTGCAGCTCAAGAAATTCTGTGAAGCAGGGCTTAAGAGGAAAGCATACAAACTTGAGGCTGATCTGACAAAGAACCAAATAGGAGGAGGATGAAATAGAGTTATGTCAGTCAAAGACAGGGCGAAGACAAGTTAGGAAGAGAGGATTTGATAAGATCTGAATAGGGTTAAGGGAGCTGGAATTGTGGAATGACTTCAGGGGGTTCACATTTAACTTATTTATCTTAATTGATCTTCTTTTCCAGAACTGTGCCCAATTGTTTTCATTTCAGAAGTAGAAAGGGAGCACTGTTCACACTGTACCACAGTGAACCCACACAGTCCAGAATAGCAGTTACCATGGAGCCTGAGTACCAGAGCCAGGGAGGCATCCTGGCATCTAAGATGGAAAGCCTGGAGAGCAGTTCCTTCACAAGGGGGTCTGTGGGAATGGGGCACATACATCCTCTGGATCTTCCATGGTTGACCACCCATGTCTGTTTAGACTAAGCGTGGGGAAACTTTTGATGCCCCAGATGCTTTGGATCACAACTCCCATAAACTTGTATCAGTGCAGTATCAGGTGTGACTGATGGAAATTCTAAATCAAACCATCCAGAAGGTCAAAAGGTTTGCTACTTTTAGTGTGATCCAGTTCTCAAATAAATTTGATTTCTCATTTATTTATTTATTGCTTTCTCCTTGCACAGGACACAAGGTGGAAATGATCCCATTCAGAACATGTTCATCTGGATGGTCATTCAATTTTTTCTACAATAAAATACAATAAGATCCCCTCACCATTAAAAACAAACAAAAACATACATTGTCATAAGAATTTGCTGTGGTCAGATTGAATGAACTGTCTGATGAGATCCTCCACTGTAACTGATATCATCAAGCAGAAAAATTTTTGCATAATGAAAAAGAACAGGAATGATCCTCAGTAACAAATGCTGTATAGTAATTTCAACTGCCTGCCTTTTGTGTAAAACATTTCAAATTCATGGATTTTAGACCACCAGTATGTATTTTAACTAGGTGGATTTCTCAAAAAATGAATGGTATCTCTCAATGTGCACAAGAAACAAACTCTGTTATCCAAATATTTTGAAGTCTTAGCTTGAAAGGGTTAAATAATGTGGAATTAAAATACTACCAGACATGGAAAATTCACCATTTGTCATTCTATCTTAGGTCTTAAAAATAATGAGCATGACATTTCATTAATGCTAATAGAAAATTTATGCTTGTAAACAAAGAAGGGATTTACTTTTCATCACCATTTGTTTGATAAAATGCAGGAAAAACTGAGTTTGTTGAAAGTAATCAACTTCTGGGTGAATTCAATGACCTAGATTCTTGGCATTTAGTGATTTCAGAGTCTACTATTAAAATGACTCTGAAACTTATTGGTAAGGAGACACTTTCCTCTGTAGAAGGTATGCTATTTCTTCTTCAGCAGCACTTGCTATTCTATATTAATCAGTCTAGCTTCAATAATGCTTTCCATCAGGTTAACATGGGGGAAAATTGAGCTGACAGCACTATAATTTCCTGAATCACTCCAGTTCTCCTTTTGAAAATAGGCAGTACACCAATTGCTCTCCAAACACTGAGAGGTGATTTTAGTGATACTGCACTTTGGAAAAAAAAATTGTTTGGACTATACCTTTTATAATCCCATCCTAGGGATTCCAAAATTTGTAGTCCAAAAAAGTAACATTTCCAAATATTGTTTGGCATCCTGTTGACTAGTCGCACTAGTTATACACCTACTGAGTCAACCATCAACATATATGTAAACCCGCTTTATTCAAAGGATTACTCTATGTAGGATTTATGCCACAAAATGATACCTTAGGTATTTGCACAGCAATCCTAAACAGGATTAGGGAGGAGTGGAGGAACAGATCTCTCCCATCCCAGGTTTGCCAGTCTGCAATGACCTGGGAGAAAAGGCGGGGAGTGGTTTTGTTGGGCCTCTTAGTCTGATACTGTAACCATTCACACTTCCACTGATAACAACATAGGTGTCATGAGATAGCTAATGGAGTTTGACTGGATCCATCTAGCTCTGCATCCAATGCAAACCAAACCCTTCCTACTTTTACAACACCCAGTTTGGAAGCCTGTCACTTTCTGTCTTTGTCAGACCAGAACCGTGCCAGTGGTGCTTCCTTTCCAAAATGGGCACACCTTTTCTTGTTGCATGGACGCTCTGACCATGTTGCGGCCCTTCTTTTCAAAAATTCAAACAATTCCAAAACTAACCTAGGACAAAAATGTGAAACAGAAAATTATATCTTGTTGGTAAAATGCCAGCTAACTCATATTTGGTTACTTTTTTGTATTTTGTCGATTAATTTTCAACAGATATGCAAAGGAAATTCTCTTTAGCCAAGACTAGAAAACTCACTGAATGAAGACTCACTGAATGAAACCCATCTGAGGAGAGGTAGCCTTTATATGCTCCTGAATTTTTCTGCAGTTAGACTGAGAAGGAAAAAATAGTCTCTCTTAAGCAAACCATCATGCAACAGGATTGAGTTTCTTACCTCCCTAAGTGGGTCGTTAAGCTCATTGAGAATACTCTCCTCATCGAAGATCTTGCCTTGGTAACGATGTTCATAATAGTCATGGATCTTCTGACGCATATCAGCAGGTAGTTTATGAAATGACATGTACTGTTCCACTTGTTTGTACTAGAAGAGGAGAAATGTAGAAACATCAGTGCAAGTATCCTAAAGAAATAAGTTGATGAGCCATACTGAAGGAAATAGTAACACTGTAAAAGAAGAAGCAGAAGCTAATTTATTTTCAAAGAGAGTGAAAGCATAACAGCCTGTTTCTCTGCATTGTTCAAGGTTCTGAGTGATTCGCTGCAAAGGACTGTTGCTAGTACACTGTGTTTTTGTACATTTGTTGCTATATGATCTGTTTTTCTAACTCCACATTTTTAACAGTTTAGTTGGTCCTTATAATAATACACACAAATATGGGTTTTAGCTTTTTTTTTTTTGATTTTCCTGGTGGACTAACTCATTTGCCTTTTTGTTTCATGCACATACATGTCAGCCAAAGGATGTCTGTAAATTTGCCAGAGAATGTCAGTGTAGGTGGATGATTTGTAAACATGTTCTCAGGTGGCCACATAGTATGCATGGGGTTCTGACCAGAACTTAACTGAACTGAAAAAAAATACCTTACATTTATAGTTTCCTTAATCTGCAAGAGAAGATAGGCTGTGGTAGGCCAGCCAATTTTCAGGGAAATTTACTTTCTACTGTTGATCATGTCTCAGTTTCCCTCTGAATTGAGGAAGCCTTGGTTTATAGGAATCTGCCTGACACCAATTAACACCTTGGGTTCATTTACCTCAAAATTGTCTTCCCTCACTGTCTCCAGCTCTCTATGGTTTCAGATATGGAGCTCTTCCAGTTCTACCTCCAGGTGAACCAAACCAAGGAGACTTAGTGTGCAAAACATGTCCTTGACCTTTGACATAGCCATTCTACTACTGTTCATACTGTTAGTACCACTTTGCCACAGGTGCGCAAAAAGCAGCATGAGAACTGGCCCTAAGCCAAGGGTGGGCAACTGTTGAAGGCAAAGTGGGCGCATTAGTCCCTTAGGAGATCTTGGCACCTGCTCCAGTTCCCCCAAAAGACTTGCCTCCCAATGCTTCTAGTGGGTATGAGGACTTTTTTGCTATAATTTGGGTTTCATAAAAGGCCCCTCCTGGGCCTAAAGTGGCCCAGGAAAACTGCAAAATGATGGAAATATACCATACATACACTAGTAGGCAGTCTGAAGCATTTGTAGGCAAACTTTGTTTGGAAAAAAAATGCAAAAATCAATTTTGACCCCTGGGGGAGCAGGGAACTTCCAAGCATGGTAGAAATGTCCTTAACATCATCTAGAGCAGCGGTTCTCAACCTGTGGGTCGCGACCCCTTTGGGGGTCAAATGACCCTTTCACAGGGGTCACCTAAGACCATCAGAAAATACGTATTTCCGATGGTCTTAGGTTCCATTCCCTCCTCAGTGGTGGCGCGCAAGCGTGAGCCATGCACTCGTGTCCTCCTGCCCCCTTTGGCAGGAGTGCGTGCGCCAAAAAGGGCAGGAGGACGCGAGCACGTGGCTCACGCTTGCACTCCACCACTCCTGGGCCTTTTCTGCACATTACCTTATCGCAGAGGTGGGGGGGTGCCCTCTCTTCGCTGCTCCTTCGCCCCGCAGCTGGCTTCCTGGTCGCATGACCGCCCCACCCCTTCCTTCTGCAGTGCAGCCTGGGAGCTGTAGGCTGCGCTGTGGGAGGAAGGGGCGGCGTGATCGCACGACCAGGAAGCCAGCTGCGGGACGAAGGAGCAGTGAAGAGAGTGCCTCGTGCAAGAACCTGCTTGTGCGAATGGCACCCCGCCACCTCCGCGATAAGGTAACATGCGGAAAAGGCCCAGGAGTGGTGGTGTGCAAGCGCGAGCTATGTGCTCGTGTCCTCCTGCCCCCTGTTCAGAAGGGACTGAAATCGCTCCCCTTCTCCACTACCGGGAGAACTTCCCATCTGACAGGCCAGCTTGGGGGGGGCGGCAGCATGGGGGGCAGGCCCCCTCCTTGCCTTGACCCCTGCCCCACTCGCCACAGAGGGGGGCACTGCAGAAGGGCAGGGAGGCCACAAGGTGGCACTTTTCCGGGGGACGAGCTGTGCCTGGCACAAAAGACAAAGGCGCTGGGATTCCCCCCTGGCCTTTGCCGGGGGGGGGGGAGGCATAGTAAATAATAAATAAATAATTTTATGGTTGGGGGTCACCACAACATGAGGAACTGTATTAAAGGGTTGCAGCATTAGGAAGGTTGAGAATCATTGATCTAGAGTGCATTTGGGGTGCACTGTGCAAAAAATATACTGCTGACTCCTGGAGGGCCTTGGGGGCCATAAAATGGTATTGGGGGACCACATGTGACCAACACTTTGCCCAATCCTGCCCTAAGCTGTAGACATTTTGTGCTACTGTTCGCAAGTCATACTCTTGAACATAGCTCCTCACCATGAAAGAAGAAGAGGATGTTCATTTGGATGCTGAGAAACCACATCTACACAATTCAAAAGATTCAAGCCCTCTACTACAAAGAAGTTTCACAGCAGGATGGAGAAAGAATGGTAAAAGAATAAGTCTCTAGACTGCACGAGATACACCCATTGTTTTGTTTGTGACTCATGATCAAAAACAGAGAAGAGAATAAATTATATGTATATGCCCTAGTTTCTTCCTAACTAAGGTTGTAAACCTTTGTTTATCTATGCATGCAAACATTAATAATTACAAAAAGTTTATCTCCATGTTTGTGAGACTTTTTGATTTTTTTCCACATTTTGAGACAATAAACAATAGTGTGCAGAAAACAGTGTGTTATACACAAAAATGTACAAAAATGATTCCCTCTCCCCCTAAAAAGTACCCACATGTGAAAATGTAATGGGACCTGATCATTTCCATCACAGAATATGTGAACTCTATCCCTAAGTGCTCTCAAGAAATTTTACTGGGCACAAATGGGCTAAAGATCTAGAAAGACTTCCTCATAGAAACACGTAAGTCAAGCAAGAGGTAGTTTGCTTGCTGCTCTGAGCAAGGTAACACAATTATACAATACCATCTGGTGATTTTTGTGTAGGACCACCAGGATTGTACTTGCAGACCTTATTGTATTATCTTTAATGTATCACAATACAGTGAGTTGAAACAGAGAAATGCACATGGAAAGACACTGGTGGAGAACAACTTTCTTTTCCCATTCCTCCTTGATAGTGCCCCAGATAAGTATAGAAGGTTCATCTAATTATTAAAATTAAAAATCAAATGAGCTATGATATTTATGAAGTACTTTGCTGCTGAACAAACTCCATGTCTCAGAATGCTTGGCATCAGCTTTGACTGGTCTACAAGCTACAGTGCTTCCTGGATTGGGATACATTAGCTAAACTAGTCTTTACGTTGGTAATTTCCTGATTAGACTATGGGAAGCCCCCCACCTTTTGATGCCCTATTGTCTGATGACTCGCTCTTTCAACACATCTAGACTAAGTTCCATTAATCTGATGTGGGGTCCATTCTTTCATCAGTTCTTCTTGACTGTGAAGGCTTGCCTGGGAGTACACACACACATGGTCCCAGATCTTGCCTATGGAAAGAGTGGATCCCCTGCTTGAATTTATGGAACTTGTCTGTAATTGCAAGCATTGTAATAGCAGGTTTTCACCAGTTCTTCTTGCCTATAGAGGCTCACTTGGGACCCGCATGAGCTGCTTGCAAGGCAAGCTCAGAGGTGGAAAAAGGTGCCAAGCCAACCAAGAGATTTTACAAGCAGTATGCAAATGGTCAGTCTCAAGTGAACTTTCATAAATCCTTTATGTTCTATATAGTAGATGCATTCTGCTTTTCAACCATTTTTGCTTTCTTATAGTGTTCTAACTCCTAATCTGTCAGATAAGCAGAGGAAGTCTAATGCAAGGGATGCTATATCGAGTTGTGTTGAAAGACAACATTGAGCCTGCCACTGATGCTGAATTCAGCAGCTAGACTGCTGCCCAGAACACCATACAGAAATAAAATAGCATCTGTTTTAAAGAAATTATATTGACTACCAATTCACTTCTGATCTGAATTCAAGATACTAATGATAATGGTTTAAATCCTAAATGTCTTGGGACCTTGATACTTGAAGGATCACATCTCCCTATATATGTCTGCTTGAGGTCTGAGATCTGCTCAAGGGGCCCTCAGTATCCCAACACCGGCAGTAATACAGTATAGGAGGATGTGGACAAGGCCCTTCTCTGCTATGGCATCCCCCATATGGGATATCCTCCTATTAGATGCCTAACTGGTATCAATGCTGGCATTATTCTTGGGCAAATGTCACTTTGCCAGAGCTATTGGGGCCAGTTGGGTTTTATCTAAATCTGCACATGTACATGATTTTAAAATGTTTTAACTTGTTTCAAGCAGTGTCAGTGTCTGTCAGATTGTTTAATATTTTTAAAATATATTTACTCTCATTGTTTTTGGTTCCTTTAAACTATTAAAATGCATTTTATTGTCTGCCACTCTGAGATCTTCTGAAATAAAACATATCTGATAGGATACCAATATTTTAATAATTGTTAGTGAAATGATAAATAAACATTTTAAGTATATAATCACAGAGCTTGAAAAAAATTATGTTTTCAATTAGAACTCTCAGAATCCCACAACTAACAATAGTTATTAGGTAATCTGCTAGGAGACTCAAGCAAAAGTGTGGGCATTTTGCTCAGTTTTGCCCCAGAATAATGGGAGTGTGGAGAGCATTTCTATAACATTTGGAGGCTCTTTGTGACTCTGGGGGAAAAAAGGCATTTTTTCAATTTTTTTTGTTCTCCAATGCCCTCAGGGAGATATGAGGGGCTTTCCCACCATGTGACCCCCTTAGCCAATATAAGCCCAGAGAAGGCCTTTTTAAAAAATTGGAATTGAATAGGAAGTGATTTCTGTTCACTTCCAGTTGCTAAAAAGACCTCTTTTTGGCCTAAATTGGCCCAGGAAGGCCCAACAGGATGGTGAAAATACCTCATGCCTCACAGAGGGAGTTTGGGGGCCATTTGGCTACAAAAATTGTGTGGTCTTTTTTTTTTTTTTAGGTGTGGGTGCCAGCACGGAAAAGGAAGTTTGACTGAAGCAGTGACATTGTAGGGGTCTTTAAATGTTGTCCCTACTATTGTCTTGATCATAATCATATCCAAATAGTGCACTTGTTCTGTGCAAAAAGAAAGAAAGTTCTCATTGGGGTCCTTGGTACCCATTGAGAATAGCAAAGAACAAAAAGTGTTTGAAATATGGCAGGTCAAACTGTTAAAGCCCTGCTTGTTTCATACCACTGTCCCAAACTAGCTTTGCCCCTCTGACACCAGCTATTTAAAAAGAAAAAAACACTCACACATGGGCAAACTACGTGACAAATATCAAGTCCAGTTTGACCCTAACAGATCTATTCTCCTTGGATTTGGCTAATCCTCCTTTAAAACCACCTAAGCCAGTAGCCATATCGACATCCAGTCTGTGGCAACAAATTCTGCAAATTAATTCTACATTATGTGAAGTGCTTTATTTTGTTGTCTTTAACATTCATCATGCTATTTCACAAAAAGAAGTCTAGACTTTACTATTATGGAAAAGTCTGGGAGAAAACATTCCTTTATCTGCACCATGACAACACATATTTTTTAAACAAACTTCTGCTCTTTGCCTCTAATATCATTTTGTCACATTAGGAACAGCTGTATTTCTACAGAAGGTGGATCTGTTGCATTATTAAAACCTCTGGGTGTTATAAAGTGCCCCATAATGCATTTAGGCAGGAGGGCTGCATTTCCCTCTTGTCCCCTGCTTCACCTTACAGGACCCCTTTATAAAAAGGAAAAAGAAGTTGATAATATTTCCATTTTTATTTTGGAAAAATCTGCTCATTCAGGAAAGTTTTATCCATAACCCAGATTTTACCTTCCATTGCATCCTGTAAATCAAGTCCAGATTATCCTCTACTACACATTAGCATCACTATAAACAAAAACAATTAGAAGACACAGCAGCAGCAGCAACAATGACAATGACAACAATAGCAACAACAACGGCTGAATCATCAGTTGATAGAATTTCCAAGCAGCCAAATCCTTATGTTTTCTATTTACAGCAGGTTATTGTAGCAATTTATACTGTACTGACCAATTTTATCACAATACTTTAGATATTCTTTGTACCTAGATGTATTTCCAAGAATCCCAAAACCTTGACAGACTGTTTTACTGGGCTCCTTAAACTGGAAGTCACTCCATTTGTAGAGTAACTTTTTCATCTGATTTAAATGATATAGTTAGTCTCCATTTTCCACTTCAAGAAGAATTACCTCTAACTCTGAGCTATTTGATACACACTTTATTCAGGAGACACCTTGGTCAAGTGTCATAGCAATACGTGGCAGGGACAGCAACTGCCACAATTAATTGCCCTGAAGAATATAACTGGGAGCCTTCAGCAATGACATTCTCTTCCCATCCCTACCTCCCCCTCCTACATTTGTGGTTCCTATTTTGGATAGCAAAAACAGTCTTGTGACATTTCAGAGACCAACCTTCTCTCAATCTGCATTCATAGAAAGCAACAGAGAAAGGAAGGTTTCTTGATTACACTCCTCACAGATCATACATACTGCTGCTAACAGGATTAATAAAAACAACCTGATACAGGAATGGTCCTCGATATGAAAGCGCTAAAAAACCAAACAAACCTAATTTGCTTACTGCCTGGAAAATGCACATTGTAAACAGCAAACACAGTTCAGCCGTTTGCTGACTCACCCATAATAAGATTTATTTTCAAAAGGGATTAAACCAAAGGGTTGTGATGAAGAAGGTCACTGTTTAGTCCTCAACACCAGATGTTATAAAAGCAGTGTGTTTATTAATTACTGGGGATGGGTAACTGGCTGTTTTTGCTTGCTCTCTCTATCTGTGTGCGTGTGTGTGTGAGAGAGAGAGAGAAAGAGAGAGAAAGAGAGAGTGTGCCCTGGGTTTTGCAGTGACCTTCTTTTCTTGGCAGAGGTTGAATTAATTCAACTAGATGAACCCAGCCTTTCTTCAAGAATCATTAGACATACTACCAATGTTATGTCAGGTGAAATAACAGAAGATGTGAGACACATCAAAAACAACTGTCCTTAGGTTGAATTCCTTTTACTGAATGCTTACACTGGAAATTGGAATTGGAATCAAATTGGAATTTGAGAGGGTTCTCAAATCTATCCAAAATTGTGAGTTTAAGGGGCAAAAGAGAGCAGTTTCCTGCCAGCTACGTACCTAGACTAGTGGTTCAAAGTTTCTTATACATAAAGATCCATTTTCTTCTCCCTATCTATCCTATGATGCATCCATCCATCAAGAAATTTTTAAGCAAAAGATAAAGAAAAAATTGTTATTTATTTCCACATGTATATGATGTCTGCCTCTGCAAACATTCTTTACTACTACTACTACTACTACTATTATTATTATTATTATTTCATACAAAAAGCATTCAAAACAGTATCAGCTCTACAAAACAGTACATCCAATCATGGAAACAGGAAGCAAATAAAAAGATTAAATATACGTGCAGAAAAATCCAAGGCACTAATATGTCTATGTTTCTAAATTTCTAAGGTCCATTTAAAAAGTGTAAATAGGGTAGGGACGACTTTCACAAACATGAGGCCACCACCAGCATGTTCTTGTTGCTAGTTAATACCAATCAAACACTTTTCAGTCCTGGGCCCAAGAGCAACACTTCAAAGGGCAGTCTTAAGGTCTGAGCGCATTACAGCTGTTAAGGTCCGTCTTACTGTATATTCCCATGTGTATGGTATTGACAGCCAGTTGGATTTCTGCAACATTGAATAGCAGTTTTGTTCACATGGGCTACCTTTTTCTATTCCAGTATACAAATACATACTGTTTACTTTTGTGCTGAGTGCCACTGGAATTAATCAGACCATAGTACCCCATGCCATATTCATATGAGCCCATGCCTAAATCACATCTTTTTTAAGAGCATAACCCTTATCAGTTGCAATTCTGGTATTCTGAAAACATGGAAAACTCTCACTGTAGCAAGTTAAGCCAAAAAGATCTTTGTGGATCAATATGACGCAATAGCTTTCCAGCTGCAACCACCCAGGACATTGCATTCTGTATGATCTTTAAACATTGTGGACCACATTACAGTAGTCTAGTTTGGATGTAACCACGGTGTGAAGGACTGTGGCAATGCCTGTTCTCCCTGTTGTTGCTGCTGTTGTTGTTGTGTGCCTTCAAGTCTTTGCTTACTTGTGGTGACTCTAAGGTGAACCTATCTCAGGCTTTTCTGGGCTAGAGTATATGACATGCCCAAGGTCTCCAGTGGGTTTCCATGACTGGACCCTGATCAACAGGGTCTGAGTCTAATGCTCAATCATGATCGTAATGTATGTTGTGATTTTATTCCTTTTGAAGTGGAACTGTAACCTTAAGTTACCTTTATATATACAAGGCATTGCTTTATTAATTATTTGGCTTTTGCTGTGTTGTGCATGTTGAAGCAGCAAGGCAGAAAGGAGAAGAATGTATTTTATAGTGCAGGCTCATAGCATTCTTTTCTTTCTTTTTTTTAAGATAAATAAAAAGAAAGCCAGTATGATATAGCAGTTTGAGTGCTGGACTGTGACTCCAGGAGACCAGAGTTCAAATGCTTGTTCAGGCATGGAAACCTACTGAGTTATCCTGGACAAGTCACAGTCTCTCAGCATTGGAGAAGGCACCAGCAAACACTCTTTGAACAAACCTTGCAATACCTGGTGATAAGATCCCCTTAGAGTTGCCATTAAGTTGGAAATGACTGGAAGGCACATAACAACAGTAAATAAAAAGAAATAATGTTCATTACTTCCAGGATATGAAGAAGCACACTGTTACTGTTTGAAAACAGGCAACTACTGCAGTCACTAACAAGGATTTCTCGACCTCACAACCGTACTTGTAACTAATTACTTTTGCATTCTACTCGATTTGCTATATTCTTGTTTGCTACTGACCATTTTAAGAAATATATCTAAATTTGGACTCCCAAATAGTCTTTCTGCACAGAAGATACAATCTTGCACACAGTACAAGAAAACACAATATCCCTGCAGTTCTAGTAAGTTAACCTCCTGGAACTGCAGTTCTAGTAAAAATTAACCTTCTCGAACTATTCCAATTTCTTTCCCACTCCATCTTTTCTTTTCAAATTTATTTTTATAATCATTCAGTTGCCAACTGAACTTGGCAACCATGAACTGGTAAAATGTTTGATAAAACCAGAACGTGAACAAAGTACTATGCATTATTTCTTTTAAGTTATGTGCTGTCACAGAGACAGTAGTATCAACAGCTATTGCTGATCGATCTGATAGGGTTTAGGTTTTGTCTAACACCAGTCTTTCCTCTCCATAACCATTTGAGCTTCATAGTCAGCCCCTTTCTTTCAAAAATCCATTAGAGATTTTCACATGTGCAGATGACACACAAGTGTCCAGTGCTGAAGTGATAACGCAATTTTATCTCAGGTACTTGACTGTTGGAGATTTTGTTTACAACCTTGGAGTTGTGCCTATCTTTTACTAGGCACCAGGGAAGAAGACTAACTAACTAACTAGTTTTCTTCTCACAAGCTAACTAGTCTTCTTCTCACAAGCCACATGTCTCTGTTACTTGTGACAGTTTTCTCCAGCTCAAAATTTGTTGCAATAAAAAGGTAGGACTTTGGATTATTCAAATGTGTTTCATAGCTATTACACCACTGATCTTTACAAGGACATGTTATACCCACATTATATCCACTGGTAGAAGGCTGGAACTACTATACCCACTGGAAGAAAGCTGAGACTGAAAAACATCGGTTTATGCAGGAGCATCAAATGAGGCCATAACTGAAGTAACACTTGATTCAAGGAATTCTTAGTTCAGAAATCATTCTTTTCCCTCTCTAGGCTATCTTTTCTCTTCTCCAGACAAGGCAAATGTGTGGGAAGTTATCGTATGTATTGTTAACAGTTCTCAGAGTTTTTTTTTAAATAGGCAAACAATATTTTTTATTGTCCTGGACTGTTTTCTGGCAATTTGCAGCGCTTACTGCAACATTTTATTCTCACTCTTATGGTTTTTTTTTAAATTCCCTGACATATTGGAACAATATGTTACCTTCTCTTCTCTGCCTTTCAATTTTTATTTTTTTTTTGGTGTGTGTTATAGTGCTATAATTCTAAAGATGATTTTTTTAAAAAAATAGAGAAAAACATCCCTTCAGATCACAGGACTACCTCATAATACCATGCTCAAGTTTTTTTAAAAAAACAAACATGAAAGACACTGGGGCAGATCCAAGAAATAGATACCAAAAACCCAGAAAAAAATGGAAAGAATAGACATGGAGGTGAAAACAACCAATGAAACCTGATAAAACCTGAGTAACTCACACTTCTTCAGACTACTCTGCAAGAGCTCTTGATATTTTTGACAGGAGAAAGGATGGCTCATGGCTTCATGCGCTTCTACTCCTTGTTCCCAATTTGATTTTTCAGTTAAAGAAAATAACCTCCACGTAACTCAAACCATTGCAGAAACACATTACAACCTCGCAATTGGTCCTTGTTTGCCTCCTCTGTGTGTGTATATGTGTGTTCAATTCGTTTGTCCATTTATGCATTTCATGGGGTTTTCTTAGCCAAGAAATAAGCAGGGGTGGTTTTGCCAGTTCCTTTCTCTGAAATATACCCTACAGCACCTGGTATTTGCTGGTGGTCTCCTATCCAAGTACTAACCAGTGCTGACCTTGCTTATCTTCCAAGGTCAAACACGATCTGCTGCATTTAGGGTATTTTTGCCTCCCATGAACACCAGAAAAATGAATGAATGAAAAGAAAGCTTCCAACACAAATTGGAAGTGACTCAAAGTTTTGTTGTATCTTTATTGCGCTGCTGCTGTGGCCTGGTACAGGGGCTGTTGTTGTGTGCCTTCAAGTTGTTTCCAAATTATGGCAACTGTAAGGCCACCTTATCATGCGGCTTTCTGGGTCTGAGAGTGTGTGATGCATCCAAGGTCACCCAGTGGGTTTCCAGCCAAGCAGAGAATCGAACCCTGTACTCCAGGGTGGTAGTCTGATGCTCAAACTATTACACCACAATGGTGGGCAGTATAGGAGGGAAAAATTGGCCCATTTCTGTTGCCCATATCTGTATTAGCACAAGTTTGGATTTTCAGAATGAAGCTACCAAATTCATGATGGTAGAAATTTTTCCATACAACAGATTGTCCATGTGTGTGTGTTTGTGTATGTGTGTTCCTAACTGTGTTGAAATGGTCAACACCATTCTTTTCCCTGGTTACTTTTGCCTTCAGGAAATGCACTAAATTATATCTCAATGCTAGCTAGAAAGTATTGGATATCTAAATGTTGAAAAATACATAATGAAGGAAGAACTTTCTGGCAGCGTCAAATATGATCATGGAAAAGTAGTTTTGGTTCAGCTTAACACAAAGATAAAAGGAAAGGGCAGATGATAAAGCCATTAGTGAATGGGCTCCCTTCAACAATTACCTTGAAAAAATCAAAACTCGAGGCTAGTTGACGCAGTAATTTATAGTGCAAAATTAGATTAAAACTAAGAAGAGAATAACAAACTATACTTGACAAAGGATATAAGCAATACTATGTGTTAATTTATATAATGCGGCATATTGAACACTCATATATTAGTTCAAATCAGGGACAAAGAACTTAATTAGAGCCTTCTTTTTTATTGGTAGTACTGTTATTCAATATTCATAAATATAGATAGGTCTTAAGAAGGAGAACAGGAAGACTATGAAGGTACACCTAATTGTTTAACTAGAACTTAAAATATTACTATGGTTTAATGGATTATTCATTTTTATTTTTTTAATAAAAAATAATTAAAAGAACACTTTCCCACTTTTATCAAAGAAAAAGACTTAAATAGATATTTTTTTTTTTAAAAATGGACCATTTCATAGTTTCCATGATCTAACAGTGTTGACCCTCTCTCACACATTTTTTAAATCTCATGGAACAGGATCAGGCCTTTGCTTAGTCATCTCTAGCTTTGTACTCTTACACATCTTTATCCTTGCTCTTCCCATTTGATCAATTTCTTTTTCATCCTGACCTTCTGAAACCTCATCAGCTTGTCTCCTGTTCTCTTGCCAAATTTGTAAAAAAAGAAAAAACTCGGTACATAGCAATCTTATTCAAGACAGTGTTTCTCGCAACAATGTAAGTGTATGTGGAGGTGCTTTTTAAAAAACCAGAGTTGCATCCTCAAAATCTGCTGGAGACTTGCTTTACCAACCATTACAGAATACTAGGCCATTTCCGCACTAGACTATTATAGGGCTATTATTCCACTTTCAACATCCTATGGAATCTTGGGGTTTGCAGTTTAGGGAGGGGCTTCAAGGCTCCTTCCTAAACTGAAAACCCCAGAATTCCATAGGATGTCGAAAGTGGAATAATAGCACTATAATAGTCTAGTGTGGAAATGGCCTATTTTCTTACATGGGGGAGAGGCACATGACCCAGCTTGTGGAAGGTCTGCACCTTCTGGGTCATACTTCCTTTCCAAAACATCAGCCAATATAAGATACAAGGGCCTGGTATAGCAAATTATGTCTTAACTCACCCTGTAGAATTCAAGGAATCCAATGTATAGAGGTCAGGTAGGTCAGAAAGGCCTCTGCCTGTCAACAATGCCCCCCCCCCCATGAATCTGAACAGCTAGAGGTACATGATGAGGAGCTTTAGCAGACTGGGCCATCACTTCACCTGGAATTAATGGAAACTGAAGAGGCACAACCAATATTGTGGTGTGTCAACATGCTAACAAGCAGCGGTGAAGGAGTCAACCCCTCTTACTTTATTTATTTATTTTTTTGGCAGAGGGAACTGGCCTTTTATAATCTGTTAGACTTCAGCTGTTTATTTTAGTTTGTTTTAACTGGTGTTATATTTTTTGATAGTTTAATTGATTTGTAATACTTGTACGCTGTTAATTTTTAACTATGTTTGCTTCAACTGTTATGAACCACCTAGAGTCTCAAACTGGGGAAAAGGCAGAATATAAATAAATAGTAGCAGCAGCAGTAGTTGTTGTTATTATATTACAGGTAATTATATTATAGTTGTTATTATATTATAGGTATACGAAAAATGTAATACCATATGGTTTACTAAGATGAACATGAAAGAGTATGGTGAATATGAAGATGATGTAGGACAGCTGATGCTTTACAAGAAATGTCAACAAAAAGCTATGTGCCTAAACAATGAGAAGTCCACTCTCCTTTCCAACGAATAACATTTTATTAAAATCTTTGTCCATTTTAATAAAGTAGCTTAAGCCATTACTAAAGTGTCTGCTCATTCTCCCATGTTAAAGTACCCCAAATGTCCAATAATAAAGAGTGCTAAAACAGAGTGTTGATACCATTTCTGCACTACATTCTTATAGTGCTATTATTCCACTGTCAATATCCTGTGGAATTTTGGGTTTGTAGTTTGGTGAGAATTTTAAATGCCCCTCCCTAAACTGCAAACCCAAGGATCCCATAGGATATTGAAAGTGGAATAATAGCACTATAACATTGTAGTGCGGAAATGGCCTAAATCTGTCCTGTCTGTCTGGACTCACTGTTGGTCACAAGTTAGAGTTTGGATAATCAGAAAGTGAGAAGAAGAATCTCCAAACAGATACAGATTAGCTGTCAAACAACAAAGAAACCTCAACCCCCAGAAACCTCAAGCGGCTGGCCCCTCCCTAAACTGCAAACCCCAGGATTCCATAGGATGTTGAAAGTTGAATAATAGTGCTATAACTGTCTAGTGTGGAAATGGCCATTGCCTAAAGAAGTGGAGTAAGGAACTACACTTGTTTCACATCAACTGCATGAGTGGAAAGTAAACTTTTACAACTTCCTCTGCTGAGCAGCAGACAGAAACTAAGCAGACAAAGACTATCTCAGTCCTTCTGAATAAATTCTTCATTAATTTCTCTAGACTTCAGTATTATTTATGTCATACGAAATTAAGTTGTAACCATTGTGTTTCATGGTAGTATTAATTTTTTAATTAATTAATTTTACTTTTTTTCTTGTTACAGTTTTTATTGCTACTTGGGAAAAGACAGAGCATGTGAATCTTTAGAAAGTTCACTCAGAATTAATGACTCAATTACCATAAATGAAGGGAACATTGTATGAAAATACATGTGCCAGTTACTGAGATGTGATGTTTAATTACTGAATGTTAAGTTAAATGATATTATAAAGCTTCGCAGAAAGAAATTAGTGTGGATGGGTGGGTGGGAATGAGCAAACAGACATGGCAAGTAAAAGATAATTTAGACTTGAAAATAATAATTGCTTTTTTTTGTTACAACAAAGGTGAGACCATCAACCATCTGACAAACAACTACATTTATTATTAACTTGACAATTTGAAGTATGTGGTTCTTCTGACAGAAAACAGTCTACGAAAGGTGAAACAAAGTGGTAACAAGCTGCTTAATGCAAATGACTTATGTGGCCAGAATATCAGCTTTTCATCACATGGCACAAAAACTTCCACTGAAATTAACAAATTCAAACTCATTCTGCTTGAACTGAGCTCAAAATGACTTGAATGCTTCACATAACGACCCGCATCCTGATTGTGACATACACAAGCATCTGCTAACTTATACCTGTATATGGTTGACATCTTCTTCCACCCACCACAATTATCAAAGCTCCCCCTTCTCTGCAGTATTCCCTTGGATGGCCATGGCTGGGGGAGAACATAGGAGATGAGAGAAGCATCTGGCTATGCCCCACAACCAGACCCACACTGATGACATCATATGCCAAGACTGTAGTAAAACTGAGCAGAAGATTCACCCCGCCACACACCAGCCACAGGATGATTGCTCAGGGAGATTATCACAGCAAAACAATTAATCCTGGGGTTAAGTGGGAAGTCCTAGCAGAATTGGATTGCACCTGGAAAAGATCCGAGGCCAATCTGAAGATCTTGGAAGATTTCCTGCTCTGCTCTCCTTGCTCAAAGCAATCTTCACCCAAAACAGTTCCCTACACTCCAGGCCAAGAAAGCACTTAACCTCACTAGGAAGGCAGGACTAGAAGTGATAAAAGGAGTAGCTACAAACTTCCCATGAAAAAGAAAATATTCCTCTTGCAACACAATGAATCATATACGTCGCTTCCTTTCTGTGTCCTGGGGATAGAAAGTGTTTATGTGATTGCAGTAGCCAGTAGTCCAAGTTACAGTTAACCTGCTTGCCTTACCTCTGGGCAGTTATGGGTATACAATTGACTAACCCACATACCTGACACAATGATGCCCACATGTGGTTGTACAGGAGAGGGGCAGTTCCCATTAACTCAACTCACTTCTTGATATTCTAGAAAGTTTTCATGATCCAGCTGTTAACTCATACCAGGTCCAGCAGGTTTTGGAAATGTCCAAGTACAATTTAGAGAAAATAATCCCCTCTCAACCACCTGATACCAACAAATATTCAACAGCCTTCTTATTTTCTTTTACTGTTTAGCAGATGGCACAGATTAGGAATCCTAGGGAGCATGCCAACTCCAACACAAGCCAAATAGCCATTTATAAATTATACTAGCGGAGAACACCCATTAAACAGAGAATGACTTTTTAAAAAAGGTCATATTGCTATTTCTTGTTATAGGCCTGGCTTCAGCCATACAATGGGACAATTTAAATTACTTGTATTCTTTCACTGATAGTGGCATGAAATGTAATTTCAGCCACTTCTTAGATTGTTATCGCTACAAAGATTTTGTGAAGAAATGAATGAAGAGGTATCAAATCAGCTAAAACACTCTACATAGAACCACATATACTTAACTGGGAGGACAGAATAGTCTCCTGTAAAATCTTTTTTTTTTTTAATGAAAACTCCCCGAATCGTCCAGCCATACTGGTCATCAGCCATCCTGGCTAGGAGATTCTGAGAGCTGTAATCTCAAAAAGCTACTTCTCCAAACTCTGTGAAAAATAATGATCTGGTATAAACTAATTTCATTGTTAACTTCTACAGTATCACTTTTTATTAGGGATGGGACGAATTCAGAATTTTCTGAATCTGAATCCCGATTCAAATCCTTGGAAGTTTCTGGGAATCCACAAATCTCATAAATCTTGAATCTTTTGAATACTTTTTTAAAAAAGGGTTTAAAAAGCAAAGGAAAGAAAGCACTTCTACTGAAAAGTGTTTTTGAAGCAGAATTTGACATCTTTAATGAAAAGCAAATTAAAAAATAATTTTCAGTTCAGGAAAACATACTCATGCTTCTCATTAAGAAGATACAAATGCAACTGACATGTTCATCTACTGTATGAAGTACATAAGTCTCAAATCAAAAGTGTAGAGATTATTACCTTGCAGAGGGAGGGAGCTGAAGGGAGAGGCAGCAGGAGCAGACACAGGCAGCAGGAGTGAGCACAGGCAGCAGTTCCCGGAACAGGCAGGATCCGCCTTTGGAATTTAGAGTTTTGTGCCAATTTTTAAAAACATGGGCGAGCTCAGGCCCTGGTGTGCGCAAGGATGTGAGGATAGCCAGCCTTGCCCACTCCTGCGGGCCCAATCTGTGGCACTCTGCTCCCTCAGGCCATGGAACATGCAGGGACGTGGCGACAGCCAGCCTTGCAAGCTCCTGCGGGCCTGATCCATTGCGGTCTGCTCGCTCAGCACTCACGCTGGCAGAGGCCACGGGACATGCAGGGAACCGGCCACCACTGGGCCTGCATGCACCTGCATGCCTTGTCCGGAGTGCCCATGCCAATGGAGGCCCCAGGACATGCAGGAAGCCAGCCATCGCCAGGCCTGCACGCCCCTGTGGGCCTCGTCCGGAGCCCCCCACCGACGGAAGTCCTGGGATGTGCAGGGAGCCAGCCATCACCAGGCCTGCGCGCGCCGGATCCGAAAGATTCTTTCGCCTATTTTGGCTCCCGGATTCGGATCCCCGAATCTCAAATCCTTGCCAAGGATTCGAGGATTTGGTTGGCCCACTCCTACTTTTTATCACCTCTTCTCACATGGATAACACAACAGGCTTACATACACACACACACACACACACACACATACACACACTCTGGCTCGACCAACTTCTAGGCAGGAGCCCAAAGCAGGCAACCTGAAGTTGTAAGGAATTCAAACAGAGGTGAGTATTTGATGTTTTTATTTAAATGTTAAGGTTAAAAAAGGATGTAAGCAGAGCCATGCAGGTTCAGAACAAGTCCTAAGAAGTCCAGTATTCTGTTTACCAACCAGTTGCTTAGGAGAGACTCTCAGGCAGAATATGAAAACAACAGCCCCTCCCTGCACACGTTTCTCTGATATGTTGTTGTTGTTGTTGTGTGAAGTCATTTATGACTTATGGTGACTCTAAGGAAAACCTTTCTCAGGGTTTTCTTGGCAAGATTTATCCAGAGGGGTTTGCCTTTGCTTTCTTCTAAGGCTGAGAGACTGAGGTCACACAGTGGGTTCCCATGGCTGAGTGGGAATTCAATCCCTGGTCCCCAGAGTTGAAATCCAGTGCTCAAACCATTACACCACACTGGTTCTATCTCTCTGATACAGGAGGGTAATCAGTGTGACTAGTAGTCGTTGACAGCCTTATGCTCTCTAGTCCCCTTTCAAAGGTGTCCAAGTTGGCAGCTTTCATGACATCTTGTGGCAATAAATTCCATACTTTAGAATCATAGAATCATAGAAATGTAGAGTTGGAAGAGACCACACAGGCCATCGAGTCCAACCCCCTGCCATGCAGGAACACCCTCAAACCTTTAACCACGACGCATAAAAAAGAGGGGAGGGACCATGCAATATCTGAAATATTTCCTTCTTTTCGTCTCCTGAATATCCCTGCACACATTCAGCTTCATTGAATAACTCTTGATTTTAATCTTAAGAAGGAAAATATCTGCTTACAGGGATGTAGACTCGAGTCAATAGACTCAGCCTCAAGTCGAACTTAAGTTGTTTCAGTGACTTGACTCAAACTCGACTTGGCCATAAATGATGCACTGAGTCGACCTGACTCAAGACTTGTATATTTTTAATGACTGATTCAATGCCATTTGTTCCATAACATAACACCTTCATCCAGAAACCTTACGACTTTGAACAATGCCTCCATCTCTTTTTGCCTACTAGTCACATGACAATCTGTCACAAGCCCAAAGTGTGGGTGCATTTCTCAGAGGGGAACAGCGAACAGGTTAGGCAATGTGCTTGAGGTCTGCTCAGCAGCCTGTCCCCACTGCATATTGGAGGAGCCTTCTAAAACTTTTTCTAAGAGCAAAAGACAAAACTCACCTCCAGAGTGCAGGGTGCATTTTTCAGAGGGAAACAGCAAATGTGTTAGGCAACAGGCTTCAGGAAGAAGGATTCTTCCTTCTAAAGCTTTTGAATCTTCAGTAATGGAGAGTAAGATAGGATCCTATTCCCCACCTCTGAAGCTGCAGATGGCGAAATTGCAAATGTGGAGAGCCGACTCTGCTTAAATTGTTAAAACTGAATTTATTTCACTCTATCCAACGATTCTGGAATTTTTCCTGGGGTATAAAGTTGGCTTCCAGACTTGAGACTTGACTTGAAAGTATCTTCAAGGACTTGAGACTTGAAGGTGGAGACTTGAGACTTGACTTGAGACTTGGAGTAAAAGACTTAAATACATCACTGTCTGCTTATCAATTTTGTAAACACTAGGCAAAATTTAACATACATTTATCATGCCCTCCTTCCTCAATTTTTCTAAATTAAAATGTTCAAAACAGAATAACACGCCTTTAAGTTTGTTTTCCAAATGGTGCTGTAACTGGATTCCACTGAAAAGACAGATGAGGAAGGCACTCAATAAAGCTTGTTAAATGCTGATCATCCACTCTAGCCAGCATAGCCAATAGTTAGACGTGATGGAGGGAAGCAGTAGTGCCACATTTTGATTAGATCTCATCTGAGCACCACAGTTCAAGAATATTGACAAGGTGGAACACGTCCAGAGGAAGGCAAGTAAGATTTTGATCGTCTTGGTCTTGAAACAAAGCATTATGAGGAATAACTGAAGGAGCAGGGTGTGTTTAGCTTAAAGAAGAGAAGACTGAGAGATGACATGAGAACTATCTTTAAATATCTGAAGGGATGTGATGTTGAAGATAGAGCAAGCTTGTTTTCTTCTGCTCCAGAGACTAGAACACAAACCAATGGATGTGAAATCCAAAATCCACCTGCAGCAAGAGATTTATTGGGCTAACTCCAAAACACAAAATATCAATGTCCAAGCTTTCACTGGCTTCTTCATCAGGCAAAAGTGTTAAAAATCTAAACATCTGAATTACAAGAACAGAGACTCCATTAGGAATAACTGCTTTATTGTAAGAGTTGCTTGACAGTGGACTGGATTACCTCAGAGACTGGTGGATTTTCCCTCTTTGGAGGTCTTTAAACAGAGGTTATATGGGTATCCTTCTGTATGGCAGTAGTTTGGACTAGATGGCCGCATGGGCCCTTCCAACTTTACTATAATACGGAAGCTGTGATCTGACAACATCTAGGAGGCCATGCATTCTCTATCCCTGCTTCAAACAGTGATTTAAGGTTGCAGATGTCTCTTAAGAAACCTTTTCCCCTCCAGGAATTATATGATGGCAGTCTATAATAGCACATATATGCCATATTAGGTATGAAGAGCTCCTCTATAACTCATCTTGTCATTTTTCTCCTACTTATTAATGAGGCATATTCCTTACACTAGGGCTTTTTGCATAAAGGAAACAGCTTGCAGTAATTTATCATACCCAAGCTGACACAACAAAGTCATTTGCTTTTCACTTCCTCACTTTTATTTTCTTTGAATTTCATGTAATTAGAAAGGATTGCAAGGTAGTTGCTTTCAACTGACATTGTCATTGTGGCGCTATCGTCTATGGTAATGTCTTAGGACCAAACTCCAAAGTAGTGGACAAACTTCCGGGTTTTTTTGCGCATGTGGGCTGTATCCTTGTCCAGATTCAAACAGTGAATCATTAATAGGCACCATCTTCCAAGAGCAACTATTGTTCAGCCTTCTGAATAAAACCCATAAAAATTAACGGAACATGATACAGAAAATACTATAGAGTTGACTCACTCTCTTCAGTGAATTCAGTAGGACTTGAAGTCTTATGCTTTGCAAAATAATGCCCACGGCATCTGCGGCATTGCTCAAGGTAGTATTAAAAAAACCTCAATCTAATGGCCATCAAGAAGTCTATGGTGCCTATGGGAACACTGTCTGTACTATATTGGTTATGGGAGAGTTATGGGCATGTTACTGGCATGGTTATGGGTAAGTTCAACATAACTACTTGAAACTGTTAGGCTTCAACAGGGCTCTGCCACTATGTTTTCTATATATACTGAAGACAAAAGAAAAGTACCATTACATTTCACCACTGGCATCTATTAACATATAAATTTAATTTATCATTTACATACATTTTTTTTCTCTGTCTAAGCTTTCAGCAGATTTCTTTGCTACGAAGAATGTTGGTACAATAAAACATTTTTATTACAGTGTCAACAACACAAGGAAAAATGGGTTCTGCTTTGTAGGATAGAAGATCTAAGCTAAGGAATTTTGTCAAGGAATGATTCTCCCAGAAATATTAACACAGTACTCTCAGCAGTCAGCAAGAGCTGGCAAAGCACTCTGAACATCAGACTAATGTTTTGGAATAATCAAACACAAAAACTAATTAACACTTCAGTGAACCCAGTGATGTGGATCACAGGGCTGCTTTACACATTCATCTACTGCTAAAGAAAAAGGCAAAGGAAATAGGAAATTTGCTGACAATCTTTCAGCATGCAAAATAAAAAAATAGTTAATGGGAAGGAAGAATGCACAAAAGGCTAGCTAACACGTTCATGTTTATCCCTTGATGCCTCAATAGGTACTGACCTGCAAGTATAAACAAACCATCATAGATCTCACTACAAATGACTTTCAGTCCAGTTTTCAAAGAAGGAGTCCTGTTAGTCTCTTGTAGCATAAAAAAAAGGAAGGGAGGGGGAGAAAAAAAATGCAGTAGCACTGTTAAGACTAACTGGCTTTTATTTCTGCATCAGTTTTCATGGAGATAAATCCACTTTTCAGTTCAGTTGTTTCGCACATACAAGCGTGACTTACTAAACGTACAATCACTAAGATGACACAACTCATATGACAGTTACAAAGTAAGCAAGTTACTATTCTACGTCTCATTGCTATTTATTTTCAATATTTATATACCACTTGTCATGTTACCTTTTCTTGGCAGCACATAAGAAAAGTAAAAAAAAAGATGTCCCTAATTTTGTTTCTGAGTTAAGGGAACCCTAAGGCAAACCAATCATGAGGTTTTCTTGGTGAGATTTCTTCAGAGGAGGTTTTGCATTTCCTTTCCTCTGAGGCTGAGAAAGTGTGACTTATCCAAGGTCATGCAGTAGGTTTCCATGACCAAGTGGGGATCTGATCCCTGGTCATCCAGAATACTAGTCCAACCTTCAAACCACTACACCATTCTGACTCTCCCAATATAATACATAAGTAATCCTCACAAAAGCCCCAGACCATGTCCATATTGCAGATAGGAGGTATGAGACATAGAGGATGACTCCCCAAGGGCCGTCTAACGAGCACAGAAAAGGCAAGATTCCAACTGCAGACTCTTGACTTAAAGTTTCCTCTCAGCTACCTGTTCCATGGCATGCCGGGATGCTCTACTTTCCTTTGTTGTCTTTTTATCACATTCTTGCCAAGATGAATACCAAATAGTCATCTTTCTCCTGCTCTTTTAGATAGCTAGTAAAGCATGCTAGCTAGAAACAAACTGGAACAGAAAAAAGGAGAATAGGCTGCCATTCAGTGGTTGAACATATACTTTGTGCACTGATTGTTCCAGTTAAAAAATCCGGGCATCTCCCACTTAAACGATTAGGTTGGTCAGCAGCTGGTCAGCTTAGATCACATTAGACAAAGTGTCTGATCTTGCACATGGCAGGTTCTAATGTCTCTTCAGTGCCTTGCATAACTTCTCCTAACACTCCATTTGACTTTTCCACATGTTGTTGTGTTACAACTTGGAATGGAAATGGACAAAGCTGGCACTGTTACCACTTGCTTTACACAAGACATTCAACACTACAAAGGTGCAAAATAGTTTAGTTTAAGTATGGAAGTTAAATAAATAACTACAAATTTTCACTTGTTGGTTGCATAGGTATTCACCCCTTCTCTGTAATACATCTAAAAAAATACTGGTGCAACCCACTGCCTCCAAAAATCATAGCAGTAGCTGAATGTAGATCTGTGTGCAGTTCTCATGCCACACAGTATCAGATTAAATATGCCTGTTTCTGGAAGGCCCCTGAGTTCCTTGGAGAGCATATCTGAACAAACAGCATCATGAAGTGTAAGCAGCTATCAAAACAAGTATGGGATAAAGTTGAGCAGAAGTACCAGTCAGGAGTACGTTATAAAAGATATATCTCAGGCTAGGAGCAATCCCTGCAGTACTGTTAAATCCATTATTACAAAATGTACTGAACATGATTCAACCGTAACTTTGCTTAGAGAAGGTCACCTGCTCAAACGCAGTAACTGGGTAAGGAGTTTATTAGTCAGAGAAACAGCCAAGAGGCTAACTGCAGCTCTGAAGTTGTTGAAGAGATCAGCAACTGAGATGGGAGAAACTGTCCATGAGACAACTATTAGCCTGCTGGGCTTTATGGAATAGTGGTGAGAAGAAATCCATTGCTGTAACAAGCCCCTATCAAAGCCAATCTGCAGTTTGCCAAAAGGCATGGCAAACCAAAGCATGGGACACAGCAAACCACAGCACAGTAGCATGTGTATTTAGCATGTGTACAGTGGTGGTACCATTATGTTTTGGAGCTGCCTTTCCTTGGAAGTGACCAGGAAACTGGTCAGGATTAATGGCAAGATAAATGGAACCAAATATAGGTAATGCAAGATGCAGTTTCGCTGGAACTGGGAAATAGTTCACTTTCCAGCAGAACAATGACTCTAAACACACAGCCTAAATAACCCTAGAATGGGTTAAAAACAACTTCCCCATATAACCTGGCAGAGCAGGAGCAGTTTGCAAAGAATGAGCAAAAACTGCAGGATCCAGATACACAATCCTGACAGAGACTTATCCAGGAACACTCACAGTTGTAATTGTTGACAAATGTTCTTCTATCAAGCACTGAGGAGGGCAGGTTGAATACTTATACAATCAATAGGTTTGTGTTTATTTAGCTTTTGTGCCACAACAAAACAAAATGTGGAAAAGTTGGGAGAGAGAGTTGATACTAATGTAAGACACTGAATCAGAAATTGTTATTAGCACCAATTGCAAAAGTAAATAGCACTTCATTGGAGCTGGAGGAGGTTCTGTTGTCATAATTGTGGTCAAAGGAAAAAGTTACTTCTCCCCATACTGCTGAAGGCCAACCTCCAATCCCCAGCTACTGATTTTTTTTTTAAGTGTCTCTTAAGTGTTTGGTAATCCTGGTGAGGAATATTCTGGACTAATAAGAATCTCTCCAGTTCAGAATTTACAGAATGCCAAATGTGCACTTTTTTGGTTCAGACAGTGCTTTTTTGTGTGTGCAAAATCTCCATGTGTGAATTTTGTGCAGAATAAGCCTGAATTACAAGTAGTCTTCAAAAGCTATGCAGCTTTTACAGACTTTCTTGAAAAGAGAAGATAATTGCTAAACCTACTTGTTGCTTCCTCCAAGAATAAAATTAGTGATGAATTACATCCCTAAACAAAATCTGACACTAAATGAAACTATGAACTTAATGTAATTTGCAGTTGGCCTTTAGTCTTTTCCAGAGCTTTTTTCAAAGTGAGCAGCAAAACCAGGAGTGCTTGACTATGCAACAGAAATTGTTTTGGAATAATCAGGGAAATAAAAAGTAAAATAAAATAAACAGTACAGTAGCATTATGAAAAGAACATAAATAGTTATGATACTTCTTTTTACCATAGAAGGTCTCAGGCATTCCATAACAGTAAATCTAAAGATGATCCACAGAGATACACAAATATCATCTTTGAAGCAGAAAAAGGAAAAACTGCTGTCTTGAATTTTTTTAAAAAAGATCAGTGTAACCAATAAACCAAGAGCACTCTTTCTTAAACTTATTCTGAAATCGTGCAGATTTCTAGAAAAGAAATATGTGTCAAAATATAAATCATGAGGAAAATTATTAGCATTTATAGGATAAAAAGCAAGCTTGCTTTTATCCTACAAATGCTAATCATTTGCCTGATCATTCTGTATCTGTCTTTCATCCAGTCACAAGGAAATAAGCCTATTTTTAACATGCAGAAATGTGCTGACAGAATGGGCAGCAAAAGCTTGTCTTTGAAACAACCATTCATCCAATTTGCTAGCAAAAGAGAGCAATCCTTATCAGAGGAATGCAAAGGCTGCATTCCATTTTCAGGCCTGTGAAGGACACAGGATGAAATAAAAAGCAAAGAATGACATGATGGCTTTAGTTCATCACTTTACCTTTAATAGTGTTGGTAGCCAAAACACAAAGCTCAAGAGTTCAGATAAAACTAAGATAACTCCACCAAACCATGAAGATTCTTTAAAAAGTACATTGGCCCCTCCACTTTTGCAAAAATTTGGTGTGCAGACCCCTTGTGGAAGTGGAAAAAGCAGGAATAATTCCCCTCGTGATCTCCTTTCCATACCCTTATGAGGCTCCCTCCTCCCACTGCTTTGCCTTTTGCTTCAATGTGTATTCTCTGCACCCAGGCAAAAGGCAAGGGAATGGGAGGGGGCCACTGCACACAGAGAAGGAAGCTGTGCATATGCCTTTCTGCCTATTGTCTGGTTGCGCCTCCCTTCCTTCCATGGACTTGGGCAAATGGCAAGGGAATGGGAGGAAGGCATGCACATGCTTTGCAAATAATCAAATTTGAGAAGGTCAAACCAGTGAACGTGCAGGAAGGACTGTATATTGCATGGGCAGGCAATGCTTTATGTAATTCTGGATTTGCCAAAGTGATTCAAGTAAGCAGAGAGTGATGTGCTGAACATTTTGTTCTATAACGTTCTAATAGTTTCAACTCCTAGTATGTAAGAAGCAGATTTTTGTAATTTTTAGAAGTGTAATCTGTGGCTTTTAGATATCTGCAATTTGCAGTTTTGACTGTTTTTTTCCCCCATTGACTCTTGCTCTTCTGCAATCTCATGGAGAAGGGCAGTGTTTAAACTGCTGATAATGATAATAGTAATAGGAGGAAGCAGAGAAAATATGAGGAGGAAATAAATAAGAGCACTGTGGAGTTTACATTGCACTTAATTACTATAATCTTGGTTTATCATCACATCTTGTATCATTCCTTTCATTCATGATTGCTGGCTCAGAGAGTTACCAAAAAACCACGAGAGGTATATGACACCCTTGAGGCTGAGTTACATTAATAATTAAACTAGTAACAGCTGTTAGAGGCAATATGGTAAAGCTAGTGCATATACTCATATGTGGTGGCACTGTCTACTAATATGGAAGGTCTAGTCACACATTTTTATAGATGAAGGGGGGAGTATAAATCAGGCCATACACATAGCTCTGGGTCTGAATTTACACTTAATTTTTAAGGGAGAGACTAATGCCTAATACATATGAAAAGATAATTTTCTTCTGTCTGGCAGTGCAGTTAGACATATCATCTTGGAAAAAGTCTCAGAAACTTCCTTCAGCTGCATGGAAAAGTAGGCTCTGGGTTTTAGTGCCAATGCAGAAATTAATTTATCAGACAAAATGAACATGCAATATCCAAAACTGTAATTTTTAAAAAAGTATGTGCCAGCCATTTATTAATGAGTCTTCAAACTAAAATCAAACTAAATATTTCTCACCACAGGTCTCATTGTCTATGCTAGAATGATTTATTAGTATTATTTATTTATTGGTTCCTTGGATTTATTCCTAAACCAGAAATTTTCTTCAGCCTTTTGAAAGCTCTGCTTGGTCTTTAAGCTTATTGCCTGCTATGTTACTGTTAGTTGTTACATTCTTCCTTGTTTCTCTATGGTCTAATTTTATTTTATTATAGTCATTTTTTTTTATTTAGAAAACATGTCTATATATAGTGTGCCCTCCATTTACGAAGGGGGTCTGTTCTGGGAACCTGTACATAAAACAAAAAAATGTGGATGTTCACATCCATGCGTGATAATGGGATGTGAGTCCTCGCACAACTTCACACTCATGTATGTGGAGGTTCTGCCAGCAGAAGGGGCAATGGAACCCATAACATTCTTAGATTTGACAACATTATACACCATTATTACTCTTCCAATTTTAAATTGCTCTGGCCAATCAATGAATGAATTCAATGGACAGTATTATGGAGCAATTCACCTCCCTGCATACTCATAGTGAATTGCAGACATGCAATAGATTCTCCAATAACATCATTACGTATATCCTGAAGAAAAATTTGAGTAAACATATTGAAACAGTCCAAGTATTCTAGAGTACAGCTTGATAATATAATGGCCCTTAACTCCAAATTTCCATGACAAATAGAAAAGTTTGAATTCTGGTGATAAAAGAAAGCTTTGAATTATGCTGCTTTTATACAAAAATTCATAGTGGAGAGAGAGATCTCAATGCAGTTAGGGCTATATTCAAACGGAAAGTAGATTCTATCTATAGAATGGTGTCTGAATGAATAACTAGAACCTAGATATGCAGTTCCTTTCCCAAACAGCCAGGTGTGGTTATTTCCGGGGGTCTTTTTTTTTTTTTTTAAGAAGACTGAAGTCCTTCCTTGTCACTTTCATAAGCACACTGAAGGAGCTTTTTCAGTTCCAGCTTTCTGCAGGGGCATGGGGACAGCTTGTCACTTTGCTGCCACAGCCTTGTGATACGGACTGAATAATACAAGAACTAAATAAGAGATGAACAATTAGATCACGATTCAAGCAATACTGATGTTATATGTGTACGGGGAAACATTCATGCCCTGTTCCTCCACTGTGATTTGTATTTGGTTACATAACTGCTCTGTCAGGATGTGTGAATATGTGTTTAAATGCATGTGCAAAAGTTGGATTATACAGTAAGGTTGTTACACATTCCACTTACACTCTGACAGTACAGGACAGAAACAACCAAAACTCTACAAAAGGACAACACACTTTGTCCCAACTGAGATGGAGGAACTAGAGACACTTAATTTCTTGTGATGTTTCAAATGAAGTCTGGAGACAAGTCATAAAGTATATTGTTCCCTCAAGCAAACCATTTGCAACAGTTTAGCTTTTTAGTATTTACACAAATTTACTCTGACAAGCATGTTTGGCTCCCTTCAGCTTTCTAATTCAACACTGAATTAGGATATTATCCTAACATAAAGTCTTTATCACAGTGACCATCATGAGAATAATACCTGTTGCCTTAACGTAACTCTCCTTGAATTTTTAGTTAGGTACATATGTATAAATGTTGTAACACTGAGTAAATGTGTGTAAATGTTGAACAAATTAATCACATTGAAAATCTTCTATTTTAAATAAACGAATAAACAATCTTTCTCTTCTACTGCAAGTAGAGCCATTATGGGTATTATGAATACCCTTATTTCAAGAAATGGCTCCTATTATGTTGGAACAGACACTTCACCTATATACAAAAAAGAAAGTGAATTCATCTGCATTTAAAAGCTACAGTGATTTTAAGGGAAGCCCCAACATATTTCAAAAACCACAAACAGCTATTTTAAAAGGATGATTCCATGTGTTCTCAGAGGCTCAACTGATTTGACTCAAAGCTACTGTGAATTTGAGACCCTGTCTGCTTGTGGGCTTACAGTGTTGGATTAGGACTCCGGGGGTCTGGTTTAAAATTTCTGCTCAACCATGGATATCCACTGGGTGATCTTGGGTGAGTCACACTCTCTCAGTCTCATAATGAGAAAACTCAGGGTTATCCAGCAAAACTGTATGGTGGGAGATTCATGAAAGTAGACAGGACATATAGCTGGCCCTCTGTATCTGCAGATTCTGCAGATTCAACCAACCACAGCTTGAAAATATCACCCCCTCCCCCAAAAAAAAATTCCAGAAAGCAAATTTGATTTTTGGCTTTTTTATATAAGGGACACTATTCACTACACCACAGTAAATAATGGGATTAAAGCATCCATGAATATTGGTATCCATGGAGGGGGTCCTTGGAACCAAACCCTTGCATATACCAAGGGCTCACTGTCCTTCTTTTACACAGTTCATAATTGAACAAAGCTTTCAAAAAGGTTCAGACAAATCCATAGAGGATGAGACTATCAGTGTTTATTAGTTATGATGGCAACAGATTTACCTCCAGGATCAGGGGCAACAGGCCTCTGAATAGCTGTTCCTTGTGATATCTTCCCTTATGAACCTGGTTGGCCACTATGGCAAACACGATGATGAATCACAAGTCTGTGCAGTTTGGACACCACTTACTTAACCCCCACACCATTCTCCATTCCATTCCATGATTTGCTACCTAGGCTTTGAACTGAGGTATACCTTAGATGTAGAAAGAAGCTTTAATGCTACATTTTAAAGGCGAGGTAAGGGTGAAGAACTTCCAATGAAATGAATTTTCTTTTAGAGTTAGTGAAATATATTTGAATGTAAGATTTTACTAAATCAAAATGCCAGGAACTGCAAAACATGAAGATTTCTAGGTAAGACAGTATACAGAATTAGGGAATGATGAGTCCTGGTCACAATGTAGCAATACACGATATTCAGATCCAAGATGCATTTCTGCACCTCGAGCGTGCTGCCATCTTCATCAGAGAAGCATATAGGGAGATTGTGGCTTTCAATGCTTGTAAAGTTAATATACTGCTGAAGAGCTCAATATTTTAAACACTGAGTTAAAGTGTATATCCAGATATGCTGCTAGGCTCATCCTTAAGATTGTGAAATTCTGTCCAAATGATATAATTTATTTTGTTTATTGCAAAATCTTGGGGTTTCAATTTTAATTTTCCCCTTGCTTCTCTGATGGCACAAAAAAAAAAAAAAATACATTGATAGTTTTGCTGGCATAAAATTATAGCTTCCATATTTTTAAAGTTTCTGAATATTCCAAATAGCATAATTTTGTAAGCTAGCTATGATATGAGTAAAGTACTTAATGTTCCTAAAGTGATAAAACAAATTTTGGGGTCATATGAAAGTAAGTTTTGCATATATTCTAGTTTTCCCAGAAATTCATCATAAATTGGTTTTCTCCTGACAGCTGCTCCTTGACAATTGCACATCAAGGTCCTGACAAATGCAAATAAAAATGTAATAAGTAAAGCACTCTGTTCCCTAAAGCATCCTTTCTTAGTGCAGTCGCTAAGGTCATATTTCATCCTTGCTGATCTGGTCTAAATCAAAATGCCTTCTGCTGTAGGCTCTTTTGTTGCCTCCCCATTTACTATTAGATCAACCAATCCTTTTGTCAACATAAAGTCTTATATTACTTTCCTGTTTTCAGTTTATTCCCTCATCAAGTTTCATGTTACCTTGTTGATCTGACAGTATCTGTTGCCTCTTTTTATTTCTGCTTCAGCTTCTCCTTCTTCTCATCGTAATGCATTGAGCACTTTATCCTTTAAAAAAGTGGTTTAGACTACACTCATCCCCCCCCCCTTTTTAATAATTTCTACAGGATAACCCGCACTGAAGTGACAACAGATTGAACATATAGTATTTGGCCAACATTCTAATCTCTATGTGTTCCTTTGTTTTTATATGACCTTCTTAAGGAAGACCTTTTTCTTGATTATTTATCTGTTATCCATTAATCATAGAGAAGCATATGATAGGACAAAGGATTAGCAACTGAATGGGTTTGAGGAGATACTTGCCTGTATAATTCAATAACTTCTTCTTTAAATGCTGCAAGTTGATTAGAAAAATAATATGCCTGGACTCTACAATACCAGACAGTAGACACAAGGACGATCCTACATGTGTTGTTTATTTTCATTTCTTTACCAGCATATGTTATTTTCCTTTCATTCTCTTCATCACTCCATGCTTTTTTATCCCCTTTTAAAGATTAGTTTTAGTATTGTAAAATTAAATATAAATGATAGCACATATTAAGACAAACAGCAAAGAATTTAACAATATTTAACTGTCTGATACTGAGTTAACATTTCCCAGTTTACACTGCAAATTACTAAATTTTACTAAGAACTGAGTGAGCTTCATTGGACTCATTTGAGACTTACATCTAATGCCAATGTAACAGAATGGAGGAAAAGAATGTGGGCTCATTGGAGTTTACAGTTGTATTAGTAGTAACATGTGCATATGCCAATGGGACACACTGGGCTACTGAACAAATCGACACTGTCAACCGTTTATGCAACTTTCATTGCTCCTACTTGCAAGAGCATTCCAGCTTATGTTTATGTGTGCATATATTCTCATGTTAGAATAAAAACGCTGGCATCTTGTTAGTGACTCGGACACTCTTGAATTTGTTGTTGTTCTTGTGGAGGCTGGAATTCTCTACTGACCTCACATATTGGGCATACTTCTCCCACCCCATTTTCTTCTGGGTGCAGCCCCCAAACACAGACATTTACTAACTGGAGAAGAGAAGGGATGATGGTGGGGAAACATCTATGTTCCTATAGCTGGATACAAAGAAATGAAGCATCCTTGGGGACATCTCATGAATCTTCCAAAGATTTCAGAGGACACCACTATTACTATGTAGGTAACAGGTGATGTTTGGTGGTAAGTGGGAGAAGAGAGGTGGCATGACTCTGCTGGAACACTCTCTGAATGGGGATCTTGGCCAAAAACACATTATCCTAAGGCTGCACAAGAAAAAAATTGCACTGGATTTCCCTCTTGAGTGCAGACTAGAATTAGGATATTGCTACTGCTATGGCATTTGCACTGGTGGATTGGTTCTGTTGGATACTTACCCTAAACATTCTGGGAGTAGACCAAACACAATCAGTCTGGCTAACCTAAATCCCATTAATTTTGAAGTCTTCTCAAACATACTGATGCAGGGCATTGGGGTACATATTCATTTTTATGTTAAATGTACAATCTAGCCTTACTTGCCTACTGAGGAGAAAGAACTGCAGTTTCTGCCGCTTTGGATGCTATGAACAAATTGATCTGGGATGATATCACTGCTCGCCATAGCATAACTAACTCCATATAAAAGACATTTCAAAGAGGCAATGTTGGTGGAGTACCTAATTGTCTGCGTAAAACTTTACCACCTCAACTTTACTCAGCTTTCCAAAACCAATTTAGGAAAACTTCTTTCACATTAAGCACAGCTTGGTAACAACAAATGTTAGAAACAATGAAGTCATATTTCAAGCAAAGCAAATTACCTTCTCTTGATACTGACGCCGTGATGAATCCAAAGACTGGATTAGGGCAGTGGCATGACCAACAAACATGGCGTAACAGGTGGCCCCCACAATCATACTCAGCATAGTTATCCAGAGATCTGACATGCTGACAGGGGCTCGGGCTCCATAACCAATGCAAAGCATATGGCTCATGGCTTTGAAGAGTGCATATGAGTATTGCTTTCCCCAGGAATCATTCTGCAAGAAACAGAGAGTGGAAGGGAGAGAGAAAGCATGAGTGAGCTTGGGTACAGGGGACAAAAGGAGTCTGGGCTTATGTAAAAGGAAGATAGCAGCTTCCTTATCTTGAAGGCAGCACGTCCCTGTAACATATTTTTCATAAATGGAAAAGTGATATTCTTTATCAGTAAATTATCCCAATAAGCTCTTACAGAGGCTGTCAGATGTCCTTATGATTACATAGAAAATTGGTTTGCATAATGGATTCCCCTCTTGAAGATGTAATTTTAAGTTTTATTGGAAAGAAAAAAGAAGGAAGGAAGGAAGGAAGGAAGGAAGGAAGGAAGGTGCACAAGCAAGCAGGCAAGAGGGCAGTAATTTAGGGCTATAAAACAGCTTTCCTCAATCTAACAACCATAAGATGTAATACTGCAACTCTCACCATCCCCAGATAGCCTGGGCATGGTCATAATTACCATATCTGGCAGCTGGCTACTTGGGAGAGGCTTCTATAAAACATATTGAGTGTTACTTCTATATCTAGAAAAATAGCTATACTATGACTATTGTCCCTCAAAGCTTATCTTGTAATAGCTTATGCCATTCATGGAGAAACAAGATTCTTTGTTTATAAGCTAAAATATCAGAATATATTTCAAGGGTATACTTTTTCAATATACCTTTGATAGTGATGATCATGTGATTGGGGAATGTGGATGAAGTCTGCTATCCACTGTGCCAGACAATCTGTCATCAAAGATGACAGCACAACAGTTCTTTGGCAAAGCATATAGAGTCTTAATGATGCAGCTGAATACCGGCACAGACATTCCAGTTATTTGGTCAGACATTCCCACCATTAAACAGAACAGGGATGGGAAACCTGTGGTGCTCTAGCAATTCCATTCATGAGATGTGATAAGAGTAGTTCATCAACATCTGGAGGGCAAAACTTTATAATCCTCTCTTAGGATTTATGGACTAGAATAATAGAATCATAGAGTTGGAAGAGACCACAGGGGCCATCCAGTCCAACCCCTTTCTATGCAGAACACCCATCAAAGCATTTCCCAACTTATGGTCATCCACCCTCTGCTTAAAAACCTCCAAAGAAGGAGACTCCACCTCATTCTAAGGTAGCATATTCCACTGCTGGACAGCTCTGACCATCAGGAAGTTCTTCCTGAGGTTCAGGTGGAATCTCCTTTCCTGCAGCTTGAATCCATTGCTCCTTGTCCCAGTCTCTGGAGCGGCAGAAAACAAGCCCGCATGCTCCTCAACATGACATCCCTTCAAATATTTAAACATGGCTATCGTGTCCCCTCTTAACCTTCTCTTCTGCAGATGAAACATACCCAGCTCCCTAAGCCACTCCTCATAGGGCATGGCTTCCAGACCCTTCACCATTTTGGTCACCATCCTCTGGATATGCTCCATCTTGCTGATATCCTCCTTGAATTGAGGTACCCAGAACGGGACACAGTATTCCAAATGAGGTCTAACTAATGCAGAATAGAGTGGTATCATTACCTCGCTTGATCTAGACACAATACACCCATTGATGCAATAAAGAATCACTCATTCCAGCTTGCTTTTACACAGGTATTTCCTTGGATATGTTTATTTACAATCATCCCTCCATATTCGTTAGAGTTAGGGGCACAGGACCCCTGTGAAAGTGAAAAAAACATGAATAACTCTAGGCCCTCTCAAACCATATTTAACACACAAAAAAGTATCATCACCATATTTAACCCACCGTGAATTCCTCTGAGGCATCAGGAGTCCTTCACAAGTCAGAATGGGTGGCTGGTGAGGCCTACTGCCACCTCCACTAGTGCCCTACACCATTTTTAATAGGAATTTACAAGCCGTGTTTGCAGTTTCTCAGTCTCATGAGGCTTGCAGTCCCTGTTAAAAATGGCATAGAGAGGCAGCAGAGGTGACAGCAAATAATCCATGAATAATCAAATCCACAAAAGTGAAACCCACAAATGTGGAGAGTTGACTGTACTTGGAGTCGTATCTCCCATTCCCAACCCCTATTTGGTTCAGTGAGATAATCTGAACACACAATCACTACATTTTTTTAAAAAAAAGTCCAGAAGAACATTCAATTCAGTATCTTCAAAATTTATACTGCTTGTACAAGGAACATGGGCTCAGGATTTTCAGACTTCTAGGCCCAATCTACACATACAAGTATTCTGCAATATTAGTAGAGTTTGAGCTACGAAGCTGAAGCCAAATCATATAAACATTTGCATGAAGCCAAATCATATAAACATTTGCATGATTTGAGCCAAAAATAATGCTCACATGATTAATATCAATCTGAACCATGAAGACAATATTGCAAACAGCTATCTACTTAGGTAGGTGCTCATGCAATTTGTATTGCCAGCACAGCTGGTGGAAACCCTAGCATATCCATACAGCTTTCACTTGATCTAGAAAGAATCATGGGAGAGAGGTTTAGACAAGTTGGGAGGAAACAGGAAGGACCAAATCCTTTTTAAAGGAAATACTTCTGAATTATGAGAATATTTGCACTATATTCACTGAAAGGCTGATATTAGGAAGTCTTATCAAAACACAGCAAGACTGAAAGTTTTGCTATACGATACACTGGAGTTTTCCAATATAAGCTTCCCAATCAGTCTGGAATATGATTATTATTTGGGGAGAGAACATTCCCCCATAAGGCTAACAGCTGCTTCAGGTATTAGGTAAGAAGAAAAGAGTTAGACCCTTCTGTTCTACCACTGTGGCCACAGTCAGAATTCAGCTTAATCCAGATATGCCACTTGAGCTGGTTGTATGTTGCAAGTGGATGTTAGCTAATGTGAAATGGAAGTGATGAGCCAAGAACTGCCTTCAGTTACTCATCTTCTCTTCTGTTTTATTTTCAAAACAAACTTGCAAAGCTGCAGACTGGCTGGAAAGAGCCAGGGTCTGTATGTTTGTCACGTACATTGGTAAAGTCAAAAAGGGGAAACAAACCCATTTCAGGAAAAAGGGTAAGGCTAGATGGTATAAGATTTGATTTTAAAAAAGGAAAAAGAAGAAGAACTAGAGGCAAAGGATTGGAACTTTCTATTTTTTTTCCTGGCTAAATTTTGGGTCAATCTGTGTATCACTAAATTCTGTGCAAGTGGAACTTAAGACAGAGAACAACAGATATTGGAGCTTACTGTGTGATTGATTTTTATTCTTTAAATATCTCTATTACTCATTACCAAGTTTATAAAGATTTTTGCCATTTTTGCAAATAAGAAAGGGCTAAAATGAAGTAAACATATTCACATGTGCACAGAAGTGGTTTACTCAGTCTCCAGACTGGAGCTCTGCCCATACAGTTTTGAAAGAAAAGCACAATGAATTAAGACCAGATCAGAGCCACCACACCAAGACAGTCTTGAAACTTAGCAAGGTGAGACAAAGGCACAGATATACAGAAAGTTTTATTGGTAATTAACGGGTGCAGCATCATATATTCTGCAGCTGGAAGAGAACTGGAACCTCTTCAAAGCAAGCAGTGGACCAGGTCATCAAGTAACATTCCACTGGCTGGCAAAGCTTCACCAGGCTGGCACATAACATCATACCAGAGGAAGACCAAAGCCACAAGAAAAAACTTACACAGAAAATTGTCTAAATAGAGGAATCATTAATGCACAGAAGCAAACTTCTCCTCCCTCTAGAAGCTCCAAGAACAGATATGACAAGTGGCTATTTCCTCCACATCTTGGATGAATGAAAGGTGGGGCAACGTACTCCCACAGGCAGGATGGTGATATAGTGATCTCATCTAATGGAATAGTCTGCCAGTGACCTAACTATACTAAATACAAACATTAACCAAATTCATACATAGCCAGACTGTATGATAACTGTTCTATACAATGCTGATAAGCTCTCCTGATAGCCATTGCTCATTCTCACTACAACAGGTTAGCTCATTCAGAAGTAGCCTGAATCCATGATAAAGTCTCCCTGGAGCAAGATGCAAGGGAAACAGGACCTCTCAGCAAACTTCAACACAACCATTCAGCTGGGATGTAATTTTCTTTTTGAAAGAACCAATAAGTAATTTTAACAATTTTCTTCTCAATGTGAGAACATCTTCACAGACTGCACAGTAAATGCTCTTTCTTTTGCAGAAACTGCTTTTTTCCTATACAAAACAATCACCTACAGATTTTTTATATAAGTCCCATGTTGCAAAAATTGTCAGTCCAGGATTCTTCTCATCAGGGTTTCATGATGCTTGAGAAACAATATTTTTAACTGTTTTTTGATTATTTTAAAATATTCTTCCCATCCCTACACTCATCCTAAATAATCTGCCATTCTTGTCCAAAACATTTTGCCACCTGAGACAAAGTAGAAGAGAACACATGCTATTCTAGGTACAAAAGCTGACTGATGTGGCAGCTAAATTGTTCTTCAACTGGATATGGGTCACTGTCTACTGTAGCTGAAGAGGCCATATGATACACAGTTCTGTCCTCCTACCATACGCTGCCACCTTCCACCATCTGTCCTTTAATGTGACTTTCATTTAATCCAATGGTGGGAGCAGCTTCACCTGCAGAAACCCAACAGACTTCCCTTTCTCCATGGTTAATCAGACAACTGACACATAAAGATATAATCCTGATCTACAATATGGTCCTCTTGTGGAAGCAGATGTAATGAGAGGACCTATCACCAAAGGCCATCACCATCAAGCAACCTTGAATAACCTGTCATTACTGCAGGAAGAGTAGACCCAAATTATTTTGCTGCCTGAGACAAAGAACCCAATGATATTCCCTCCCAGTCCACATACAAAAGCTGCTGATTAGCAATTTAATCCTCCTTCAACACTGCATTGTCCACTGCATTTCAAAACAGGACAGTAGCTTAGGGAGACCAGACAAGCTGAATGATACATCATTCTCTCTCCCAAGAGCTTACTGCCACCTCCCAGCATCTGCTGCCTGACATAATTGCCTCATGATGCTTAATAGTTGATCTAGCTATATCTACAGAGAACTAACAGGAGTTCACTACCCAACCCATTCTCTGATGTACATCCTCCACCATGGCAACCAACCTAGATTCTGTCCAACAACCAGGTCTGAAAATAGAGTGGAATAAATCTAAATAGTCAGAGTGCTATACAACATTGTCTAGAATTCTGTGAGCTTCAAAAACAGGTCTTCAAGATGTAGTTTGGCCTTAACACTGGAAGAAACTTGTTGTTTCTTCCAGGCTGAAAATCTTTTATTTTTATTTTTCAGTTTATATATTTTTAAATCGTATAATGGCACAGTTTTTGCTAATGCTCTTGTTTCCAAAGGCTCCTCCAAAATGCAGTGTTAGACCAAAGAGGAAATGCTTCTCTGAAAGAAGGTTATGCTCCAACCTCTTAAAAGAAGCAATTGTAAGAACTTGGTTGAAAACAACTTCGTTGGACCCCATATCCCTAGGTAATTACTGTCCAAGCTTGAATCTCTCTTTTCTAAGTAAGGTCCTAGAGCAGTGGTTCTCAACCTGTGGGTCCCCAGATGTTCGTGGACTTCAGCTCCCAGAAGGCCCAGCCACTATGGTCAATGCTCAAGGCTTCTGGGAGCTGAAGTTCACAAACATCTGGGGACCCACAGGTTGAGAACCACTGTCCTAGAGCAAGAGTTGGTGACAAAGCTCAAGGCTTTCCTGGATGAAACAGGTTACCTCAGATCCATTCCAGTCTGGGTTCAGGCCTAATTATGGGACAGAAATAGCCTTGGTTACTTTGATGGATAACCTACAGTTGGACAGGACCTGCTAGATCTTTCAGCACTTAATACCACTGACCATGGTATTCTTCTGGGTTGTTTGGATGCTATGCGACTTGGGAGCATTGCATTGCAGTGGTTCTGGGTTTTCTTGACTGGACATTCCTAGAGGGTGGTGCTGGAGGACCACTGTTCAGCCTTTTGGCCACTAGTCTGCAGGATTCCACAAGAGTCAATACTGTCCCTTGCACTTTTTAACATCTACATGAAGCTGCTGGGAGATCTTATCCAGAGCTTTGGGGTTGGGTGTCATCAGTATGCTGCTGATACCTAAATCTATCTCTCCTTTACAACTGATACCATACATGCTGTGGCAGTAATGAACAGTTGTCTGGATGCAGTAAAAGATTGGATGTGGGTGAACAGACGGAGGCTTAATCTAGATGAGATGGAAGCGCTGCTGGTGGGTAGGAAAACCAACCAAGCATTGGAATCATAGCCTGGATGGGGCTGCACTTCCTCTGAAAGATCAGGTTTGTATTGGACATGTTCTTGAACACAGTGATGCTCCTGGAAAGCGAGGTTGCTGCTGAGACTTGGAGTGCCTTTTCTTGGTTTTGGCTGGCGCATCAGCTGTGCCCTTTCTTGGGAAAGGCACAGCTGGCCACAGTGATGAATGCCTTGGTTACCTCCTGATTAGACTACTGCAATGTGCTCTATCTGAGGCTGCCCTTGAAAAGTGTTCAGAAACTGTAGCTAGTGCAAAATGCAGCAGCCAGACTGGCATCAGGTGTGCATTTTAGAGACCATATAACACTGGTCTTGCAAGAACTGCAGTGGCTTCCAATTTGCTTCCAAGCTCAATTAAAGGTGCTGTTGTTGACCAACAAAGCCCTAAATGACATGGGACCAAGATATATGAAAGATCGCCTCCTCCCATACAACCCTGCCAGAAATTTTAGATCTTCAGAGGAGGCCCTGTTCCCTACACCTCCTGAAGTCAGGTGGGTAGGTATCTACAACAGAGCTTTCTCTGTAGCAGCACTTCAACTGTGGAACTGCCAACCCAGGGAACTTAGGCTGTTCCCATCTATTTGAAATTTATGGTGGACAGCCAAAACAGTGCTGTTCCACATGACATTCAGTGATTGAAGTTGCTGTTTTAACTGTTTTAAAACCAGAGACTAGGATTGCTTTTAGACTGCTTTTAGGAAATTTAAAATAGTATTTTAATGTACTTTTAAAATATGTTTGACTCTGTACTGCTTCAGTTGGTTTTATTTGTTCATTGACCTGGGAGCCCTTGGGAGCTGCAAGGTGATACAGAAGTACTTTAAATAAATAAATAGCCTATTTTGCTTCTAGGAGAAGGTGGAAAGACATGGCTTTACCTTAAAACAGAAGCATGTAATTTCCTTACGTGACAGTAAATTTATTACTGGTTTCAGATTAGTAGTAATCCTTTTTAACTGATTTAAACTGAATAACATTAATGTGAGAGGGGGAAATAAACCATTAAAGACAGTAATTGTGACAAATACCAAAGCTGTTTATCCAAGGACTGATTACATAATCAAGCTGGAGAACACTAGGATGTCTTTGCATTTGTAAAAAGAAGTGATCACTGATTATTTGCAATTACTCTACTAAGTCTAAATCTTAATTTAGAAGTCTTCCCCAGCAGTCTGTATTTAAATATAGTCCATTTTCTCTTCAAGAGCCTGCTGTAATCTCCTTTGTCAAAGGAATGCTGTTACCTCCACAACAGCCATTCAACTAAACTTAGTTGTAGATAAGGGACTCATTCTGTCTTTTGTAGGAGGCCAAATGAGGGACTGTGAGAATGGCATAAGAGACATGACACCTGTGGAAACGAAGGCTATCAGTAGACCACCTGTGGTACCAGAGATCCCCCAAAGTGTCTGTGGAAAGTTTTTTGTCCTGTTGAGGGGGAAAATGACTTTTTCTACAGACATTTTGCAGAAGTGCAATAATGTATCTGCATAATCCAAAGCCTCCTCTTTTCCTTGACACCCTCACAAAATTGGTCACAAACAGTGAAGTCCTAGATTTCAGTTAGTGTGTGACTGACTGAGTTGTTTTATTGGATTCAGATCAATGGCTATGGGATACAAATCAAGGGATTAGGGTAAGGAAGTAACAAATTTTCTAATTAGTTACTTTGATGACTAGTTATGTTTTGCAGCAAAGAGCTAGAACCAAGCTTTTCTCTCCCTCTCATTCGTTCTCTACTGTCTGCAACAGCATGGCTGTAACCCACTACTTTTCAACAGAACGGGAATGGGTTAGTTGGCTGTTACTCATTGCTAGGTATGTGACTTTTGAGCAATGGGGAGAAGCTGCTTCATGCTATAACCAAAAAAGGTTGCACTGTAATATTTTTCTCAGAATTTACAAGGTACAATATCTGATCTGGCCACTTGGAGGAACAAGAGAGTCTTTCCTTGCATTTTTCAAAGACACAACAGTAAGAGAAATAGTAACTTGTTAGTAAAGTATAGCTCAATGAGTTACCTTTCTGGATTTCAGTAACAGTAACAAATAATCACCTTTGGGGTGATCAGAGTAATGTGTAAACTAACTAGTTGCTTTCAAAAAGTAGCATTCCATGCTCTTGTTGTTACTAACCTCAGGGAAATTGTAGCCAGTGGCACTTTTATATCTTTTTAAAAGTCAGATAATTGTTGCATATGCCACATTCAAAGCAGGAAAGATATTCATGAAAAATATGCCCAACCCCAGTGTTGCTCTTCTCAAAGGGAGAAAGAAAGAAGGACTCTGTTTGTTCAACTATAATTTGGGCACTGCTACAACCACTCTTGTAAGGGTTGCCAAATCTTCTGTATTGTTAAGGACAAGGGAACCATTTTAGTATAATCATCATAAGAATTCCAGCAACTAGAATACATCCCACTAATATGGCTTTTTGTGGACTGCAGCAAATTTTACATGTGAAAACTGGCATGTTATTAGAAAAGCTGATTTTCTAATTTCAAGGATAACTACAGCGCCTTCCCCCTCTGGTGTCCACTGAGGTTTTTTTTTTTTTTTTTAAAAAAAAGCACATGGGGAAGCTTTTTAAATTAAAAACACATAGGAGAGGTTTTAAATCTCCCTCTCTCACCAGTACCAATCTAAATCGGGGTTGTGAATATTTACTCTTGACTAGAGGAGAACTCTACTAATCTGCATATTATGTGCATGTAGTTTGATCCTCAGTGGGGAAATAGCCATATGAAGGAAGAATCACAGTAAAATCCATAGTTGTAACTAAAGGACTATGGAAAATTTCCAGCTGCCAACAAAACCCAAGAAACCACCAAAGCTGGAACAAATAACAGAATGATTTTATACTTTCACTATTAAAAATACATGGACATTATACTTAGCCTCTCTCTTCCTAGTCATTCCACATTAAACTGTGCTTGTGGAGGGGACTGAAGCATACATCCCCTTTTTATTCTACAATATGGAGACAAAGAACAGGACAAGACAGAAGAAAACAGAAGAGGAAATATGGGCTGGGAGATGCAAAGATCTGAAGTACACCAAGTCTCTTCATTCACATCTACCTTCATGTAGACCATTTTATGTGTACCCTTAACTGCTTATCTTCACCCTCTAGCGTATTTGACCAGGACAGATGGCAACACTTTCATTCTTGGGGACAGATAATTAATGCATCATCACAGGTGGAAATGTCCATTTCCATTTCTCCGGCTTACTTCTTGAAACTCAAAGGCAGCCACCAAATCAGGTAACCATCTGTTGTTTAATGGGGTTTTCAGCTTACCTGAGTTTGATGAGGTTATTCCTAGGAGATGCTTGCCTTGTAAAGCAAATCGGCTCTACTGCCACATAGCAGCTTTGTCCTTTAGGCAAGGCAGATCATCACTCATCCATACCCGCACATGCAGACACAAATTGATTTAGAAAATTTGATGCATGAAGGTTATTTTCTAGATAGGGCTTCTCTTTCCTTCCTTCGATTCTCTCGTTATGGCAGGCTAGTTCCAGCTGCCAGCACCTGGTGTTGTGAGTGTGTGGAATTATGATTGCCCCAGAGCAATGCCTCTCTGGTTTTCAAGGAGAGGGAAATAAATTAAAAGCTGCTTCCAGTGGTATTCTGAGCACAAATGAGTTGAATGTTGTCATTATTATATACTAGCGTATTAACCCGGTATTGCCTGGGATTTTATTTTCCTCTTAAGAACTCAACAAACTGTCTTACCCAGTACCTGTAACTTTCCCCCATATTTCCCAACGCAATTTGTATTCAGAGTTATTTACATACACAGGTTGGGTTCCTGAGGGAATACACTGCCCTCCTCCTTGCTGCTGGGCCTCATCTCCATAGCAACTGGTCTACTGCAGTACCTGTAACTTATCCTCATATTCCCCAATCCAATCTGCATTCAGAGTTGTTAACAGAGGTTGAGGTTCCTGGGGGAATACACTGCCCTTCTTCTTGCTGGTAGGCCTTGTCTCCACAGCAACCGGCCTGAGTCCCAAGACTCCTCTCGGCTGAGAATTCTAAAGGCCCCTCCCTAAACTGCAACCCCAGGATTCCACAGAATCTTCACAGCCAGCCAATCTTATGAGGTCTTCTCGCCTCACAAGCCAATCATATGAGGTCTTTGCCTGTCTGACAAAGACAAACAGACACACTTTGACATTTATATAGATTGGAGGCTTTCACTCTTCTCACTGATGCTTTTGCAGCTTTTGTGGACAAAGCACCCTTTTAAGGGGTCAGCTGAAGAATGGGAAAGTGACTTTAGCAGGATGGAAAAGACGATTGGTGGCTGAACTACTGCAGAATGCCTCACTTTCACTTAGAAAATTAAGCCAGAAAACAGCTGTATCTTGCTACCTACTCAGATGCATTTCTCGAAGGAAGAAGTTAAACAGCTATGGGAAACCAGAAGTGGCAATTATGTCTTTCTTTATCTCAATTAGTAATTAATGTTAATTGCATTAATTAAGACAAATAAAAAGCAGACACCATCTCAACTCTGGGTTTTAACAAGCAACTATAACAAATAAATAACAAAAATAAAGGCGGCCTAAACTTGGAAGTACTGAAAGGACAGATGGGAATAAAATGAAGGTCAAGTGAAACTATGATGAGCATCTTTCCATTTTCTCATATAAATGCATCACATAAAATAATATAAAATAAAATAAAATAAAATAAAATAAAATAAAATAAAATAAAATATCACACTAGGGATCACAAGTTTCACAAAATTCTTCCTACATCCACCCACTGAATTGATTGTCTACACTCCATTTCAAACTAAGAAATATTATCCAGAGGAAAGCTTAGGCTAACTCAGCATTCCAAAAAACAAAATAAAATTTAGTTCTACTTCAGACAGAACAAGAGAGATAATTTATAAATAAGTAAATAACCTAGCTATGTTTAGAGTAGACTTTTTGAAATCAGCACAGCAGTATATTGGTATGTAGGGTAAGAGTAATTAGGAAATGACAATTAAGGTTTGGGAAAGAAATAAGAATGCAATTATGAATATTATATTTTGAAAAGGATATAAATAAGAATGAAATTACTAACAGTATATTTTGAAAATGTTAATTATGGGAATAATTAATAACAGTGGGTATAAATGAGAATGAGATTCATATATATATATATATATAACCAATATATATAATCAGTATGATTTATAATACATTGTACAAGTAATATTATGTAAATGGAATTTGGAGAGAAAGAGAAATGTAAGCACTTTTTTAAAAAACCTTTCCCTTCACTTTTATGTTTGTCACATCATGCTTTTTTTTCTTACAATAAAAAAAATAAAAAAAATAAAAGTGAAATCAGCAGAGCAGTCTTTGCCCTGTGAGCAGTTCACTTGGCTTGGATACGAATGAAGGCTTCCATTGTCACTATGTCTTTGCTTTGTCTGTATGATCTCTGCTGAACCTTTGTATGTGAACATTTTGGCAAGAAAGCAGTGCTTTGACAGGGATAAATGCAACCCTGACCCACCTTCCCCACTCCTGGAGGAAACTGCTCCAGCTTTCACTACTATCTGTAGCCTGATCATCAGCTGCCTCACGATCATTCTTCCCTTTTTCAAAAAGAAGACTGAAAAAGTTAATTATAAGTAATTCCTAAAGTAATTACACAGACAGCATAGTTGGTTGCACACTGCCTGTGGAAATCTGCAATTTGTAATGCCAGATAGTAATGTTTCCAAGTCTGGGGAGAAAATCTCAGGATACTTCCACATAGTGATCTCAAATAAACTAACAGATCACACTTTCACTATGAGGAAATCACACTGCCATGTCATTCAGCTTGACTTGTTATATCACAAAGCCAATTCAGACTGAATGAGGGTAATACTTCCACTTGGAAATCGTGAGTGGCCACAAAAATATTAAAATAGCACGAAACAAAAGAAAATTGTGTGTGGGGGGGTTACCTCTACAGTTTGTCAGGCAAAGTTTATCCTCTCTCTTCACTCTTCTTTTTGATTAATTACACTAATAAAGATTTAAGGGTGTTAGTAACCAAGCCACTGTTATAGTACTATTATTCCACTTTCAACATCTTGTGGAAGTCTGGGGTTTGTAGTTAGTAAGAGCTCTCTGGCTGAGAATTCTAAATGCTCCTCTCTAAACTGCAAACCCCCGAGTTCCACAGGATGTTGAAAGTAGAATAATAGCACTATATCAGTGTAGTGCGGGAATGGCCTTAGTCATCTTTGTAAAACAATATATGAAGTTGGTTTACTTTCATAACATCTCATAGTGACAGTCCCTGTAATATGTGCTCTCCTTGGAGGAGAGGGGAGAGCCTGAGACTACAAAATGAAGGACGAACAAACTCTGACTAACTGCCAACTGAGAAATATGGGGGTGGGGAGAGAGACAGGACACCAAAGAACTGGAGAAGCGCAAAGATTGTCCCACTCTTCCAAAAAGGCAAAAAATAAGATCCAGGAAATTACAGACCAGTCAGCCTAACCTCAATACCAGGAAAAAATATTAGAATGGACTGTACAGCTCGCTATATGCAGGTATCTTGATGATAGTGCAGTGATCAATAGGAGCCAGCATAGGTTTGTCAGGAAGAAATCTTGCCAAACTAATCTTATATCTTTTTTTTTCCCCAATGAGACCACTAGTTCAGTATATGGTGAGAATGCTGTGGCTGTCATTTATCTGGATTTCAGCAAAGCATTTGATAAGGTTCCCCATAATGTTTTGATTAGCAAACTGATTAAATGTGGAATAGATGAGAACACTGTCAGAAGGATCCATAATTGGTTGGAAAACTACACTCAAAGAGTTATCATCAGTGGCTGCACTTCAGACTAGGAGGAGGTCTTAGAATCCTCAGGCTTCTATCTTAGGGGCCATTACTCTTCAACATTTTTACCAGTGACTAGATGATGGGGTAGAGGGAATCCTAAGACCTGCAAATTAAACTTCCAAGATAACAGAACTTTCCCCCCAAAAAGGGTCAGTATCTCCTAGCTGAGATTCCTCTTAGAGTCAACTGTACGTTTTGTAAGCAAGTATATGTTGTGGAAATTACCAGGTTATAGAGCACCCTCCTGAGTAGAAATAATCTTTACAGAAATGAATTCCCATTCTCTTGGAATTCACTGTAATAAGCTGCTGAATATAGATGCCTAAGCTTGAGTCAAAGGATTGAATAAGCAGATGGATAATTTTAAACTCCTGAATTATTCTTGTAAATCTACTGAGATGGATACAAGTTAAGTGTGTGTCTAAGCACTTTACAGATGCTTTAATTCTACCCTACTTTACAGTTTAAATGTTAGAGACAAGAAGAGAGAAAAAAAGGAGACAATAGAGACAATGGCAATGACAGAGAGATTTGATAGATGAGCACAAAAGGCTATCTAATCCGGCATCTACTTGGCCACTTGCCAAATAGATTCCTATGGGAACCCCATGTGTAAGCCGGCAGACCTCTCCCAAAGCTGTCCATCAAAACTAGGATCCAGAGGCATGTGCCCTCCACTATTCGAGGTTCTGTATACCCATCATGACTAGTAGCCATTGATATCTTTATTCTCCACTGATCTGTATAATCCTCTTTTAAAGCCATTTAAGATGTGACTTTCATCACACCTTGTGGGAAGCAAATCCCACAGTTGAGCTGTGCACTGTGTAAAGAAGTACTTCCTCCTGTCTTGCCTTGACTCTCTGACTATTCAGGATCACTGGATGACCCTGCTTCTAATAATATTAGAGGCAAAGAAAAATGTCTCTCTGCTCTCTGTCTTCCAGTCCTCTTTACATAATAAAATGGCAGGGATCCACATCTATCCACAGAGATGTCTGGGACTGGCAGTTCTGTGCCTTTGTTATCTTACCACTGAAATCATGGAGTGGAAAAGTTCTATCATTGTTGTGTCTTTATCAGAGCTCAGAAATATTACTCTTTTATATTACAACTCCTGGAATCCTCTACACAGCTATGCTGACTGATGTGGGGATGGGGAGATTCTCAGAACTATTGTGCAGAAAATTAACATTTCCAAGCTATGGAAATTTCCAGGCTATGGTACCATGTGCTGGAGGTGTGACCTATGCTTATTCCCCTTGTTCCATCTGTGGGTGTTCTGTGAGCAGTCACTGACACAGTCCCTGACTGATGGGCTTCAGTCATGTCTCTATGGATGTGTCTGCCTCTTTTGTGTTATTTTTGAGACTTTCCAAGAAACGTGTTTTTGCCAGAATATGTAAGTATGTAGCATTGGCTTCTCCTTTTTCATCTTCTTTCCAAATCGACATAATTCAGCCCATTATCTAATTTTCACCACTTACACATCTCAGAACTGTTCCAGGACAAGAATTTTGTACAAAGGACAAGAATTGTGTTGGTAAAACAATGATTACACCACTAGATTGTGTAAAAATGCTTAGCAAAAATGTGATACTTCTGTGAGCAGTAGCATAAAATATTCTTATCTAAGCCACAATGTCCTAATTATAAAATGATCAGTAAGATTACTCTGCAGAGCAGATATAGAACCCACCTGCTTGTCTCCTTAAAAAGAAACTACACTGGGAATACCAAAAATATAAAGACTGATTCTAATGCTTAATTCAGTCATTTCCAGGCAGTAAAAGAGACAAGATAGGCCATGCACAGAAAATAACATTTTTGCGCAGAAAATGTTGTTTTCTGAATATATTCTTCCTGTTCTGTTAAATGGGCATTTTTACAAAATAAAGTATGGACAAATCAATCAGCAAATTTTAAAATGTGCATGGTTAAAATGTATTCAGAATGGTTAAAACCCCATGTGCTTTTCTTTGTAAAGAGTAAGTCCTGAACTCTTTGTGGTGAGGAGAAAAATGGTAAAGTTATTTGTTCTTGCCTGTGAGAATGACATTTACAAATATTTACATCCCTTTGAGCATTCATACATCTGCAAGTGTTATGGGATGTTTCCATTAAATGAAGTATGGATAACACATGTGTTTTTCATTATGAATTGTAGCAATGCGCATAATGAGGAGAAATATGCAGGCACACATCATAGTCAATGGGGAAAAGTGGCATAAACACAAGGGAATAGGAGGAGGAGAACGGAGCAGGGAAAGGCACACACGCACCTAACACGCAATCAGATTCACAAAGGTCAAAGCCACAAATCTTGAGGGAAGACTGTAATGTCCAAATACGTGCGCAAATTAGGAAAACGCAGCAGCAAATTTTGTGAATTTCAGTGCTGGAGGAAAGCACAAAGTCTTGCAACCTGACAGAAAACACTGATAGAAAGAAACAGCTGGAAACAGAGTGAAAGATACTGACAATCCTATCCCTAGTCTCCAGAATTCCTTGCCATGGTCAGATTGCCTCCTCTCTGTTGTCCTCTTCTAAGCAGAACCAGGTAAAGACCATATTAATCTGGACAGACCTTTGGTATTTAAGCCGTTCACTGCTGAAGGGTTTTTAATGGGCTGAGTACTATTTCATTATTGATGTGTTTTAACAGATTTTAAGATCTTTTTTTCCTGCTTTAATATACTTGTTTTATATGAATTCCATTAATGTTTGGTAAGTTGAATGCTTCCTTTTTCACACAAAAGGGTAATATAAAATTTAAACATAAATAAATATCACAGAAGAAAATATTATTAGACAGTTATGGATCACTGAAAAGTCTTTATACTTTATTCATTACTACACCTCCATTTGGATTTGTACATTTAAATTAGGGTGAATTACACAAATGCTACCAGAAATAACAGTGAAAAAAGAAGTCAGGGTTCATTCTGCATTGATTTCACACCTCCCAGTATTTGTTGCAGGAAATATAACTGAGATTTTGTACATTATATGCAGAATAGGAACGTGCAAAGAAAGAAGATTCATGCCAGAACCGACTTGTGCATTTCAGATAGTATGCCACCTTACATCTGAATGCTTTGGCCAAGATCTTGAATCTGAAACAGGGTGAAATTTCAGGAAATCTAAAACTTTTATGCTTCTATATCCTAGGCCTGAAATTCTTCAGCTATTTCAACCTCGCATGCAAGGAGAAATGATCTTCATAATTTCCTCCCCACTGTGGGAAGGGAAAAGAATTTTTGTACACTATTCTTCTTGAATGAAGCCTGCCAAGTACTCCTGGGGATATGTGGTGCAGAAATGCATATCGGGTTCTTGCACAAAAAGTTTAAGTTTCATGCAGATGTATTTTCTGCACAGGAAACATGGTTCAACTGCAACACCTCTTTTTTTTTTTTTTTGCAGAAAAACTATGCGCAATTTTGCACAGAACAATCCCACATCTGGACTCTGGGCTTTGAGTGCTTAAGGTCAGCTTCAACTGATCTGCCAGCTATGTCTATGTCTATTCTGGACAAGGGTTATTTAGCCACACTAGTCCATGGACTGCTAACCTCCTGAATAAGCCACTGCAATGTACTTTACTTTACATGGAAGTGCCCTTGAAAACTTGAGAAGTCCAGCTGGGACAATATGATGCAGCTAGACTACTGACCACAATATCATACAAAAAAAGAAATAATACCTGTTTTAAAGGAACTGTTTAGCTGCCAATATCCTTCTGGTCTGAATTTAAGATGTTGGTAATGACATTTAGATCTCTATACAGTTTGGGACATGAATACCTTAAGGAGTGCCAGTCCACATATATACTTGCCTAGGGTTTAAGATCTCCTCTGTGTCCTGTCAACTGGGCAAATATGCTGTAGGAGAACATGGGAGAGGGCCATCTCTTGTTGTATAACCCCAGTTATGGAAGAGTCAAACACTGAGGAAGAAAGGAGAGAGACGGCTCCAAGTGCTCAGAGGATTTGTGTGTGTGTGTGTGTGTGATACACATATCGCATTTCAACCTACATGTGTATTTTGATAGGCTTCTTCAAAGCCAATATGTTATCTATCAGCAGAAATTTCTCCAACTCCAGCAAACAGAATGAGATTTTCAGCTCCAGCTTGTTTTTAGCTTGTTTCAAAATTAAAAAAAAATCAAAATCAAAAACTACTTGCTGAGCACTTGGGAGACATATCTCCACATTTTTCCTGTGGACCATAGTCATGGAACACCTTCCTCTTGGTGGTCCCTTGGCATCAACATTGTTTCATTTGGGTGCCAAGTGGAAAAACGTGGTTCTTTCACTAGACTTTTTGAGGCCTAACTGGTGTTACACAAACCCTCACACTTACATCGTCTGAAATAATTAACTATTTTAACAGTTTTAATCTGTCTTTTTAACTTGTTGAATTATTTAATATGATTTTAGCCTTCAAATATGATTTTTATGCACATTGTTTTAAGGCTGCCACACTGGTTTTTATTATATGCCACCCTGAGATCTCTAGATACAGAGTGGAATATAAATATTTTAATAAAAATAAATTTTTTAAAATTGTATCTGATCATTAATTAAACACCAACAGAATAGCTGGCTGATCCTCTGTGCTTGCCATTCTGCCTCCAGAAGTGAAAAGCATCTTAAAATGAATATTCTCCCTACCTCTGTCTAATATGGCTGCCTACTCTCAGTGGTGGCCAATTACCTTAATTCTTCTCCCTACTTGGAGGTCAATACTGGGGTGCCATACAAAGGTGCCCCAGCATTAGAGGGACAAAAGCAGCATGGATTGCCAAGAGATTGCAAAAATGTGTTTTGAAAAGCAGCAGCCTTTACAGATGTATAACACAAAAACAAAACAACAAACAAAACAAAACTACCACCTTGAAGTCACCTTTATGAAATTTTGCTGGGTTAACCTCCTAGTTAGGGTCCAGTTGGGGTGCAGATGTGTGGGGAAGCAGGGAGAAGAAAAATTTATTTGCATTTTGTTTCCCAGAAACAGGACTGGCAATCCACTTCCTAAATCTCAGTTTGATGTCTGGACTAGATAGCTTCTGCATCAATGTGGACTGAATCAGGCCTAGATCCAGATTGCTGACTCAGACTTTGAAGCGAATCAGGGCATCACTGCACAACTGTAATGTATATTAATATTTACATATGGGAGAAATAAATCTTATATGCATTTAAATGCTTTTAATTGCTTTACTGACTTAGCAGAATCTAATCATAGTCATGTTGTTCTTTGGCATTGGCAGTTTTTCCACAAATCCCCACAACTGCATTTACTGTGTTGCTTTCAAGAACCACATTTTCTTGACATTTAAAATGGCACTGGTGCAGGCCTAGTTATAACTGCTAAGTCGGCATTTCATGTGCATCTCTCTGACTCACAGTCTAAAGACCAATTCATCATGGTGCTGCATCTGTAAAGTCTGTATTCATTTCAAGGAGACTTGCACACAAGAGTTTTGTAGACTTAGCTCCTATATTTCAGTTTCACATGATGTATAACAAGCCACAGCTGTTTTAAAAGGAACACATTTAAATCTTAGTTCATGATACATTCTTTACAGGCAGCCATTTAGCAATCACTAAAATAAAAAGTGCCCATACAAAAACTAAGAAGTTACATACAATACTAGCTTATCTCCATCTTATAACCATTTTTGACCCCCAAGATATATGGGGAGGGGTAGCTGAATGTCACTCATCAACTAATTTCTAAGTAGCTATATAAAGGTTTGTTTTCTCAAAGCAGGGAGGAATGACGTGATCCTCCAAATGCCATATCCTTCATCTGTCCTGACTTGGGATGGACAGTCCTGATTATGGTAATCCTCTGTTGTCCCACTTTTGTAGCTGTTTTTAATATGTTCCAGTTTCTTTCTCCTCCTCTCTTTTTCCCCTTTGTCTTCAACTCACTTCAATTGCTAGGAGCTGAATTCAAAGCACAAAAGTAGTTCCATTCACTTAACTCAGCAGAAGGGAGAGGAGAAGAGAATGTGGAATCTTGCCCTTCCCAATAGGCTCAGGCAAAAGGAAACCACAGCAGCCTCTCCTGGTTCTTGCTCATTAATAACTTTTGCTATATCTTGACCACATTCTGATGTTGCTTGTCCATGTGTCCCAGATTTCATTTGTGAAATATTGGAGGGTAGGAAACATTACTACAAACCCCAACAATACTAGCCACAACAAATAATGATGAGGTATGGTGGGCATTGCAGGTCAGAATCTGGAAAGTCACAGGATTCCCACTCTTATTTGAAAGGGATTTTAATATATTTGTTGGAATGTTTGCAAAACAGTACTGGTAAGAAATCCTAAACGTGGCTGTTATTGTGTCAACACCTTACCCAGGGAGATGCACACTGTCTCTTGACACGACAAAATTAGACTACAACATTCCTGTCAACATATTTTGTTAGGCTTTACAGGCACTAGACATGCTATTGGGGTTTGGCCTATAGGGTCCCCTCATACTTCTGCCATGGAGCTAGAGTCACATCTCAGACGAAAGATCCACATAAACAGCCAGTAAACTTAGTTGGGTATTATCCCCAGGTGAGGATTACTGTCTGGGGAACTGGACATGGGGCTTTCACTATCAGTCCCCTGGATATAGTGAGATGACTCTGGAATATGCTGTTCTGGCAAGTAACTTGTTCCAGGATCTGGCCTCTATTTAACAGGATCCCATTCTGCTGCTGGTAAGTCTCCTCTAGCTTCGTTCCCTAATTTTGGGTAACTCATCCCCAGAATAAGACCCCTCTGACTGGTAAGGAATTTCAGGATCAAGGGTCTACCCCTTCAGGTAAGTAAGGGAACAGGTACAATTCCTGCAGGTGGGCCAAACAGAACAGAGTGGGCCCTGGGGGATTGCTCCTGAGAAATGGGCTGGGAGAGGGTAGGTACTGGTACGATACAGGTTTCAGACCTGGCAAAAGCAAGCCATTGCCCCAGTATAGTTGTTCTGCTTTCAAGGGCAGTCAGCAAATTTTCCTTTTTGGGGCTCTGATTGGTCATCCTTTCCTCTGTCAAATCTCTGGCCTACATCCTGCTTGGCCTTGCCTCTGGTATATATATAGAGCATCTGCAGAGCTTCTTTTGACTTTGGCTTGGCTAGTGGCTTCCCTGGTCTTCCAGTCCTTTCCAATCACTGTCTGCAGTTTTGGCTGCACTGAAAGATGCTTCAAGGTCTGGAACTGAGGCTCCTCTGTCCTGCAGCCTCTGAATCTTTTATCTAACCCTGCTCTTCTCTCCTTTGCAGCTTCACCTGAGGTATTGCTATGCTGCTAGGCAAGGAACTATCTGATAGCCCCACTGTAGACCTCACTGGAGTTGAAAGTGGCTAGAGCAGCTGCAGTGATGTGTGACACTCTGCTCCAGTACTACGTACAAAGATCTAAAACCAGTATGACACTACTTCAAGTCAAAGAACTTCCTTCTTTTCTTCTCCTCACTGCATCCATAAGAGCATCATGAAAACAAGATCCACAGGGTTTCCCAGACCTTTGGGGTTCTTCTGGGGGGACAGTGGGAAGTGCACATTGCAGCCCCCATACCAGATGTCTAGAAGTGGATACAGCTTTGAATTAAAAAAATGAGGCATTGCTATGTTTTGAACTCAAAATGTGAGGCAGTGAATTTGGTTCATAACAATCTTCACTGAAGTAATGTGAGGATAAGAGATTGTCCACCACCACACACACCACAAATGCACCACTCCTATTCCTGAGCTTGCCACTCAAGGCATTGGGACATAAATCAGTTTCCACACTGGTTTATAGTACAGTAGCCCCTCCACTTTTGTGAGGGTTTGGGGTGCAGAACCCTCACAAAAGTAGAAAAACTGCAAATAAACCCTCTGCTCCCTAATTCCCTTCCAGAGCTCCCTCCTTCCCTTTCCTATGCAAAATGGGAGGGAAGGGGAGTGAGAGAAGCCCTGCGTGTTTTCCTTTTCCCCTCTGGAGGTCCTCCCTTCCCATGCAAAATAGAAGGGAAAGGAATGGCAGAAGCCTCACACAAATTCTCCATGCTAGGGCAAAATGCATGGGAATGGGCGGGGGAGCCCAGGAGGGGGAATGGAAGGCTCAAATGAGGCTTCTTCTACCCCCTATTCCCTTCCATTTTGCCTCAACACAAGTTTTCCATGCTGGGGGAAAATGCATGGGAAGGGGAGGAGGGGATTGGGAGGAGGAGAATGGGAGGGATGGAATGCACACACACACGCTCGTGAATAATCAAATTCATGAAGGCCAAACCGGCAAATGTGGAGGGAGGACTGTACTTCCATGAACTCAGGTAGTGAATTTTTGAGCTAAAATTCCCATAATGCCTTGCTGGCTAGGACTTCTGGGACGTGAAATCCACAATATGCGTTAGCCCAAATATTATTGACCCAAATATTAAATATTCTTGTGGTGAAAATGTTATCCTCTGAACTGAGCAGCCTTAAAGCTGCAGCAGAGATATTGCTTGTTTCACATGTTTGAAATTAAAAACTGGCCTCCAGGATCACTGTACAGGATCTGCAAGTAAGTATACTTAACTGAATTTGAACTAAAACTCTGAAAATGTACCAGAAATAGAGCTCCTAAAATTCTCCTATCCTATCATCATTTGCATCTGCGTTTGAGAGACCCAAGTCAGCCTATCTTGCTTTTGAAATGGAAATGATACGCTTGGAATGTAGTAGCGGCTTTTTAATGTAAATTTTTGAACAGTGCATATGCACAGTTTGCCACAGCCTTTCCTTCAATGTTTCTCTTTCTCTTTCATTACCAATGTGCATGTGTGCATTAATAAAATATTGCAAAAATCAATGTGAATGTGATTGTGTACATGATTGCATCAAAATTCCCTTTTGTGATTATGCAACAATTTAACAATGCTGATGTACACTTGTGCATCTTGATAAACATGCCACTGCAAAACAAAACTTGAACTTCAATGTCTTTTCTTTGCTAAAAAACCCCATCTGAACTATAAATAATAATCTTAAAGGAGGTGGGCAACACAGCCCTTTTCAAGTAATTGTGATAAAGCATACAGCTAATTTTTATACAGCATGCAGTTGTCACAAAACATAACTGCTGAAAGAAGATGCATTCACCACAAAAAAAGAGCTGTTATTAAGACTTCTACCATTCATGTGCATGCATGCACACATGCACACAGTTGTACTTATTGGGACCATCAGCTATGAAAATCTATCACAGGAGAGAAGAAGAGCAGGGAAAAAGTTCTGTAGCTGGATGGAGACAGACCTAGGCATGTTTTAGTAAAATGTAAACTGGAATACCTTCAGCAACAGAAAGCTGCAAAAATGGAAATAAAAACAGGTCACATGCATACATTCTTGCTCCCTTGTCTTTTTGTTTCCCCTCCCCCAAGTTTTTGCAGCCATTGATCCATCCAGACACCCTAACTGCCCCTTTCCTATCACCCCTGAAGCAATGAATTTTCCATCCTGGATGCCTGAAGAAGCAGGAATTCCATACCCTCCACATTTCACAGATGAAAACCAGGACACATGTGGCCAAGCTACATCAGAATGTGGTCAAGATGAGAAAAGTTATTAATGAAGAAATGCAAAGAAACCAGGAGACACTGCAGCAGTTCACTTTTTCTTGAATCTACTGGGAAAGGCAAGATTCCACTTTCTCTTCTCCTCTCCCACCTACTGAGTTAATTGAATGCTATCTACTTTTTCACTTTGAACTCAGTTTGCAGCAACCAAAGTAAGCTGAGAACAAAGGGGAAAAGTGAGGGGAGGAAAGAGAAACTGGGACATTTTAAAAGTAGCTGGAAAAGCTGGATGACAGAAGAGTCACTGGGACTATCCTTGCCATACCAGGACGCTTGGAGGATTTGCAATTCAACTTTTCAATAGATTGCAGGCCTTCACTCAGTATTCTGCAAACACCAGGGGTTTAGTCTCACTTGTTGTACATGCAATGGACATGTTTTACAGCAGTGAACTCTGGCACATATGATTTTTGATATAATCCATAGTGGCAACAACCCTACGTGCACAATGAACAGTGAACAACCAATGTGGAACAGTGAAACCTCCTTCTAAATAAGTGTGTACTCTCAGAAACTGCAACATTTTATCAAGCATTTCCAGAGCTGAAACACACATCTGGTGTGCCATATATAGCCCTGGAGCTGTTAATCTTATAGTCCCTATTGCTTCACAGCCTTTTCCAAGCTGGTGTTCTGAAGGTATGTGTGACTACAGCTCCCATCAAAGTTTCCATTATGTTGTCTAGGAATGATGGAACTGTAACTCAACACATCTGGAGAGCATCAGATTGGGGAAGGCAGCATTTCTGATATCTTTAATTTCATGAAAACAAATACAATTGCTTTGTTTCTTTCTCTTCTACTCTAACAAGTGGTAGTCTGCCTATCCTGGGAGGTATCTACCATGTCTTCCAGTTCTTTATGCAGTACTGCAACACTCTCTTGGATACTGTTGGACATACAAAAAGAACTTGCTCTGCTAACATCTCTTGTCATCTTAGGAACAACCATTAATTTCAGAACAGAATAGATCAAACTAAACATGCTGGTCATGAACAAAAAAAAATTGTATAAAACATTTACCATTTCTTCTTCCTCAGCCAAATGGTGAACTGAAAAAGTAAAAAAGCAGTTCACTGCCTTTCGGTATGCTAGGCTGTAGAGGAGGATAAATAAGAAGGGCTAATTGGACATTGAACAAAACCAAAAGGTACACAAGTGCAGAGCTCTGCTTGTACGTTGTGGGTTTTTCTGTTTTAGAGACATTATCTGGAAGCAGCACATCCCAGTCTCCTCATTGGCACTCACTGCAATGTAAGTATGTAGAGAGGTGCAAACTGAGCTTAGTTGGTTCTTCCTATTGAGTTTTAAAGGTGGCTGTGCTGTGACAGCTTTTGCTTTCTTTTCTGTGGCTCTTGGCTGAACACAATACAAAATGTGCTCCTTTCATTCTGACTAGCTGAATTGGCAGTGCTTTTGTTCCTTTGGTTCAACACTTGGTTCCCTCGGCAGTTGAGTGGGAAATATGCACTTTTTTTTTTAAGTTTCTAGTTATATGCAGGGAAGAAGCCACAAAGCTGAACTCCAACTGCACAGAGATTGCCAAGACACGCCAGTCAGCAATTGGGTGACCTACATTTTATTAGAGTAATTACACTTTTGAAGATATGTCACTATTTTGTCAGGAAAGCTGCACTTACGAAGTGTCAGCAAACATCCCACTTATCATTAAAGCTGTTTCTGGATGTGTACAGTCACTAGGATGCTGCAAGACTGACAGCTTCATAGAGAGGACTCTGGTAACTATATTTAAAAAAGTTAATATAAACCTCCAGATTCATGCAAGAATAAGTTCTGGTTCAAAGCAGAATACTTCTTTTGTATAAAAATTACTCAGACTTGATAAGAACAGTTATAAGAATTGCCATGGTGATACTATGAGTTCTTAATTACACTATACTACTACCGCAAGTAAAGTTATCCCTCCACTTTCATGAGGTTCAGGGTGCAGAACCCTCGCGAAAGTGGAAAACCACAAATAACTCCCCCCTATTCCCCCTCCCATTTCTTCTGGGGCTCCGCCCTTCCTGTTCTCATGCAAAAGGGAAGCAGTGGGGGTGGAGGAAGGCTCACACTAGCCTTCCTTTCCCCTGCCAGATCTCTGCCTGCCATTCCTATGCATTTTTGCCCTAGTGTTGAGAACTCTCTGCCATTCCTTTCTGTTTTGCCTTGGCATAAGTTCTCTGCACCAGGGCAAAATGCATGGGAATAGGAGGAGGCAGGAGACACACGCACTCATGAATAATCAAATTCACAAACATCAAACCTGTGAATGTGGAGGCAGAACTGTACTCTGCTGTTGTTACATGTCTTCAAGCCAATTCCAACTGATGGCAAATCTATGGTATGGCTGGGTTATTTGTTTGTTTATCTTGGCAAGGTTTCTTCTGAAGAGGTTTCTCATTGCCCTCCTCCAAGGTTGAGACTGTACGCCTTGCCAAAGGTCACCCACCCAGTGGATTTCTACTGCAGAGTGGGTATTCAAATCCTGGTCTCCAGAGTCATAGACCAATGCTCAAACTACTATACTACACTGGCTCTTACTAATACTTCTAGCAACATTTTTTTTCAAAAAAGTGGGGCAGTCAAATACTAGTATAAATTGAATGTCTTGAAAGCAGTGCTTAATCTTGCCCAGAGTCTGACGGGCCTCTACACCTTCTTAAAAATAAACTACCGTAAATTCCAAGACTCAGCAATGGGACTGGTCAAAATACACTGGAACATTTTTGATGACAGGCAGTGACCAACCACTTACCAATGGTCTGCACATAGAATGTGGAACACAGTTGCACAGGCACTGTAAAGGAACTCTTACTGGAACTTGAGGGGCATGTGATATCCCCAATCAGTTTGAAATCATCTTGATGATCATCCTACATCAGGGTTGGCCCAAACTATTTTGCCTAAAGAGAAGTAGCTACTCCCTACCTCAGTTCTATGTACAGAATCCATAATGATTGGCAGCTAAGGTTCCAGGAACTCAAGGCCCCCTCTTCTCCATTTATCAGGGCAAAAGGGAAGAATCTTCAACAGTCAGCTTGAAAAGAATATGCACATACAAATGAATGTTTCTGGCCCCTTCTTCTGTAGGTTGAATTGGAGTCTGGCAGACTCCCTCTTTTAATTAATGACTTAATTTCTTTCTCTCTTTCTTGCATGATCTTTTTTTCTCCCCCCCCCCAAAAAAAACCCTTCACAAATGAACAAACTAACTAAAAAACTTTTGGCTAAATATCTTCTTCCTTTCTCTCTGTTGCTCATCCTTCTTGTCCTATTACCTCCCCCATGACATCTGACTACACAATGTTCTCCATTATTTCCCAGTCTTTCTCTTTTTTCTTCCCCTCCCAAATGTGGCTAAACACCTTCTCCTTCCCATCTTTCTCTACTTTTTCTCTTCTATTTCTTGCCTTCTCCTTTTGCTCCTTCTCTTGCAAAGAAACTAGTAAAATGTGGGCTAGACAGTGCTACTGTCAGGTGGATTTGTAATTGGTTGACCGACTAAACCCAAAGTGTGCTCACCGATGGCTGCTTTTCATCCTGGAGAGTAGTGGGGTGCCACGGGGTTCTGTCCTGGGCCCAGTGCTATTGAACAGTTTCATCAATGACTTCGATGAAGGAATACAGAACATGCTGATCAAATTTGCAGATGACACCAAATTGGGAAGGGTTGCTAATACCCCAGAGGACAGGATCAAAATTCAAAATGACCTTCACAGACTGGAGAGCTGGGCCAAGGCTAACCAAATGAATTGAAACAGAGAGAAATGTAAGGTCCTACACCTAGGCAGAAAAAATGAAATATACAAATATAGGATCGCAGGCAATTGGCTGGACAACAGTACATGTGAAAAGTATCTAGGAGTCTTAGTAGACCACGAACTGAACATTAGTCAGCAGTGTGATGTGGCAGTCAAGAAAGCCAATGCAATTCTTGGTTGCATCAATAGGAGTATGGTGTCTAGACTGAGAAAAGTAATAGTACCACTGTATTCTGCTTTGGTGAGACTTCATCTGGAATACTGTGTCCAGTTCTGGGCACCTCATTTCAAGAAGGATATGGACAAGCTGGAAATGTGCCCAGGCAGGGCAACCAAAATGGCGATGGGTGTGGAAGCCATGTCCTATGAAGAATGGCTTAGGGAGCTGGGTATGTTTAGTCTGCAGAAGAGAAAGTTAAGAGGGGATATGATAGCAATGTTTAAATATTTGAAAGGCTGTCATATCGAAGAGGGATCAGGCATGTTTTCCATTGCTCTGGAGATAGGACAAGGAGCAATGGACTCAAACTACAGGAAAAAATATTCCACCTAAATCTCAGGAAGAACTTCCTGATGGTCAGAGAGCTGTTTGGCAGTGGAATATGCTGCCCTGGAGTGTGATGGAGTCTCCTTCTTTGGAAGTTTTTAAACATTGTCAGGATGGCTATCTGTTGGGAGTGCTTTGATGTGTGTTCCTGTATGGTAAGGGGTTGCACTGGATGGCTCCTGTGGTCTCTTCCAACTCTATTATTCTGTGATTCTGTGAAGGGAACAGAAAAAAATTCCTATGAACAAATCTTGCCAAGAAAACTGCATGACAGGTTTGCTTTATGGTCACCATAAGTCAGAAATGAAGGCATACAACAACAAAAGTGGCATTATAAGGATTAGGATTATTTTCGGAAGGAAGGAAAGAAGAGTAGCTGATGAGGGGCACTGGTTAATGGGGAAAATAAGTTAAAAGCAGAGTCTGAAAACATTTCTTTTTGATCTAAAGGTTTATTTGATTGTACTATAACACCAGAATTATCACTTGGAAAAATCTTTTTATAAATGAGCTTAGATATGTTCATTTTTTCCCCCTCAAAGCAGAGCTTGGAAAACTTTTTCTTGTTGGACTACAATTCCCATGTGTGTTTAAAAGCACTGTTCACACTGATGTTAAAATGAGAGCTGGTAAAAGCCCGCTCTCTCCCCATTCTATGCAGAGCTTGGAAAACCTAATTACCAACACACAGGAAAAAAAAGTCTCCTTTCCCCCCTCCTATTCCCTTGCTGTTTTCCCAGGTGCAGAGAAGGAAGGCAGAGCACCCAGGAAGAAAGCAAGAGAATAGGAGGGTGAGAATGGGGGGCACGTTCATGCCTTCTTGATGCACGAGGCTGCCCCCTCCCATTTGCTTGCCTTTTGCCCAGGAGCATGGAAGGAAAGCACATGCACCTGAGCAAAAGAATGGAAGGGAAACCATGCATGTAGGGGGATGTTATTCACAGTTTTTTGACGTCCGTTAGGGTTCTGTGCCCCAAACCCTCATGAAAACAGCAAACAAGAGAGGGAATCCCAACAACATTTTGTTTCTCCATTGCCTTTTTTCCCCCAAGATGAAGCCTAAACATTTTCCAGCGTGTAAGATTTGAAGTGACGGCAGAGGGACAAATCTGATACCAATTTTGAGTGAGATATATTTAACTCCCTTGTATGAGGAAGGAAACTCGCACTGTTTTTTTCTTACATGTTGCTCTCCTTTGGCCTTTGTTAGTTTATCTTGCACTTTCCAGTCAGTAGTGAAACCAAATCTCAAGGTACTTATAAGAATCAACTTACTCTAATCTGTGTCTATCCAGTCCAGGAATACTTAACCTTCTTTTCTGAAAATGTCATGACCTTTAACGACTGTTAATAATTAAAAGTTCATTCCTGCAATCACCCAAAATCCAGTAAGCTATCGTCTGTGTCCAAACCATGTTTATTAAATTACGATACTGTAATCTATGCACAAAAAGATAGAAAGACTGCTAGCATTTAATTTAAGCAAGATGATGAAAGTGTTTTAAAGCCATGTATAAAGGAATAAAAGCCAGGTACATTGAACAATTTTTTATATCTCATTTTGTTATTGCTTGTATCAATAACATATACAAGGAGTGTAGTTTCCACTAGTAGCAGTTAAGAACACATATTGCATAACAATACTAAAAACTAATTCAAATAAAATCAAAATTGTGGAGCATTGACACATCCTTGCCTGACTTCACATCCTTCCGCATACTTCTTCTTTCTCTCTCTCTGAATTATGTAGCCAGTGGTGGCAGACCCTATCTGTTTTCTTCCTAGATATGCAGTTAACTCTACTAAAACTTTCTCTTAGAACAGTCTGAGTGATGATTCCACACGCCAACTCCCATAATAGGCTAAAAACTACAATGCACTTGAGCTGGCCTATTTTGCAGGAATGCCTAAATCAAAACCAAGAATCTCTTATTCATAGTTGTCCAAGGTAATTTGTTCTATAATCACTTACAGCGAATAAGGAAAAAGCCTGTTTTTAATCAATAATCACTACTTTCTTTGGGGGGGAGTGCACGTCTGTGTATTTTCTTCTCTGTGAAACAAAATCAAAAACAGGTCTGAAAAGGGGCACCCAATTTAAACTCAATTTGCCTTTCTCCTATATTTTATGGTAATTTTATAGTTAACCCAAGCTTGTAATTTATTTCACAAAAGCCCGGCATAAACCCACCTAGAACAGGTAAGAAATTATAGGCAACTGTGATTTGGTTCCAGGGGCAGGGGAAGAATGACCAGTTCTCTGCCCTACCTCATTCCCTTCCACTCTTTCTTCAATCTGTTGCTTTTATCACTTCACTCACCCTACTTGAAGGCATTGCCTCTGAAAGGACTTTTTTAGGGGGAAAATTTCTTTAAATCCTTGGGAAATCTAGAAATTGCAATGCAAAAAATGTAACTTTCCTCATCTCTGGTCTAGGCTCCCAGAGATTTCTTTGTGATCAATTCTTAATTAGTTTTCCATTCCTTTGCTTCTCTAGTTGGCAACTTGTGGCCCTCTTGACTTCTGCTTTGGACCACTGGTTCTGCCAGCTAGGGCTGATGAAATTCACAGTCTAACAACATCAGGACATTTTACAAATTGCCAGTCTCTGCTCCAGAGGTCTACAGAGACCTTCTTGTCTCAAAGACCTGGCCTATATGACAATTTGGCTATAATTAAAATCAACTGTTTGCTACTTGACAAAAACCGGACTGCATGCAATCACTATATTCTTGGCAATTTCTCATGTAGTTAGAATATTCCATGACAGCAGCCTAATGAATAGCTACCAGGGACTTACACTACCACAAAAACCACGGCACATTGCAACACAGGTACGAAAATCAAATGACTCCAAATGTCTGGTGTTCTGAGAGAAGTGTTTTAATATGCACCCAGAAACCAAATTATAAACCTTCAGCTATAAGGGTGAAAAACAATGCATAAGTGATCCCAATTTAATTCCATTAAGAGTTTTTGATACCATGGTGGTAATGTATCAAACCTTATAATGCTCCAACCACTATCTGTCTGTCTGTCTGTCTGTCCGTCCATCATCTTATTTATATGCCACCTTTCTCCCAGTGTGGGATCCAAAGAGGCTCACAAAAAATCCATTAAAACTCAAGAATTAAAATCATCACATTTAAAATAGCATTAATTTAAAAAAATACAAAAGTTGAAAAATAAAGTGCACAGCCCAATAAAACCACTTCTGATTACATATTAAAAACCTGTTTGACCAAAATGGTCTTTACCTGCCAGTGAAAGAAGAGCAAAAAGCTCACAGGGCAGGTGCCAACTTATCTTCCCATGGGGGGAGGGATGGACCAACCACTGAGAAGTTTCCCTCCTGTGTCCTCACCAACCGAGCATGTGCCGGTGGCCAGACTGAGAAAATGCACTCTCCTGTTGATCTTGAGATTCTGGTAGGTTTGTACAGCGCGGTACACCCTTTCAGATATTCTGAAAGACAGTCGGAATTCTACCACATTAATGTTTTAAGTATTAATTCTGAAATCACTGAGATAATTTAGAGACCAAGTCAACATTTCTGAGTTATACAGCATTTTACTATAATTATAAATAACACTTTTGCAGAAACTGCTCTTACAGAAACTGTCAATACCAGGATAGGACTATTAACACACGTAACTTTACAATGCTGTTATATTTACTTCTTATCTTTATTTACTATTTTAAACAAAAAACACTGGCCACAACGCAGCACTTTTGGCAACATGCTTCTATGTTTGCAATGATGATAAAACGTATCTTAAAATCAATCAATTCAGCTGCTATACAGTGAACATTACTGCACTAAATCCAATGCAGCAGTGTTTCTTAACCTGGGAATCCATGATGCCCTCCCTCATGGGGATCCACAAAAGACTTGAAGGCTGCCCAGCTCATCTTATCCCCCTCAAAGGAGTGGTGATGTGGCAGGAACCAAGCCCAAGGGAGGCAGGCAGATCACCTAGCTGGCAGGGTTGCTATTCAATCCACTCCAGCCTTAAACTGATGGGAAGAAGCAGGAGAGAAGTCTTCCCTCCCACTCCAGCACCTCTCAGGGAGAGGTGTGCTTACTTATTTCTCCCTTCATTCCCAATCTAAAGACCTTTGATGAGCAATTTTTAAATAAATATTCAGTGCATTTTAGGGTTGTAAATCTTAAGTCTTGGGTATTCATGGTGACAAAGGATATTTAAAAGGGGTCCCTGGTGAAGAAAAGGTTAAGAGCCCCCCACTGCCATAGGAAAACAAATTTCTCCATTTATTTCAAGAGAGAGTAAACAGCAGTACTTGGTATGCTACTCCTTAGGGATATGACATTATTCCCCTCTATTGAAGCAAATGAGGAAGTCATCTTAAAATGAAACAACAGCCCAAAGGGACCCAAAAGAATGAACAAACTGGCCTTCATGCCCTCTGGGGGAAAAAAAGCTAAGTTAAAAATGGGGCAAACAAATCATTCTTTTTTCAAAATTAGGGGTATTTGCATAGCGGGGGAGGCTGGAACATCAAAATGTCCTTAATGAGCTGAATTTAGCCTTTAGGCTACACTTTCCCTCCTCCTTACCTAAATAGATATTAAGCTGTTTTACTGAACTATGAAGAATTCTGCTTATGAGCTAGAACTTTTTCTTTAAGTATGGAGATTAAACCTGACGTGTCCTCAAAGTGGCCTCAGACCATAAAATATGGCTTTTTAATGTCAAACAGTACACGGAGATCTTATTTATAAGATAAATGGTTGTACCAAGAGGAGGATTCCAGGAACAGTAATTCACCTTCTCTTTTTGGTCTGAAAAAAAGCATGAGATTCTGGAGCAGTTGAGGGCCACAAAAACATCCTTGGTGGCCTGATATATAATTCCTGAAGCAGAACTGGCCAAAGACCTTTGCTTCCTCAAGCAAAGGAAGGAGGTCTTTCTCTTCCTTCTGCTCAGAAACCTCAGTTGGCTCAAAGAGTTCCTGGACTGATAATTTGGGCTGGATATAAGGAACATAGAATCCCTATGTCACAACAGCTTCAGTGCCTGCTGGTCCCCATCTGACACAATTCAAATACCTGGTTATTAACTACGAATTCCTATGCACCTTCCTATAACTATGCAGATCCAGGCTATCCAGGCATCTCCCTGTATGAACCTGCTCAGCATCTTAGATCACCAGGGCAGGCCATTTCACCAACTTCCCACGGACGTTTTGTAAGAACACAGGAGAGGGTCTTCCTAGTGGCTGCTCTCAGGATTTGAAAACCTCTCCCTAAGGAGACCAAATAGCTACCTCCTTGCTGTCCTTCTGCCAGCAAACAGGGGAAAAAAATCTGTTCCAACACTATATTAGGAACTGATACCCAGGACTTTTTGTGGTATGCTGTCTTAAATTGCCACAGAGAGAATCGTAATAGCACCATTATGAAAAGTGGCACTACTTTGAACATGCTACTTTATCTAATGATACCTATCTGATTCACCCCTTCTTTTTTTTTTTTTAAAAAAAATGATCATTAATGGTCAAAAATTCCGGTAACACCTGGTAGACCGCAAAACTCAGATAATAATTCTATGTACACAAACTAACTAGACTGGCAATTGAATTCTGCTTCAATACTACTGAGAGGACTGTATAGTCCATAAAATACAAGGCAGCACTGTTTGAGTGATACGCACAGTTCTGTCCAAGAAGAAAAGCTAGGAGTCTGCAACTACTGCCTCTAGAATCTACCATCTCATTCTGTCTGGAGGTAATGAGACTCCTCGAAGACATCACTGAAATCTCTGAGTTTTTTCTTTTCTCTCCCCCCACCAGTCTCCTTTATAAATTCACTCACACACACCCAAACACCCTTCAGGGACCCAGCATGTACAGAGGCCTCCAATCAACCATACCTTAGACTCCCTCTTTTCTTTTCTGGTTTGGCTCATAAGTAACTATATGCATATAAACACATAGGATTTGCACAATGGTGTAGTTAGGTACTTTTTGGTTCTGATTTTATTAAGGAACAGGGAGCTTTTTCAAACTGTACTCAGTATTATTGCACCTACTTGAAAAATACGCTAAGCCAACCCTATTGTAATCCCTCCTCATCTCTTATGCCATAGATGCCCCAGATATCTGCCTCAATGTCCTGCTCTGATGACATGACTGGAACTAAGGTGCTAGTTGTTTTTGTTTTTAATAGTTAATGTGTTTTAGGGGGTTTAGATGGGTTGGTGGGTGAGGAGGATGGGTTATGTTTTAATTGCTTTTAATGTATTTATATACTGTTGTAGTACCGCCTCGATCCGTTGGGAGAGGCGGGATATAAATAATAATAATAATAATAATAATAATAATAATAATAATAATAATAATAATAATAATTGTGCAGATTGTTCTCCTTCACTCAGCAGGACTGTTGAATGGTATGGTCTTCTGTTTTTCCATCTCCTTTAGAGACAAACTGGCAGGGCAGTGCTGAATGTGACTTTTGCCCCTGCTCTAAATTGCTTGGTCTTTACACACTCCCACCCTCAAGCAAAAAGTATGACCTTTCTTTTAACCAGAATAGTAATGTGAAAAAGGCAGGTCATACACCCAATTAAGATATTCAACACACAGTGCAGCCCTAATAGCCTCAGCAGTTTCAAGCAAAAGCAAAGAAGTGAGATTTGAACTAGACAAATGAGGAGGAGGCGAATGAAATGTGACTATAAGGATAACATTCAACCTCTGTGTTGTTGCATTTAACTTGCCAAGAAACCTTCATCACGCTGACACACTTCTCTGTAATGTGCAGGCTATGAATTTTTTTTTTTTTTACATTTGTTTTCAAATTTGACTTTCCAAAATGTAATCACTTTTGGAAGCTCTGTTTCAGTTTAACATTATTAAAACCAGTCCCACAGATATATTCCTCTTTAGTTTAATAAAGATATGTGGAAATGAATGAAACGAAAAGAAATGAAATGTAAAAATATCTATTCAAAATGAAGTACAGTAAATAAATATTTTGTAAAAAATAAGAATCCTGTTGACTCAAGTCAAAGATTGCCTAACCCAGTATCCTGTTTCCTATCACAGAATCAAGAGAATCATAGAACGGTAGAGTTAGAAGAGACTCCAGGGGTCATCGAGTCCAACCTCCTGCTATGCAGGAACACCCAACAAAGCATTCCCAACAGATGGCCATCCAGCCTCTGCTTAAAAACCTCCAAAGAAGAAGACTCCACCACACTCCGAGGCAGCACAACAGAATACAATAGAAGCCAACCAGACACCTCTGAGAAGTTAAAAAAAACAACAACGAGCAAAATAGTATCCTTCTGTTTGCATTTCCCAGAAATGGGTGTACGGAAACATACTGCCTCTAATACTGGAGGCAATATACAACCATGACAACTGGTAGCATTTGGTGGCCTTATGCTCCATGAATCCCTCTGAGCCATTATTAGAGATGATTACACTGGTGGACATTTTCAAATCTTGTAGAAATAAATTCAGTTCTGTGCACTAAAATGGGATGGACAACTGTGATGAGCACTAGGGATTACTTCCTGCTGGACAAATTAACCTCTCTTTCTACATAGAAATGGCAGAAGTCAATTTTTGGTAGATCTTAGAAAATGGGTATTTTGATATTAAACAGTGCAATGGGGGCTGCAGCTTTTCTGAGAGGTGAATTGCCACTCCAATAGGCTTCTAAGAAGGACAACTAATATTTTGGGAAACAGTAAAAAGGTGGCCCAGAGAGTCTAGAGGAGCCAAGGACCACAAAAGAGTCTTGGGGCCATACAGACTGATAGGTTTGGAAAGCACCACAAGCACCTTCTAGTCTAGCCCTCTGCCATTCAGGAATACACAACCAAAGGACTCTTGAAAGATAGCCATTCAGCCTCTGTTTAAAGACCTCCAAAGAAAGAGACTTTGCTACCCTCTATTCCACTGTTGAACAACTCTTACCACCAAGAAGTTCTTCCCAATGTTTCAGTGGATTTGTTTTTTCAGTTTGAATCTATTGGTTTGAGTTCAGTCTCTGGAATAGCAGAAAACAAGCTTGCTTCATCTTCTACATGACACCCATTCTGATATTTAGATACGGCTATCACTTTGCTCACCCTTCACTATATGAAGAATATCAAAACCCTTACTTTTTCTGTCCTGAATCTCCCACTGTTCAGCTTAATTAGACGTCCCATTCCAGTATTATGGGATTAGAAGAAAAACTTCTTCCAGCCCACCTATATCTTCCCTAATGCATAAACCTCACCCTCATCTCTACAAACATATATGTGCACTACAGTGCTCCAAAACAGTTAACTTACATGCAGAACTGGGCTCATGATAATGGAACATAAACACCAGTGCTTCCAATACTGAGAGAGTCTCAAAGGCCAAAAAGATTTACTTTTGTAGTAAGAAAGAAGCAGGAAACAGAAGGAGATGGTCACAGAAAAAGAAGACAGTGTGGGAGATGCAGGAGGAAGTGCCAAGAGAGGAGACAAGGAGAAAAGTAATAGAGCTGGCGAAAAGGGAGAAGAAGGGGAAATGGAGCAGCAGAGTAAGTGGGGAAATAAGTAAAGAGAACTGGAAGACAGAACTAGATGGATGGTGGTGGAAAGAAGAATCAAGACACAGTAAAATAGTTCCAAGTCTATCTGATTCCTCTGTGCCTCTCTTAGGCCATTTCCATACTAGACTGTTATAGTGTTATTATTCCACTTGCAACATCCTATGGAATCCTGGGGTTTGCAGTTTCGGGAGGGGCCAAGTGGCCCCTCCCAAAATTGCAAATCCCAAGATTTCATAGGATGTTGCAAGTGGAATAATAACACTATAACAGTGTAGTGTGGAAATGGCCTTAGTTCAGTGGAAGCAGTGAGGAATCTTCCACATTGGTGGTCAAGGAGGGACACAGACTACTTTGAATCTTTGTTGCAGATCCCACTGGATGCTCTGACCTCTCCCATGTTTGGCCTCTCAGCTGCAAGACACCCTTAAAAATCAGTTAAATGACCAAGCTTTTACTACTAACAATATTCTCTTAAGATTATTCTTTGCTTTACAATTTAGAACTAAGAGGAGTCAACACATTTTTTAAAAGAACGTTTGAAAGAAACACAATGAAAAATGAACAATACTTACAACCATACCATTTAGGGACACCCAGCAATCTTGTGGGAAATCCTGCAGCAATGGTACCAGGAATTGAAGGCAACCATCCCAGTGGCAAAGGAGCAGCATCATTCCAATTAGGTTGAAGATTCTCACCACGGCACTTGCTAAGTCATATGTCATGTGAAAAATCTATAGAGGAAATGAAGAAAAAAAAATAGAGACTAAGATTAGGTGAACTGGAGATATCATTTGGAATCCTGAAGGGCAGTGCTGTTCAAGCTGAAGAATCAAGAGGTTCCTCAGGAGCCAATCAGGACAAGCTAAGCAATGATAATGTCAGCGAAGGTCAGGTTTCTTAAAGGACTGGGAAGTGTTGAGCAAATTCTTTGCTCTGTGTTTTGGCTGTAGGACCCAACAAACCTGGAAAATGTTAATCCTTCAGAACATTCTGGAATACTCTTGTCTCTTATGGTAAGGAAATTAGTGTGGAAAGGGCTCCCTGTACACTCTGAAGTATGGTTGAATGGAAACTTTTGGGTGTTTCTGTTTGATGCACAAATACAAAGCCAAATTAATCCATAAAAATAAACAACAATGAAACTTTGTTGTTGCTTTGTTTTCCCTGTGTGGACTGTACCTTTCACCCTTCCTCTACAACACAGAGATAAAATGCATATTGGTATATCGGTAAGACTGTATATCAGCATATCAGTAAGACATTTGCTAAGTTGATGGTTCAAAGCCCCATTCCCTCAAAGCGAGCATGCCCCAAGCAAGACTACTTCCACTAGTGTTGAATCCTATCAATCTGCAACAAAACGTTTAGGATAGTAGGTTAATAATTATATCATGTCAAAATATAACTACTGTAGCAGGCTATTATTGCAATCTCAAAATATTTCACAAGTATTAATCTATCTTGTGAATATCAAAGTTCACTGATCTCCTATCAGATTTCTGTGAATACTGGTATCTGACCGCAGGTTGCCCTAAGGCAATATCTGGCCAGAGCCTTGTACTTGACAGAACAGTACTGATGGCTCATGGCAATGATACATCTTCATGGGAACTAAGATGGCCCCTGAATACTAAGAGATAGTTGAAAAGGATCATTCATTTTTACTCCCATTAGGACAGTAGGGAGCAAGCTAGCAAATAACAGACATTATTCATTGACATTTACATGAAAAGGCATGTGTTACTGACTAACACAAGAGCAAGTGCTCTGAGTTTGGTCTTTGTAAACTAACTACTTTAAGCGGTGCCACGTGCCACTTTCTTGAGATTTGAAATGGCCACAGTGGACCTTGGCTATTCCTTGAAGTGCTTAAGCTGTGTTGAAGATGTATAGCTGTACTTAATCTGTATGTTTGTAAATAAACTCAGTTATGAAATGACAAACACTCTCGTGGTATCTTTCCAAAAGAAAACAAAATTAACTAACCACATGACCCCAGGAATTTCTCACCCTTCCACAAAGAAGTTCTTACCAATTTAAGACTTGGATGCTATCTCTAATTAAGACAAAAATTACAATGTATAGCTTGTTACAACCCATTGTAATTTCTGTGGTAAATATGCACAGTTCAGGAGAAAGTGCTTTCTGAAAATATCCCCTCCTCAGTAGAAATTAAAGGTATGAGTGCATTCCTCTTGATCGGGGGCGGGGGGAACAAATTAAAAAGACTGATTAAGGATACTGTACAAATGTGGAGTAAAACCCTTAAGCCTGTGTTCACATTCCACTATCTATTAATCAATGTTCTCTTGTTCTGGAACATGCAATAAATTCTGCATTGTTTTAAAGCTGCAAGACTGAGTCAGGTTGCTTCTGACACAATTTTCTACTCGATAAGCTGCATTTTTTTTCTTTTTGAAAATAAAAACATGTTTGCATTGCCTATCCTATCCTCAACAGTATGTCTTACATATTTCTTATATATTTCGCACCTTCATTTAGAAAAGAAAAAACTTCTTAGATTACATGTAGACAGAGCAAGATGTTGCATGTTACTTAAAATAAGATGGCACTTCCATGAAACAGTTCGGTATGATCATGAAGACCTTCACGGAAGGCCTTGATGGTTGTATCTCAGTCTACAGAGAGTCATTTGGTGATAAAGCAGGCCTTCTCTAAGAGCCAGCATGGCATAGTGGTTTGAACACTGGGCTGTGACTCTGGAGACCAAGGCCAAATCCCCATTGGGCCATGGAAACCCAATGGTCATCTTGGGCAAGTCACATTCTGTCAGTTTCAGAGAAGGAAAGACAAACCCTTTCTGAAGAAATCTTGCAAATAAAACACACTGATAGGGTCATCTTAGGGTTAACATAGGCTGGCAATGACTTTAAGGTGGACAATAACAACAGCAACAACAATAATAGGTTTTCTGTGCGGTAGTTCCCACCACCTAGAATGACCTCCCTCTGGTACTTATAATTTTAAATTTCTGTTAAAAACTCTCTCTTTCCCCAGGTCTTCCCTTACAGATTATGATACTCAGCTGGTCAAGTGCAGTGTTGGGGATGTTCTGCTTTTTAATGTTTTAACCAAAGTTTTAAGTGTTTAAAACGTTTCTATTTTAATTTATTTTTTTTCTACTAGATTATTTAAAGCAAACCACTTGAACAGTTTTTTTAGCCCCCTCTTCCTTTTCCACATGGTGCAGGTTGCCAAAATGTGTCTCCTGGCCTCCCTCCATTTTTTTGCTGTAAACTGACTCCCCCATTTTTGGCCCTGTGGTTGTGAAGTTGCTTCGTTTCCTGGTGCTTGCTTTAGGCCAGAAGTGACCTTTTCTAACATCAGAAGTGACCAGCCAGTTACTACAAGCTTTGGAAAACCTAAAATTAACACAAGGGGGGCTGAAATTATCTCAGAATAAGATATGATGACCCCAAAAGACTTCTGAGAGAGTTGCCATTTCAAAAGCCAAAAATAATTGGGGGCGAGAAGGTGATGGAGATGCATGACCAGAAGACAGCAAAAATCACTTCAGGGTCCTCAGAAATTGCCTACTCCTGAGACACTGTAAGCATCCTCTAAATTAAAGCTGTGGAATGCATGGCTTGGCTATGGACATTAAGATACGGGCTTAAATTTTTTTATTCAAAACGTGAATTTGGCTATATATACCTTTTGCCACCAGACAGTTATCAAAGTCAGTGATGGTCCAAAGCCATCAATGATAAAGTACAAAGATTAAGCTCTTCCAACGCCTTTCTTTCTACCCAAGATTTGGTCCAAGCTAAAACGATCCTCGATCGCCGTATTAAAGATTTGGATATACAATACTCAGTATCTGTTGCTTGTACTTCCTGTTCTCCAATCCACCTGAGACTGTCATTTAATAGTAAGAGAGGTGCAAATTACCTAGATAACTTGACTGTCATCAAATACTGTAGGGTTTTTGCCAAAGCTCGTTTAACGTTATACCATCAGCCCTTCTAGAAGGTCGTTTTCAGGGAATTCCTTACAAAGAACTGTTTTGTCCCTGTGGTGATGGCTCAGTAGAGTCTTTATCCCATGTAATTCTCTTTTGTAATTTTTACCAAGAAGTTAGACTCAGATTCATTTCACCTCTCTTAAATAAATTACCTGGCAGATCCCCTGAATGGTATTTGGCCTATCTGTTAGGAGACATAAAGAAATCTGTAACAGAAACTGTTGCAAAGTTTCTTCTTGCTGCTGTTAATACTCGTAAAAATATAATTAAGACAAATACATAATACACTGAGTCTGTGATTATATGCTTCCTTTTGGTTTGTCTGTTCTCTGCTCTGTTTTAAACACTTTTTTTTACAATGGATTTCACATGTTTTTAATGGTCTATGACTCCCTAATTAAGACTGCTTGAATGACTGTCTTAATCATAATACGCCTCTATGCTTTATGTGTATTTTCTCTTAAGATCCATATGTTTAACCGACTTTGGTTTTAACAATTATGCTTTTAACTTTTGTACCATCTATGTTGTTATTGTTTTGCTTGTTTTATTGGGTCTGTGACCGCACAATAAAAATCTATCTATCTATCTATCTATCTATCTATCTATCTATCTATCTATCTATCTATCTATCTATCTAAATTAAACAAATTAATACTTAATAGAAACTCCCTTTACTATTTGGTGTCAGTATTGTATACAGAGGATTTTTAAAAGTCCAGAACAACTTTTCTTTTAATCTTTCACTGTGTCTGGAAATGAAAAATCTATTTGTCACTTTATTAGGCACACTGAAGAAGTTTCCTGATGCTACGAGTATTATCTCTGACATATTGGATCTACTTGGGCCATTATTAAAACTGTTATATGATGTCAAATGTACAGCTCCAGGTCCCGCATGGCATTCATTCAACACCACCCACACCAATCTATTAAACTGGGGATTGCAACAAACTCCACATACATTATCAGTCCATCAAAATCTTTACAAGGCTGTCTGCCTACACATCCCCTTGCTAGTTAACCATGGCCTCAAGGGGAAAAGAACCAATTTTTTGTAAATCCTCTTTGCCTAGTGTCCTGGAGGCAGTTCTCTCTCCCCATGGGCAAATGATCAAATTTAAAAGCCAACAAATATAACCATCTAATGAATCTCAGAGAGACTACAGTATGCACAAGCAAAAGTATTTTAGGTGTCTAATGTTAAGGATGTCTTACTAAAGTAAGTATAAGTAGACTCCTACGTCTTTTGCATTCTTCCCTGAAACCTATGAGCCCACTGCTTTAATAGCAAAGAACTGGACATTAGCTGAAATTTTCTAGGTCTCAGGGGCTAATTTCAGGTTTTATAGACAGCTTCTTTATGTCTTCAGAGGCAGGCTAGAGACAGTCATACAGTATCATGCAGAGACATTGTAAGCATTCAACTTATATAAGCTCAAAAACAAACACCCCTATTTGAATGTTCACAAGCAGATTTGGAGAAAACAAAGGTCTACTCCCAGCCTAATGAGAGCAAAGACCATGTTTGACTTGAATCTTTGAGCAACCCTCTACTGAGCTTTTCTAAGTTCTTCAAATTCCAGTTAGATCTTTTAAGGACAGAGAGGGCCTTCAGAAATATTTGTAAACAAAACTAGACATGTGGCATCAGCATGTCCCATTCTTATATCATTCCCTTGGTTTCTAAAAAAATAGAAAAGCTTCTAATTTTTTTAATCTGAATTTCTCCTCAGATTCCCATATTCTTGGTTCTTTTAAAGTGGAATCCCTCCCTACATTAGACATCTGCCATTGCTTTCTTTATTCCATTTCTGTTCTCTATGTGAATACTTTGCCCAAACTTTCAGCTCCTTCACTTTATGTCCTTCCACCCCATGCCTACATTACCCAATACACAAGCCAATTTCTAAAACAGTACACAAAAAACACAAGAAAAGCTATGCTGGATCAGTCCAAGAACCTATCTAATCTAACATTCCCTGCACCATGACCCAACCAGATGTCTGTCGGAAGTCCACCAGCAGGACATACATTTATATAGCCATACTGACTAGTATCTACTTATATATGTGATCCCCATGAATTTATCTAACACCCCTTTAAAAGCCATCCAAGTTGACAGCCACTACAGCACCTAGTGGGAATGAATTCGAGAGTTACACTATGTAGTGGGTAAAAGATATTCTTCGTCCTATCTGTCCTGATTCTCTCACCATTTAGATTCAGTACAGGACTCTGAGTCATCTATTGAGCGAAATATATCTTCTTTCTCTATATGATGCATCATATTATATATTTTTATCCCATCCACTTGCTCTCATTTTTTTCTAAGCTAAAGAGACCCAAATTTTGGTGTGACAGGGCATCCACACTTGTTGCATGAACTCCTTCATGCAGCATTTTAACCACACACAACTGTGCATGTGTCAATCAGTAAAGTACAGGGTTAAAGGGAAAAAAAGGAAAAAAACTTGAATCCAACTTTCTCAAGACCTCACTAGATGAGTTTTCCTCATTTTTTTTAATCAATGGATCAAAGCTCATCAGTAATATCAGGGGAGAGCAAGAATCAGTTTTAGGAACTCCCCCAGTTAAATCAAGATACAGGCAGAATCAATGGATCAGAGGAACAATGACTTTGAACCAGTGCTGCTGTCCAACCATTCATTCTTTAGTGGCCTAAATCTTATTCATTCAGTTAGTGCTCTAAATCTTATTGTTAGTTTTCAACAATTGACTGAATAAGTCCACTCAGCAGGAAACAACACGACGTCAGCTATTGTCAGAGTAGGTGGGAACTGGGAATTGGTATCGTAAGATGGGGGGGATTCTTTAACATTTTATACTTTGTTGTGAGCTAATCAAGTTTGGCATGCTATGCCTCTGGTTCAACTTCTGGGGGTGGGGATCATTTCCCTGTATAGATTGGACCTACAGCATTATGCCATGACCCTGATGTCTGCCTACTCTGCACACTTGGCTCCTGAGCTGTACTAGCACCCCACACTAAGTATTGTCCACGTAATAACACCTGGACTTAAAGGATGAACTACGTGACTAACTCTGCATACTACATCAACCTGTTTTGACAGGACAGCAAGGGGCTAACAAGTGGAATAGAGGCAGGTAGAACTAAAGTGAAGAAATAACTTCAGAGCTAAGAGTTTGTGACAGCAGGCCTAGCAGTGGAATCAAGGACAGATGCCAGATCTTTTTCTTATTAAAGAGGACTGTCAAGACGACATTCATGGCCAAAACTGTTAAACCTAGAAGTCTAAATGTCTATAGCACAGTCCATTTTTAGGCAGTTAAATATAACTGCTTGGTATTTCAGAGATACTCACCAACCACAAATCCTATTTAACTCTAAGTCATACCCTGCAGGTGCTGAGCACCTTTAAAAATCAGGCCACTTATATATAGATTGTGCAGATTGTTCTACTACCAGTCTTGATGAAACACAGTATAGGAATATTTTAAATAAATAAATTCCAGAATATGGATTTAGGGAGCTATTATGAGACAAAGAAATTTTAGCTCCGAACTGGTGAGTCTCTCGTTTCCCAGGAAAATCAACCAAGTAGCTTAAGTAGCTAGAACTTAGTTGTTAATGACCTAGAATATCAAAAATTAAAATCATAGTTTCTATACAGTCATTTCAATGAATTATTTTATAAATTGAAGATTAACTTAAACACATACTCACACATGCATATAGGTTTGAGTAAAACTGCTTCCTATCAAAAGACACCAGAGATAACACTGGCCTAAATCCAACTGCAATTTCCAGTGAGAACAGATACACAGAATCAAAGATCGCTTGATAAATCAACATTCATACACATTTGATTGATTCAACAGATCTACTCTAGTTGGAACTAACAATTCAGTGTTGGTTGTTGTTATAATCCAATGATATATTGCTCAATTCGGAAAATGATTTAAGCTTTTTGTATGGTGGAGAAGAACCAAATCTTAAGCTGTACAGTTAACAAAGCTGCTATTAAATACCCCTGGGGTACCAGCTACTCTGAGATATGTAATATTTAATTTATTTGCTTAAAATGGAGTTTTCTGTTAAATTAATTTAATTTTCTAAGACCTAAGGCTTGTTGAAAGCAAATCAGGTTTTTTAACACTAAAATTGGAATCTGTATAATGTTCACTATTTTCCAATCTTCTCCCTTCTCATATCTTCTTTATTTATTTATTAACTTATGCAAATAGTACAATGTTTCTCTTTATTTCTGTATGATCTGTAAATTCTGCTGGTGAGGAGAGAAATACTCTTGCAAACTAGAACTCTTTCACTTGTTCCCCATATAATCTAAACCTTCCTTTAAAGTTAATGACATTCTATCCCTTTTATATCTTCTAGTTGCATATGACCTTAGTGAGAGTTGAGAAGGGTTCTGTACTTCTGCAACGGGTAATGAAAAAGGATTGGCTTCTGAGGTCAAAGAGGGCCATTACATGATTATCACTTTAATTTGAACTCAGTTAATGATCCCTTTTTATTCCTAGGTATATATTAGGAAGCATATTGGTTTCTTTTCATGCCTAAAATACTTTTGAACATTGTGAAGCTTATTCTAATCTTGAAGCTTAATTTGAATAACTTACTTTCTTGTGTTAGTCATAGGCCATTTCCACACGGGCATATTGGCCACACTAGGGCGACCTCTCTTGGAGGTCTTCTTCACCGCGGGGTGCGCTAGCACAGTTACAAAAAGTGAGGCTCTAGACCTCAAACTGCTCTAGCGCAGCCCCGGGGGTGGCGCTGCGAGTTTTTGAAAGTGGTTTTTAGAAAACTCACCCGCGCTGCCCTGTGGCAGCCCTCAGTGAAGAACTGCAGAGACGGGGTAGCGCATCCCTGCAGATCTGCCCGGGGGCGGGCTTCCGGCTGGCGCGCTGTCCTGATTGGCAGAGTGCCGCCGGCCGCCGCCGGCCGCCATTTTGGGCGCCGCCGAGCGCCGCCGAAATTCGGCGGCGTTTAGAACGGCGGATCCACGCTCTCTGCAGGGACGGAGCAACCCGCTTGCGGGTAAGCTCTGCCCCTGCGTGCGTGGCCCTGTTTCGGCCCCCCGCCCCCCGTGAGGAAAGGGCCATATTCTTTAATGACACTGGGTTAGGGCTGCCAGACTGGAGACAATGAAAACTGGAGATAGCTCCTCTACCTTGAATGGTTGTGCAGAATTTCTGCAGGTGTCATAGGCCATCTGGTTGTGTGACAAATAATACCTGCTGAAGCCTCTGAAACACCTCTTCTACACAACCATTAAATTTACAGGAGCCATCTCCAGTTTTCACTCTGGCAACCTTATACTGGACAGCAGCTGCTTGGCCTAAGTGAAATGTTTGGAGCGCCTGTTGACCTGGTACAAAATTTGTTCAACTCCCTTAGCCATCTCTGGCATGATACTTGTGCTGTTGTGTGTTTTCAAGTCACTTCTGATTTATGGTGACCCTAAGGCAAAACTATCATGGGGTTTTCTTGGCAAGATTTGTTCAGAGGGGGCTTCCCTTTGCCTTCTTCTAAAGCTGAGAGAGTGTGACCTACCCAAGGTCATCTAGTGGGTTTCCATGGCTGAGTGAGGATTTAAACCCTGGTCTCAGGAGCCCTAGTTCACCACTCAATGCTGCCTCTACTACAGGTATTAAAATACATGCCTGGGACAACCATATTCAGTGTCTTTGCTTGATTAACATACTTGGTAAATAAACATACAAAGCTGTCCTAGCACTTTTCTTATACTTTTTCAGTGTATGGAGTGAGGAGGCAAATAACAAACATGCTGTTCCCATTCCACACATTGAGCTACGTCAAGAACATAGCCTAGCTGTGTCAGGGGGAAAGTCCACTCATTTATTCTACCAGTTGAGGTCGTCCAGACCATGTGTTGTAGCCAGAGCTTGGGAAAATGTTGTTGAAAAGTGAAAGCTTATTTTCAGTTTAAAATATTAACATACTATAAAGTGAGCAATGGAACTGATAACAAAAAACAAGAATAAAATGCCTGTTGGTGAAATACCTGTTTGATGTCTAAATGCATATAACGTGGATGCTGGATAGTCCTCCCTAGGGAAGACACTCTACAGTGAAGACCAGCTATGAAGAGGGGTCTTTAACAGATAGCTGCCTGCCTGCAGCACCACTGTGAATTCCAGCACTCAGAAAACAGATGAACTTAAGAACTGGACTGGAGAATACTTGAGCCCTGCCTGCCAGCTATTTCACACTCATTCAAACCCAGGACATTTATATGTGCCTTGTTTGTATTCCCTCAGTAACTGTGCATGCCCTTTATTTTTGGATGCCTCGAACGTATTTCTAATTGTCCAACTGAAGTTTTAAGCTACTGCAATGCTAGAAATTTGGGAACTGCCCTCCCCCTCATAGCTATACCTCACTCCACATTTCTGGTTTTGAACCTGCCAGCTTCTAGAAGTGATGCCAGGTTTTTTTGGCGCCTCCAAGAATGATAGGTAGAGTCTCCTGTGATAGAGTCAGGGTGGAGGTCAGCACATACATCTCAGCTAACATGTCTTTCTGCTGTGCTACACTCTCATACGACAGCTGGAACATGACTAGAAGAGCACAGAGTGAAAGATTGTGCCACTACTGTATTCTCATAATAGCAATAGCAATAGCATTTATTTCTATACCGCTTATCAACTGAGTGTTATCTAAGCGGTTTACAATGTATTTTTAGCTAATTGCCCCCAACAAGCTGGGGACTCATTTTACCGACCTGCGAAAGGATGGAAGGCTGAGTCAACCTTGGAGCTTGGCAGGATCGAACTCACAACCTTGTGGTTGCAGTACTGGCATTTAACCACTGCACCACCAGGGCTCCTGGTGCATGCAAACTCCAGACTTCTTCCCCTGCTCCTCTCTCAGCACACAGCTGCCTCATCTATTCAGTTCCTGCAATTTGCTAGTGAAATACATTTCACTCAGATATGACACTGCTTCTTACTATACAAGTTCTATGCTATATTTGCAGTCAAGAAGTAGTTTCTACCTGAGTTGTCCTTCTAAAGCAGTGGTCTCTGACCTTTCTGGCAGGCGCTTCACAGATCAATTCCAAAGTGTACTGCCATGTTGGTCTAGTATGTGCTACACCACTAAAGCACTTTCCTTTGATGCCTTGGTACTCTTTTGCTTCTGCAGACCAAGCAGGAGGTAGCAAAACAGTATGGCAGAGGAAGAAAAGATCCCTGCTTGGATTCTTGGAGATGGTAGGAGATCAGAACACAGAAAGGAAAGTACATTTTTGCACAGTCATAGTTAAACTGGAACTCACTACAAGATATACTTATGGCTGCCAATTTGGATACTTTTAAATGGGGACTGATTAAACTCACAGAGACAAGGTCATCTATTACTACTGATTGGGATCATATATCACCCTAGTCAGGATGACTAGATAATATATAACATCCAGTCTGCCTCTGCATATCAGTGGCTGGGAACCACAAGATGCAAGGGTGCAGGTGAACTCATGTCCTGCTGATGGGCTTCCCAAAGGCAAATGCTTGGCCACTTTGAGAAAAGAATTTTGTATAGAGAGGCCTCTGATCTGATCCAGCAGGATTGTTTTCACATTATTACACATGTTCTGTTCTTACAGTTGTGCTTAACTCCATTACCATGGCATCCATCATTTACTGCATGATGCATCCTTCAAGCTGCAAACCAGGGCTAGTTCAAAGATGTTGTGTTACTTGAGGCAAAAGACATTATGGTGTTCATCCTTCCCCAATCCATGTAAAAAGTAGAGCTGCACTACTGAGAAATTTTATTTCACTGTTGGAGGACACTTGAGGACAACAAGCTAGGTTAGGAGGTGCAGAACATTCTGTCTAGCTTACACACCACTGTGTTCTACCATAGAGGTATAAGGAGAAGACATGGCTCGTTTAAAAGGACAGTGATGTTTGGTAAGGTAAAAGGCAGTAGATAAAAAGGAACACCATGCTACTGGTAGATGGACTCAATCAAGGAAACCATGGCCATCAGTTTGCAAGCCCCAAGCAGGGCTGGGTGGTCTAGAGGTTTCTCATTCATACAGTCACTATATATCAAATCAACTTGACAGCAGGCAACAACAACAATGGTAAAAACGCCCAGGAAGAATGGCCAGAGAGACTTCTACATTTGAGTCACACACTCAGCATCCATTTGTAAAGCACAGAAAACTAAAATGAAGTCATATATCTACATGTATAAAGGTGCTCTTGGTTGTATTTCAGAGGAAGGAACTGGAAAAACCACCCCTGAATATTCCTTGCCTAAGAAAACCAGATGAAATGTATGGTGTCACTATAAGATGATAGGTGACTTGAAAGTACACATATACACATTCAGTAGGCCCGCCACATTCACAGGGGAAAGGTGCACAGAACCCCCGTGAAAGTAAAACACACACACACACACACACACACACACACACACACAAAACCAGTGGCGGGGAGCAAGGAAGAGATGAGATTGTTTCCCCCTCGCTTCGCTCTCCCACCCACCCCAGACATGATCACTCCAGTAGCCCCAGAGAGCAGAGCAGGGAGGGCGAGATCGATCTCCCCACTTCACTCTCCCTCCCGACTTCGCCCTTGCACCCAGCCGGAGCACAATCTCTCAGGCAGTGGGGGAGAGCAGAGGGGGGAGGGCAAGATTCTTCCATCCTCCCAGGGAGTGACTGCTCCAGCAGTGCGAGAGAGACCACTTCCCTCTCCTAAATGCCCCATGTGTGATCACTCTAGCAGCGGGGAAAAGCAGACCGAGGAGGGTGAGATCACGCTCCCTACTTTGCTTCCCCCCCAAGGCCACGATCGCCCAAGCAGCGGCAGAAAGCAGAATGGGGAGGGCAAGGCCCTCTCTGCTTCACTCTCTTAAACTCCCCAGGCATGATCATTCCAGCAGCTGCAGAGAGGAGAGCAGGGAGGATAAGATCATCTCCCCCACATCGCTCTCCCACCTACCCTTGGCATGTTTGTGGGAGCTTGGCATAGGAGATGGCCATCCCACTTCACCCTTCCACCAGCCCCCAGTGTGATTGCTGGCACGGGAGTGGGGATGAGAGTGCAGGGACAAGATCTTCTCCTTGCAATAGGGGATGGGAGGGGGAGGATGGGGGAGGCAAACCACACAGTGAATAATCTAATTAGAGAGTGTCAAACCTGCGAATGTGAAGGGAGAACTATATATACACTGGAGCCTAGAAAAATATGGGATCCTATTTGTCTCAGAATAGCTAAGATTCTGACCCTGCATGTTCTGTCAGAGTTAATCAGGCAATTGATACATCTCTGCTTATAAGTGATCCCAATCTACAACAAGGTTTCTTTCCCAGAGAAGCAGACTCTTCAGGAAACTCCCCAACTACCAGTGACCCTGAATGATTTGCCCTAAGCATTCTAATGCCTGCTGTGTGGGGGACACCAAGATGACGCACATTCCAATTCCGTATAGAAAAGTGACTGGAGGCAATTTAATCTTTCTTCAACACTGGCTACAAGAAAGCACCCTCTGCTGCACCTGCAACTAGGAGGCTGATTTAGGAGACACTGGGCAAGCCATATGACACACAGTTCTCTCCTCCAATAGCAAGCGGCTGCCTCTTAGTTTCTGCAGTCTGAGGCAACTTCTGCAGTCTTACTAATTGAAGGGTCACCCCTGTTGTCACAGAGGCAGTAGAACCTATACAGCAGGAGCAGGTGGGCTGGCCAACTGCCACTCTCATCACTCCTAGCTAGATTAGACAGTGGTAAGAAATTATTAGAGTTGTAATCCAAAAATATCTAGAGGGCTGCAGTTATCTACTCTGCTATAAAATCAAACAAGGAAACCTCTCAGGCACCCTCAGCCAAATCAGCTTGTATTCTGGACAGGCAGGATGTCAGCTTGGTAACTATTGTTGATACTGGTGCTCTTAGTAGAAGATCGATAGCAAACTGTTGGCCTGATTCAATGCCTTTTGAAGACAAATGGAACTTTCTCATTGACGTCAGCAGAGTCATGTCTGGTTCTATTGTCCTACATTGGCATTTCTATTGTCCTCTTGGCATGCTTGAAATGGGAGCTGTGTCTGAGAGCAAGAGCATGCAAAGAAGCTGCTAAGTGCAATTTTTGACTATGCCTGGAGGACAACATTCTGCGTCAACTTGATCCTAACTTATGTGGATTAGTTTCAGTACATTCTGGGGGTAAACTAATCATGTTGTCAAAAAAGTAGATACATACTCAACACTTTTAAAATCTTGTTACACTTTTATGCAAAGCTGCTAATGAATGTAGAAGCTCCAATTCACTTACACTGACCCTAGAGAGAGAGAAATGGAAGAGATTTAATAAAGGGCATGCTTATTTTAATCAAATGTGTTTTCTGGAAAATATGAGATTTGTACTGTGCCCTTTAAAAACATTTTTCTTAGCTCAATCAATATGGCATTCTATTTTCCTATGCTAGCCTCATTTATTCTGCTCCATGCCCAGCTCACCAAAAGAAATGCACAACTGTGGAAATGAGCATAGGGCACACATTTAGCCTTTTTTTTTTAAGAGAAGATGCCAAAATATTTGTACATGCAACGTTCTTTAACCTGTGGAACACAAATTGTCAATTTGTGCAAACTCATAACAACCATAGGTATAAGGCCACTTGTGCCACTTGTAAGCTGAAGATATCAATGGTGTATATTATGAAACTCCAGATATTTATCCAAATGCCATAGTCCGTCTCCTGAATGTATACAAGAAGGTCTGTGCAGGCAGAAGAAAACAGTGCCCACAACATATTCTTTGCATGTGAAAAATCCCAAGTTAAGTATTTATATGGGGCTACAAACACCTTCTGTTTATATAAAACCCTGGAGAGCTGCTGTCAGTTATCACAAACTGAACATGGGGAACAGGTAGACCTTCAGATACTGTTGGACTGCAACTCCAACACTGGTCATACTGTAGAGAGATGATGGGAGCCCCAGCACAACAACATCTGGTGGGCTACATACTCCCCAACCTGGTGCAGATATCACTGATCTAGATGGACCAATGGTCTGTTGGTATAAGGCAAGTGCCATTCCCAAATCAAGAGTTTAGTCTGAACAGCAGTATTTGGTAGAGCAGCCCATCTCTGTAACTTGGAACTCATAAGGTTTTCCAAAGCAGAAAAAATGCACTGCCCTCTGAATTACTTGTTTTGTGTGCTTATTTGCTTGCCTCCCTCTCTGCCTGCTTGTTTTTCAGTCAAACTTTTACAGGGCCTTGCTGCCCTCATTTTCAAGTTGGACAACTGCAAGAGTTATATTTTTCAGGTGTTGTTTTGAATGCTACCCAGTCACACGTACACCTGTTCATCATCTGTAGCTTAACTTTAGGAATAATTTGTTTTTACAATTGTATTGCATAGTTATATCTTTGTATTACTCCTTCCTTCCCCATCCCCATCCCAGTGTGTGTGTCCACCCACATATACATGCACATATATGTATTAGAATGTATGCCTTTGGCAGGCCTGGTTGTTTTTTGTTGTTTTACTTCTAAAACACAATGTACGTTGGTGGCACAAATATAATCAATGAGGAGGAGGAGAATGAGGAAGGAGGATGAGAATGATATAAAGCAAGCCCCAATGCAGTTCTGTTCCAGCCTTTTACCAATCTGGATTTTGCATCCCTCCCATCACTTGCTATACCAAGTCAAAGCAACCTAACATATGGGAAGCAGGTAGAAGCCTGGTGGTGGAAGATAGTGGGAGGCTCCTTTGGGAGTGGATAGTTCACTTTTGTAGCAAACAATAGGAAAAAAAACATATTTTCTAGGGAACATGGGAAATTATGGTCTATGCTCCACACAAGAAGACCACAGAGTTGTACTGGAGGACCTAGAAATCCCTAGAGGGAACACTAGGTATTGCTAGGTCCTCCAACATTACTCTATGACCCCCCTCCACTGGAAGCAGACCACAGATTCACCCTAGAGATTCCTAGAGAAGTGTTCTTAGGTTTAAAAAAAAGTATCTGTGATCCTTAATTTTATTTATGTTTTTCCAGCTTTATGAGGGTCTTGCACCCTAACCCCTGTGAAAGTGGAGGGCTCACTGTATTTTATTTCAGCTAGAAAACAGAGTTTAATTTTCTGTCTCTTATTTGATCTTTCACCACAAGAATTGCGCTGATAACCTCATCTATGCCACAATGTCTACATTACCACTCAGCTACTGTTTGTTAATTATCAGTGTTTGTACTTTGCAATGCATTTCAATTATCTGTCATTTCACTGATTGTACCCTCCCATTCAAGCATGTGTATAATAATCTATTAACTGAGCTAACAGTCCATGCACAGAATGAAGTGAGCTGCAGTCCAAACAGTCCTGGCCTTATCATTAGCCAGTTTGAGGAAGATGCCTTGGGCAAGAGCATCACAGGACGGGTGAAATGGGCTTCTCTAACCACTGAGACAGTCCTGTTGCTGCTACCACAACAAATTTCCTTCCCTGATAATTGTGCCCCACACTGTTGCCATGAAAGCTTCTTTAATTAGAACGTCAGCATTACAAGATACGTGACTCATATCTTGCAGTCCACATTTTCCCAAACTGGTGTCCTCCAGTGCTGGAGTACAAGAGCCTTCGAACTGAAAACCTCTTATTTCAAAGGTTGTCCTGTCCAATCCCAGTTTAAAGGCATAGTACTCTATGAAGGGATGGTAATTTAGAGCCTAAAGTGCACAGCTAGACAGCAATCTTCCCTTGAGAAGTCACACTATAGTAATTTGCACTATACAGAGCAACAAAAAAAGGGGGTATATGTAAAATGTAATCCAAGTCTTTGTCCATTTTGTCCTCTTGGTAAAACACAAGTGGCTATGAATTCATTCACAGCCTGGACATGTGTGTGCATTTACTTGGAGGTAAGTCTTTCTGTGTCGGGCAAAGTTTGCTCTCAGTTGTGTGTGTCTGCAACTAGCTAGACATGCTTATTTGAGAACGGATCCCACTTAACACAGTAGGATTACTCTGGAGAAAATAACCATTCACAGGATACAAATGGATAATTTACAGTAAACTTGTGCCAAATTTTTGAAGATAGTTTGTGGATCACCTTATAATATAAAATTTTTTGGAATAGTATCTGTATTATGATTAATAATTTAGTCAGGACCTTTCTTTTTAATGTTTTTTTGCTGTTCTTTTACATAATGTGGTCTAATCTGAAAGGGAGTGAAGAACCTTTTAACTGTTTCCTCTTGTTCTGTTTTCCCACTGAGTAAACAGTGTTGCACCAAAGATCTGGACTGGTATAAGCCAACTTCTAGCATTTAATTAGCCAACTACGCTAATTCAAATGAAAAGAAAGATGGATGCAAATACACTATAAACACCTATCAGGTTAACTTTCCCAGCACTACCTCTTTCAATTATTCTGCCAAGTAGGAAAAGCTGTCCAACCTTAGTGTGGTCTGCAAATGAGACCACTGTCTATAGTAGTGGTTCCCAACCTTGTAGCCCCAGATTTCACTGGACTACAATTCCAAGAATCTCTGACCATTGGCCGTGTTGGTTGAGGTGTCAGGCACTTGAAGTTTTTGAATACAAGAAAAAGCACAACCGAAAGGTATTCAAATAAAACATCTCCTGGTACCTTAAACAACATCTGACTTCAAAGAAGCTTGACTGAACAGGCTCAGTGAAGGGTTGGCATCTGAAGAACTAATGGAAACTCCAACTCTTACTACTATCATATGCTCCAAACTAAAAGCATTCCCTCTATTTTTCCCAGAAGTCCCACCAGCACTGCAGACTTTGGGGTCTTCTTCTTAGAGGTCATACACAACAGGAGTCAAACAACCTTTGCGTATCATGGCTCTACAAGAACTCATCCTTCAATAGGGCAGTCACATGTAAAAGTAGACAGGGCTCCTGTATCTTTAATAACTGTGCAGAAGAAGGAACTTCAGCAGGTCAAGCTTGAATGACAAGCTCCACCTGTTCAAATGCCCACCTTTACACAACTCTTAAAGGTACAGAAGCTCTGTCCTCTAATATAGACATCCCATGACTCAAACTATTATGATGGTGTGAAATGAATGCTACTATTTCATTGGTGGGACAACTTCTATTAGTGGTAGGAGGGGGGACTTTAACGACTCTCTTCCTCAAATACCTCCATGCTCTCTGCAAATCTTGTGGGAAAAGAAAGAAAAAAATCAGCACTGCATTAGTCAGTTTCTGAGCATTAACATTAGATTTCATCCAAGGACTGCAGAAATATCAAAAAACATGGCTAATAATATGCATCCTGAACACTGGTCATTATCACAGCAAAGGACATGTTGAGTGCTGGTTGAGCATTTGGACACTGACCCCTGTAAGAAGAGCATATTACATGAGTAGCCATCAACAGGATAAGGAGAATTATCTGTAAATCTTCCAACTCTTTTCAAATGTTTTGCCCAGTGACTGATTTCTTCATCCCATGAAAATGGCTGACAAATCTCCATAACAGGATACTTACTAGTTTTTCTCTGGTACAAAAAAACAAAACCTATTGTACAGTTCTTTGCCTATGCACTAAAGAAAACGCAAGTGCCCATAACACTTCAGAACTGGTCACTTTCTCATTTCCACTACTGAGGGGACGGAAGAAATAGGCTTACATAATAAACAGAGCTCAAAAATGCTATAGGCAAACAACAACTTAAAAAAATCCTCACAAAACACACTTATTTACTTTTTCAAAAGCCATTCATTATTTTGATACACTTTGATCATGTCAGCTCCTTTCCCTGCTCTCTGACAAGCTGTAATCCTTTAAATCTTTCCTCATATAGCTTACATATTTTTAATCATTTCTGTGACCTCTACTGGCCTTTTTTTATTTATGCTTTTCTTTAAGAAACAAGGTGACCTGGGGCTCTATCCAACAAGAGATATAACAGGTTTCATTAGAAGAATGGAATGGGAATGATCCCTGAAGAATTCTGAGGGCCCTCAAAATTAGTTCCAAAGGGTCATAGAAGCAAACTAGGGGGGCATGGAGTACTGCCAAAGGGAAAAGAGGTAGGCGAAGTCCCTTAGCCCAAAGGGGAGCATTGGATTTTACCCCCAAACAAGATAAACCAAGAATGGGCCTTCCAGGTGCTGTTGGACTACATCGCCCAGAAAATGGTGAGAAATAGTGAGAGTTGCAATCTAAAGACATCTAGAGAGCTGCATGCGTTCCACCCTTGGATTAAACAAATCATTATTCAAGGATAGGAAACACTGTACTTATTAATGCTATAAAATTATAACATGCAATAAAAGTGTGTGTAGGGTTATTTTAAAAAGTTTTGTCAGTTCAACCCAACAAAAATCACATCATAAAATACAAAAGCAGATTTCATATCAGCAACAAAGGGAGATGAAAGGAGGGAAATTCCATCTGCCCTGCTTATAAACTAGCTCCATCAATCTTCTCTCTGAACAGCTGCTGGATAGCAACCATTCCATCTGGATAGTGCAATTGTTCTAGAGCAGTGGTTCTCAACCTGTGGGTCCCTAGATGTTTGTGGACTTCAGCTCCCAGAAGCCCCAGCCACTATGGTCAATGCTCAGGGCTTCTGGGAGCTGAAGTCTAAAAACATCTGGGGACCCACAGGTTGAGAACCACTGTTCTAGAGTAAGAATAGAGGCTTGGATGTTGGATTAGAATCCTGGAGACCAGGATTCGAATTCCCAATCAACCATGGGAACCCACTTGGGCATGTTGCATTCTCTTAGTCTCTGAGGAAGAAAGAGTCAAACCCAGTGGTGTGGGGTGGGCGATGGGAGTGGTGCGCCTGGGCAGCAATTTTTTGGGGACACTGTGGCTCTTTGTTTGCCCTCCCCCACACACATAGCCCTGCCCTATCCGTCATAGCCCCGCCCCATACAACACAGCCCTGCCCTGCTGTAGCCACACACCCCATGTGCCATTGCCATGCCCCCTTCTGCCCACGCCTCCTCCTTGCTCTCCGAGCTCCGCCACTAGTCAAATCCCCTCTGAACAAGCCTAGCCAAGAAAACCCTGTGATAGGGTCCCCTTAAGGTAGCCATGATTTGGAAATAACTTGAAGGCAAATAACAACAACAAAGCACAAGAAGGTGAGAAGCAGGCGCATTTTATTAGTCCTGTGTACTGGATTTCTCCTTTTCTTTAGTACTGGAGGCTTGGCCCTGCTTTTTCCTCTTCTTTCCCCATCTCCTCTCTGTCATTTAGACTAGTGTTCTTCAGGCTATCTGGTGTAGAGGACTGAAAATTATTATGTTTTTCCTAACGTAACGGAAGCCAACACCATATTGATGCCTGCTGACAGTAGGGGCGAGCACCAGTCCGGGGACCATTACTTTGAGTAGCACTGTTTTAGACTGCAAACCTGTGGGCAAAGGCTGTCTTGTTTTTATTCCTTGCAAATAAACCAGGCTGGGATCTTCTGTATCAGAGTAATTCAAATGAATATATATTGTTTGTTTAGAGACATTCATTAAGCCCAACCAAGAGTTCTAGTGCACTTCATAGGGATCCACAGTCAGTGGAGGAGATACAGGTTATCTCTCCTGTATCAACTAAAATTAATCCAACTGTTTTGGGGTGCTCTGTGTATACAGTGGAGCTCCAAAGCCCAGAAGAGATCACAGGATTAGGGTCACTAACTACAACTCATATATCATGTCTTAATTTGATGTATAGTTCACCATGTTGCAAAGACCACAGTAGACCATGCACAGATGCACGTACGCAACCACACACACACATAAGCATGCACATGGCCCTCACAAATATTAGAATTTTATCCTTGAATTCTATATATATCCCTTGCAAATATTAAAACTGATCTCTTTTTTGGCAAGGTCATAGCTCAGTGGTAAACAACAGTGCACAGCTGTTGCCAATCATGCTCGGCTTAAATGAACAAATATTTAGCAATAAGGTTGAAAAAGAGGGAAGGAAAGAAAAAAATGGAAATGTGTAGCCCTGTAAAGATTAACAAATGTATTTCAGTATAAGCTTTTGCTGACTATAGCCCACTTTCTCCAATGCAAAAAGTTCTTCTTCCTCTTGGATTTGTAGAAGGCCATAAACCATAACACTGTGGATACAATAGCAAAGATTTCTATTAAGATGTAGAGACGATATAACTCCACAAGTGTGCATGAACCTATGAAGGCATATGTTCTCTAAATTACTGTTGACATAATCAATAGCCGAGTGTTATAGAAATTGTCTCTTGAATAAGTCTTTGTTGTAGTTTGTTGTAGTTTTCATTTGGGTCATTTTTAGTATGCAGGCAATATTCTATACACTTGTGGAATGGTATCTTCTCTGCATATGACTATTGAAAATGATACGAAGAACTCTGGAATACAATAATAGTCTTGAATGTGGATGGATGGATGGTGACAGCGACAAAGAAGATGGGGAAATAGAAAGCGAGTTACCGGAAAATCAAAGTAAATGAAGCCTTTCTGATTTTTTATTCTATTTGACTAGCAGACCACTTATCCTGTGAAAAGGAGGACTGTGGACTAGACTGACCACTAACCTTCAATAAAAAAGCTGACAATCTGAAGAATTTGCACTCTAATATATTTAGATTTGCATGAACGCCATTTCTAAATACTATAGTTTATTACTGTTTGTCTATCTGTTTATCTATCTGTTTGTCTATCCGTGTATCTATGTCTATTTATCTATCTATCCATACATACACACAAACATGCACACATCATCTTATAACTAATCATGCTCCAAACAGTTTACAGTAATTCAGCCGAATATAGTGAAAACACAAACAGCAACCTTTATGGAACCATCTGTGAAGAAAACAAGAGAAGGAAGGAGGTGGCAGAACTGCATCAAGAAAAGTCTTTATTCTGAATATTGTTGAGTAGCTGTGGATATCCAAAGAGAAACGTGTTTTGCTATGCTACTAGAAAATGTAAAGAAAGAAAGTGGATGATAATGTTTTGTTCAAAGTTGGGCACTGCTGAGTGCTTCTCCAGAAATTCCCAGAGAAGGTAGGCAAAAGAGAGAAACCATACACTGAAGGCTTGAATTATTATCTTTGAGAGACAGATCATGATTTTCTGAACAAAACAACAGCTAAATTAATTAACTATGGTTTCAAATCACATCTGAACTGGATCATTTAACTAATTATAGTTTCTTGTTGCACCATACTCTCATAAGGTGAGGGAACTTCTGAAGATCTGCACTGGTTCATATGGGGATGAGCACTTGGCTCCGTTCTCAGTGTTAACATTGAGTTCCACTGGCCCCACTTAAGTGGAATTTGGCAACTACAACCCAGATTTAAACACAGAATACAGACCGTAAAGAGGATGTAGAGGTCATAATATTCTTGCTTTATATTTGAATAACAGATTTAAGAATAACTATATGCTTATCACCAAATGAGAAACAGAACATGAGGAGCTGTGCCATATGTCCCTAGAAATGGTTCAGAGCTAATTTGGGCCCTTCTTTCTTGCCTCTTGCCGGCACAACTCTAATGCTCTCTCAGCAGATCTACCAGCAAAGCTGATTAACAGATTCCAAGTAATTCAAAACCTGTCTACTTGTCACATAACTAATACCAAAAACCATATGCACATAATTCTGTCCTCAATATGTTGCCTTTCGTACTGATTTTTTGTTCATTTTATTACTTTGTAATAGCACAAAGAGCTGGGATTTAAAAACACTGCATTCATTTTTTTTCTCCTTCAGGTATTTACTTAATCCATTGTTATTGCACTTTTGGGATCCAATAACATATATTTCATTTGGCTCTACATTAATACGGTCATCTTAGGTCACAGTAAAGAAAAATATGAGTGTATAGATACAAATATGGATTTCTTATGGATATTTGAAGGACAACAGTGGAATTCTTGACTGAAGGCAGAACTGAGCACATACATCTGCTTACATCACCACCTCATACTTCATTTTTTTCAGAAAAGAAACACGCAGAGACCTTCAGTCATCATATATGAAATTAATAAGGATTCAACTTAGACTTTAATAAATTTGCTATGTGGATATTTACAGTAGGAGAGCCAGAATGGTGTAATGGTTTGAGCATTAGACTATCATCCCAGGGAACGGGTTTGATTCCCTGCTCGGCCACAGAAACCCACCGGGTGACCTTGGGTGCACGGTACACTCTCAGACCGAAAAAACCTCATGATGAGTTCACCTTAGGGTTACCATAAGTCAGAAAGAACTTGAAGGCAAACAACAATAATATTTATAGTTGTCTAATAGTTTCTTCGAAATGGAAAAACAGCGAACAGTTTTCACATCCACTGACATTAAACGAGTACTTAAAAACACAGCACAAAAATATAAGAAGCTACCTTGTATTAAAGTCCATTCTTTCATCCAGTCCTGCGTTGCTAAGACTAACTGGCAGTGACTCTCCAGAGTTTTTGTTCTGGGGCGTGGGGGGGTGCAACCTGTGAGGAATCTCAGAGGCTGCAAATTGCCCTCTGAGGACTGAAAATTGCCCCCTCCTGGAGCCCAAGGGCGTCTCTGTCATTGCACTATAACAATGTCTGACAATTTACACACAGTGACAGGACCAACTAGCTGAAGTACCCACACATTCCATGGATGGGATCCTGAATGGCCACCTGTGTTTATTTCAGCACTGGTGAAGAGTCAGGTTCCTCTGCCTCACTCCGGGACCATAGACTTGCTGAGAGGATGGCAGAGAGGTGCTGCCCTGTCCACCAGCATCTGCAGCCTGATGTGCCTGCCTCACTCTGCCTAATGATAGGGCTGGCCATGATCATGAACATTATCTCTTCTCTACTTATGTCACACATAGAAAAGGGAGAAAGCTACATGCATCAAAAAACCTGAATCTCAGGCACTCCTTCTCTCAGTCACACTGTCCAGCCTAGAATCTTTCACTTCCCTGAAGAATGTATCACCACATTAAGCTAGCCTAGAATCTTTCACTTCCCTGAACATGCCTACATTTAAAAATCATACAGCAAGTTTAATGAATTATATATGCGAATGCACTTAATGCTAAAACACAAGAAAGGGCTCGACCAGGAAAAAAAGCTGCAGAGTCAAAGAGATACTTGATGATATAAATAGGTCTATTCCTACCTCTGTGAAGCAGTTGGTAGTTAATGGCTTTAAACTGATTCAAAAGCAATCTAATTTGAACACAGAATGAGGTTAACAGTCTGCCAGTATGCTTGCCAAGGGGCTTGCCTATTCTAACATTGAAAGGATCTTATCTTTATTGACTCTAAAGTCCTATATAATAATGTTTTGTTATTATATTTTACTGTATTATTACTAGTTTATTCTGTTTGTTGTTGTTGTGTGCCTTCATGCTGTCTCTGACTTACGGCACACAGTGTTTTCTTGGAAAGACTTTTTCGGGGGGGATTTGTATTTGCTTTCCTTTGAAGCCAACAGATTTGCCCAAGGTTGCCCAGTGGCTTTCCATGGCTGAGCAGGAGTTTGAATCCCCGTCTCCAGAGTCACAGCCCAATGTTCAAACCACTATATCATGATGGCTCTGTTTATTATATTATATTCGTAATAATTTATTATTAAAATCTTTCGGCATACGTTGGTTACTTTTGTATTATCATTACCATAATTTATATATTTGTTCATATAGTGACATCAGTGCACATGGCCCTTTACATGAGCAGTTTATAATTGCTAATTTGACAGTTCCCTGACCTCATGGTTACAATCTAAAAGGCAGGAGACATAAGGAAAAAGGGATGGCAGTGGGGAAGAAGATTAAGCCCAGCAGGTGCTAGTTGGTGTTCTCTCCCTCCAAGGCCACAGCAGTGACTGTTGGGATTGGGGATGCTTTTCATCAGCTGCTGGGCCTAGGTATGATGGACCTCCACCAACCTGTTCTTCTCTCCCTCCAGAGGCCATAGCAGTGGCAGTTGGGATTGACATTTTCCCTTGTTCCCATTTCAGCTTCCTTTCTTACCTTAAATATCTGATCTTGAAGGTTAGTGCACCTTTGGGAATCCTCCAGAGTTGCAGATGGAGGGGATGTTGGAAGAAATCCGCCCTCCTCCACCATGTAAATAGACAGGCAACTTGGAATTTACACTGATTTAGCTTACACTTGATTCATATTTTATAAGATGACAAGGAATCAATATCTGTCATCCATACCTATTTGTATAGTCTCTGTGTATGAAAAGAACCATTTGGCCGACTGAATAATGTAGGACCCCCCCACCAATTGATTTCACCACTGTGTTGACAACTGGGGATACCAGTATGGGAAGGAACCATGCAGTTCGGACTAATAATATGATTCCGTTGCACAGATATGGTTGTGGCAGCATGTGACTGATAGGAGAACATCTCCGGTGTTCAATTTACTATGCACTCTCCTCTCTGTTATTTAATCATATCCTTTCAACTTAGCGTGAAAGTTTTACATCACCTCAAATTTTACATCATCACAACAGTTCCAATTACGCCTGGGGCCAGAAGCCAGTGAGAGCCTCTCCCTCCAGATTCCAGTTGCCACTGCTCTGGCCTCTGAGGGAGAACAAGGAAATACAACATCTCATAAACTTTTAGTCCCAGATTATTTTAAGGACAAAGAAGAATTAGCAGAACTATCAACAGCAACTCCATGTTTGGTGATATGACCCTTAGTAGTCACTTCACTGCTTTCGCTTCTGTATGTGGCTTTGCAGATGCTTTGCGGCAATAAATGAAAAATAGACATGCAAGAATTCCTGACTATTTCACACCCTGCAGTGTCAAAGACTCCAAAAGAATTCTTGAGCTTTACACTGGTTTCATTTTTTCCCTCCCTGCACAGGCACCCAAAACCTATTTTTAGACACAAAAGAGTTCAAACTGAAATTATCCTCCCGTGTCATCGATATTTTGGGATATATAATTGGCGCCACTGCCACTTCATTTCTACCTAATTTGTATTTAAAGGGCCATAACTACTTACGTCAATCTTTTCCTTCACCATTAAGGAAGAGAGTGAAAATGCCACTGCCACCTCTTCAGCAGAAAGCAGGCCATCTCAGAAATAAGTAGGGAGATGTTTTCTGACTATCTCATCTGGGCAATCAACACAAGGGTCTTGACTTCACTGAATATTCTGCAAAACCTTGCACATCATTTCTGCAGAGCTAGAAGCCTCTCTTTGGAACTGTGGGGACAGCAAGAGACCATGGGGCAGCTCCCTATGGAACTCTCTCTCTTAGGAAAGCCACAGACCTTTCTTCCCTCAATATCATTCAGAATATTGAAGCTACTTTAGAAGCTACTTTAGTTACTTAAGAGCAAGACTAACACTGCATTAACATTTAGTAAAACAAATGTTTCTGGTATCAGAACAAAGTAGGAAGCTGACTTATAGTGAATTAGACCATTGTTCTAGCTGGTCCAGTATTATGGATGTTGATTGATATTGGCTTTCTAAAATTTCAGAGATGATTCTTTCCTAGTCTGGAGGTAACTAAACTACCCCAGAAATCTTCTGAATGCAATGCTTGAACTCTGCCACTGAGCAACAGCCCAGCCCCTACACATACTGGGCCAAAGAGAGGTCTGTGCTAAACAAGAGCCATAGAAAGGAGGATGGCTACAAAGGAAAAGACCTGCTTGACCTGTGGATGGGTCCCAAGAAATGAGGAATTTTCCTATTTCTCTCTTACTGACATGCTTAAGCTCCTCATATTTTGCTGAGTGATACCTCTATATCCATGCTGAGCCTTTTAGGTAAAGTTGAATGCACTCCAGCAGAGAGAGGCTCATAGCAACTCAATAGAAGAAAGCTTTCAACTTCCCACATGGCACACTCTTTCTCAATCTTTGGAATTCACAGTTGACCTACAACCCTCAACTCTTACACCTTTGGAACTGGCTTTTAGGCAGGCCTCAAAGAAATTCCCCTTCAAAACTCCTTTGACTGATTCCCTACGCCAGCAGAAAAGTTTTGCAAGTAATTTCTGGATATCCCTTCTAATGGTATCACCTACACATTATGCATTGTTTTCCACTTGTTTTGTATTTCACTTTGAGAGGCCATCCGTCCAAAAAAGTGACTATAAAATACTTTAAACAGATAAGGTATGGATGAGGTCATTCCACTGATGAATCATTCTAATTATGGTGTGACCTATGCCACCAGTGGGCATTCCTGTTTATGCCACTAACTAGGCTAACAGAGATGGGCAGATTTCCTGATGGTTAGCAGTAGACTGGCAAAGGCTTCTGATGCTCAAGCATTTTAATGAAACCCATTATTTAAGAAGAGAAGGGGGAACAGGGGAAGCCAATAAGAACTGGGTCCTGGAGCAACTATTAGCCCCTTTTGGAAATTCCCTGTGTTGTATCGTCCCAATCCTGTTCTATACACACATACCACATCAACTATTTACATTTATTTTGTTCCTCTGTCCCTCTTGTCTTAAATTGTTCACAGTAATAGTTTGGATTTTCAGAGAGAGATCTCTGTGTATCTAGGTCATAATGTTTTATAGATAACTGGTAAGTCTGTGTTTGTGCTGGGTGGACAGGAACCCTTCTGAGTCCTTTATGCCATTAAATATTGAAAATATTACTAAGCTGATACTTGGATAAAACCACTGGAGAGATGCAAATGTGTGCCTCAAAAAAGGGAGGGCAGGCATTATGAACCAGAAAATTCCTCTCCAGCTCCAGATTAAAATGCAAGCTGTACAATACTTCCTAGGTTTTCTCTCTCTCTCTCACTTACTCACACACACACATGCACACCACATACACAAGCAAACATAAATAACATAAACAACCATCCTCCATCTTTGGGTGCACTAAGTCCTTGTAGTGCTTAAATTGTTGACTGACGGCAGCAGCAGGGAGAAGAAAATGGTTAAAAGGCTGGCCCTCTGCAAACCACTGTTGTTGTTGCTTTGTTTTGTGCTTTCAAGTTATTTCCAACTTATGGTAACCCTAAGGCACACCTATCACAAGGTTTTCTGGGGGCTGAGAGTAGGAGAAAAACTCAAGGTTTCCATAACTGAATGGGTTTTCATGACTCAGTAAGGAACCAAACCCTGATCACCAAGGCCACAGTCCAATGCTCAAACCTCTACACCACGTAGCTTCACTGAAGGGTGGCTACTTATTTCCATTAAAGTTCTTGGTGGGCGTTCCACCCTTTTTGAATTTTTTTTCACCAGTGTTGCCTCTTTCTCATCTACTGTAAGAGACAATTATGTTCTCATTGGTTATCATGGCAAAGAAGAAGAACACACATACGAAATGCCAGTGGAAGGTAACTGTCCACCACTCACCTGTCCTGTTTTCCCACAGGCCTAGCTGGTTTCCTTGGAGAGTGTGGTCATTTGCCACCCATCAGTAGTAGGTTTTTGAAAGTAGCAAGGCATCATGGAAAGTGAAAGGCTCTTCAAGGCATGGTTGCCTACTGTGGCCCTGAGTTTGGAAAACCTGAACAAAGCAGCTGATGTTGTCTTAGAGATCTCTCATTCACAGACTCTCAGCATCTCAAAGTCAATTTGATGGCAAAAGCAAGAATGCAAAAATCTTTGCTGCCACTGCACATCAGAAGAGATATTGGGTGGGTTTATTTTTTCCTTTTGTATTTGTAAATGGGAAGCAGTTTGTATGCCACTCATCTACCTGTCTGATAAACTAGAAAGAGCTCTGATACTTTATGATAAAGGCTTTAAGATTTGTGAAATGAAGAGTAAACAACAGAAACTCCTACTTTGGAATGACATTAATTTTACATCATGACATCACATAATAAACCCTATTTCATTTAACTGTTTCTCTGAAATGGCAACTGAACTTGTCATCTCATAGAAAATATCACCATTTACTTAAATGTCATAGCTTACATGCTGTTTCATTATGCAAAATACAAACCATGCATCCCAACTTATGCAGGTCTCCTTTAGGTAACCTAGGAAAGAAATGTTTAGAAATGTCTTGTCAAAAAGAACAACTATAAAAGATAGCATCTTTAGGACTAAAACAGATGTGGGAAAATAAAAGGCATAACTGAAAACTGAAGCCACTGCATCCTATCACCATGTTATAGGTTATTACTGCACTTTGTTTCAAGTAAATATTTTAAGGAGTAATATTCATTTACAGAATATTCATCCATACTATTATCCTGTTATAGCGCTTACTCTGGCTAGGTTCCAAAATATTGCTTCAGGGTCACAGAAGCATTCTCCAGTGCCCATTAGGAGCACACACACTTTATCATGAATTGAAAAATTTGACATTCTCCTCAATTTCAAAAGCTTTCAGCCATGCAGCACTGGGTGGGAGGCCAAGAAAGAAGTCCAAAGCTATCTTGATTGTGTGGAATTAATGACGTGGGTGTTTGTATTCTGTCCAGTGTAATCATTCCTATACAGTGGCAGTGCAAGATATCTTGAGATAAGAGGAGAAGTGCCATTCAATGTTACAATCTCAGATTCTCTGAATGCCCACGTCAGTATCAAATGAGAGGAAGGCTGCAATCTCAGAGGCACAGCACATTATTTGTACTAAAAATGTCTGAGATGCAATTCCTGATACGTTGAAGTAGAACTCAAAAGGAAGAAGGACTCCAGTCTTAATCACTTAAGAACCACTCTACTCAGTGTAGACCATACTTATCTATATGCATAAACAATGGGAGCCAGTATAAACTAGCTTCCTGTTTTTCTATGATTCCTTTCTTCTGTTTTAATTTATGAAACTGACAATTTCCCATGCCATACAATCTTCTGAAAATGATGCTAGCCTAAAGAGACGACATCCATCACCATCAAAGCACCTTACTTCAAATAATTATCTACAGAACTAGTGAGAATCATCCAGATGTTGTTACATGGAATCTCCCAGAATTCCTTGCAATTGTCTATGATAGTTAGGGCTGCTGGGGCTTACAGTCCGTTAACAGCTGGACAGCCACACTGTTCTCATTTTTTATCTAAGGCAAGTCTTCTTTACTTGTTTAGGTCATGGAGAGTAAAGCAAATGGTAAACAAAACAAAAAAGGTTCCATACTGTCCTTGGAGTCGGACACCGCTAGAAAACCACACATGACGTTATTGGATTGAAAACTTTTCCAAATGTTAGTAGCAAACTTTCTTGTCTCCCCAAACCACAAAACAGAGACAAAGACATTGACCGCTTAACGAAGTGTGTATCTAGTCATGAAGCAAGGCGGTAATCACGAGAAGTCAACATGGATTTCTCAAAAATAAGTCATGCCAGACTAATCTTATCTCTTTTTATGATAGAGTTACTAGCTTGATAGATGAAGGGAATGCTGTGGATGTAGCATATCTTGATTTCAGTAAGGCCTTTGACAAAGTTCCCCATGACATTCTTGCAAAGAAACTAGTAAAGTGCAGGCTGGATAGGGCTACTGTTAGTTAGATTTGTAATTGGTTGACCAACCAAACCCAAAGAGTGATCACGAATGGCTGCTTCTCATCCTGGAGAGAAGTGACTAGTGGGGTGCCACAGGGTTCTGTTCTGGGCCCAGTGCTGTTCAATATTTTTATCAACAACTTAGAAGAAGGAATAGAGGGCATGCTCATCAAATTTGCAGATGACACCAAATTGGGAGGGGTTGCTAATACGCCAGAGGACAGGATCAAAATTCAAAATGACCTGGATAGATTGAAGAGTTGGGCCAAGGCTAACAAAATGAAATTCAACAGAGACAAGTGTAAGGTCCTACACTTATGTAGAAAAAATGGAATACAGAAATATAGGATGGGGGACACATGGCTGGACAGCAGTACATGTGAAAGGGATCTAGGAGTCTTCATAGACCACAAGCTGAACATGAGTTAGCAGTGTGATGCAGCAGCCAAGAAAGCCAATGCAATTCTCGGCTGCATCAACAGTAGTATGGTGTCTAGATCTGGTACCATCTACTCTGCTTTGGTTAGACCTCATCTTGAATACTGTGTCCAGTTCTGGGCACCCCAGTTCAAGAAGGACATGGTCAAGCTGGAGCAAGTTCAGAGGAGGGCGACCAAAATGGTGAGAGGCCTGGAAGACATGCCCTATGAGGATAGACTTAGAGAGCTGGGTATGTTTAGTCTGCAGAAGAAAAGGTTAAGAGGGGACATGATAGCCCTGTTTAAATATTTGAAGGGATGCCATGTAGACGAAGGAGAGGGCTTGTTTTCTGCTGCTCCAGAAACCAGGACGAGGAGCAATGGATTCAAGCTGCAGGAAAGGAGATTCCACCTGAACCTCAGGAATAACTTCCTGACGGTCAGGGCTGTCCGGCAGTGGAATATGCTGCCTCGGAGTGTAGTGGAGTCTCCTTCCTTGGAGGTATTTAAGCAGAGGCTAGATGGCCATCTGTCGGGAGTGCTTTGAGGGTGTTCCTGCATAGCAGGGGGTTGGACTGGATGGCCCGTGTGGTCTCTTCCAACTCTACATTTCTATGATTCTTTGATTCCATGATATCACCTTCACTTGGGATGTAAATATCATCACGAAGCACTGAAGATTGGACATTCCTGCTTTCATGACTCAGCTGCCCTCTCTAAAAGAAGAAATGGCTGACAAGACCAGTTCTCTGAGATACAATATCTTGAGGACATTCTTCTTTTGAGAATCACTCCTGCCCCTTCATATCAATCTCCAAAAACCTCACGATTCTGCTGTACCAATGATTACTGGCACATCACCAAACACAAGAAATCCATACTAAGAAAAAAGGCACAGATCTGTGTAAAATCAATGTATATTAATTGATATATGTAGATACAAATTTAGAATAATATTTATGATTTAAATAAAAATACACCATAGTTGAGAAAACTGTGACAAGGTGACTGACCCATGTGCCTCCTTATTCTGCTTTCCAGATGCTAACTATTGAAAAGAAACTTCAAGACCCTAGCTCTACTGTCTTATGGTTATCTTTAAATGGGATATAGATAGAGCAATCCTTCAAAAAGATGATGCCTTGTACAGAGGGCTGTATTCTGTAAAGTAGGAAGCATGACCACTTTATGAATTATCCAATAAGCATCAATATAATCAGACAAAAAGTACAAGACAATTATGATGTTTGAACATAATGAAGAATCCATCTTTGGCAAAAGCATCCTAGTTCTAACATCTTTAAATGACATGATAAAGGATATTTTTAAAAGGGTCATAGATTATTTAGGGCAGGCAGTGACCCTTCTGAATCTTACACTGACCCAAGTTCCCTCTTCCGTCATAATTGCAGAAACAAAAGCATGACTCACTTTTGTTACCATATAATGTGTGAACTGCCAATTGGTTAATAGTGGCATGGCTAAGTGCATTCTTCATCAGATGAATCTGTGAATCACAGCTAACCTTTATAATGATAGAGGGCCTTCTCTACTTATCTGCCACCCACACATTTAAAAATATATGTTCCATGTCTCAGGAAGATACTATTGCCAAAAAATCAGGAAACCATGGATTCAAGGAAAAGGTCACATATTTTATGCTAAGATCTCCACCTGTTATAAAGCATACAAAATGATGTTTACTTTGTTCTAATTTAATGATTGTTTAACTTCAATTATTTTTTGTAAATTTTATGGCTATACCTAAGCTGATATATGGTTTAAAAAATAAATTGTGCTTCTCAAACCAGAAACAGTAGTGTGGTGTAGCAACAACTCTTTGATCTTGATCCCACACAAACTACTGTATGTAGTTTACATGTGAGAATTTTGCAGTTCAGTTTTGCATAGAGGCATAATTGTTATTAAATCCAGGTTTGCATGAAATATTTATCTGGCAAAGCCAATTTTGGGGAAAGACTTTTTAGATACCAAGATGAACATGAACACTGAAGCAACCACTCTGCATGTTAGCAGAACTGATAAATACTATGGTTTGATTTTGCATATTATTGAAACATACCTGTTTCACAGACTTTTTTAAAAGGATGTTGATCACCAATGTATTTTTCAACTAAGAAAGGTAAGGATAATAACAACAGTATGCTTTTTTGCATAGCAAACCTGTATGAGACATCATTTGCCATTTATATTTGGTTGTTGTTGTGTTCCTTCAAGTTGTTTGCAACTTATGACAACCTTAAGGTAAACCTATCACAGGGTTTTCTGGGGCTCAGAGTATGGTCCTTTCTGCAACTTACCTTTTGTCAGCGCTGGGGCACGGGGATCACGTGAGCGGCCTCTTGCGAGAGGCTCTCGTGTCCCTGCTGCTTCAGCTTGGCAGCTGCTGCCTGCCAACTGGCAGGCAGCATGAGGGCTCCACCTCTTCCTTCCGCAGCACAGCTGGGCATTTTTCCCAAGCTGCGCTGGCGGGAGAAGCGCGAGTGCCGCAGCTCCAGAGGCTCCACACACACAGTAAGTGCGCACAGGGCCCTGGAGCGATGCACGATTCGGCTACAAGCCAAAAATGAAATAGTGCATGATCGGCGCCTGCTGGCCCCGGCATTGTCACGTGACTGCAAGGCTGTCGTCTGAAACACTCCTTGCAATCATGCAATGCTCTGGAGGCCCTTTCACATGGCAAATGCCGTGCGAAAAGGCTTATGTGAAGCACCCAAGGTCACCCAGTAAATTTCCATGGCCAAGTGCAGGATCAAACCCTGGTCTCTACAGTCACAGTCCAAAGTTCAAATCAGTACACCACAGAACTGTAAATCAGTGACAGTGGCCTCTATAATGTATTCCTTCCTTTCTTTCCTTGTCTTTTAGGCAGGGAGGTACACATTCTGGATAGCTTTGGTCAAATGCAAGCATGTGTTCTTCCTGAACTTACATTTCCTTTGTCCTCCACTCACCTCGGTCCTGAAGCTTGAAAGAAGAGTGGAATATGCCTTGTTTACATGTTGCATTTGTAAAGTACTCAGTGAACTTCAGAAGCACAGCACAACAATGAGGATGACTGGTCACTCCCAAATACTAAGGTTGAGCAGAGCTTTTAAAATTAATCTAATTTAGACCAGAGGAATGGCTACAGCAGTGGTATGCTAGCCACCAGAAGATTCTGTGAGTTGCAGACCAGTATCTTTTTTTCATAGTTTTTCCAAGCTTTGGCTGGGCAGAAGTCTTGGTCAGCACACAGTCTCACAATAGGAAGGTGAATTTGACAAAAGGAACTGTAGATCCTTACTTTGAGATTACCACCTTTGTCATGCTACAGGCTGACTTTTCTAGCATTACGTTTCTATTCTTAAACTCCCTTGTACTTTTTAACCTGCATGAGGTGATTTCATTTGTCACTGTGCTACTTTTATATAAGGCTTAATTCTCACTAAGGACCAAACAACACAGGTTACACATAATTCCATAATCCACCTGTCACCCCTGCAAGGTTCAAAGCAGCTCCCGTGGCTTCGTGCTGGGCAATTTTTAGATTCAGTTTTATCTGTGGGAAATGAAAGCACCTGGATGATGTAAGGTGACTTAGTAAACTTGGTTCAAAGTACTTGATTGCAGCTGGGATCTCTTGTGAATGAATGCTTCTGCAGACCAAAATAGAAATACATGCAGACAGAAAACTAACATGTCAAGAAGACTAGACTAGAATCCCTCCTGCTACGAGTCAATTGCCTTTTATGAATGTATACGGTCCTCCCTCTACATTCGCTGGTTTGACCTCCACAAATTTGATTATTTGCGAAGCACGTGTTTGCCTCCCTCAGCCATTTTTCTCTTCCCATTCCCTGGCATTCCTCGCCCCAGGCTTGCCAGGCCTGTGTTTAAAATGGACTTTCTTTTTGGGTGTGGGAGGAGTGTCCTCTCTCCCAGGTGGTTGCACTTTCTGCTCTGTAATGACCGCTGATTGGTCAGGCGCTCTCTTTGCTCTTACCCCTCCTTTTTCAAGATAGCCACCAGAAGCAACCAGAAAGGGAGAACTGTGCTTTTCTCCCTCCGAGGGGAAAGTGCCAGTAAGCCCTTTACTGTCTCCCCCCGCCCCCCAATGCTGGGGCCAGAGGCAAAGGAATGGGAGAGGGGAGCTCTGAAGGGCATTTGCAGGAGTGGGAGTTATTCACAATTTTCCCACTTTTGCAAGGGTTCTGTACCCCTAACCCTCACAGATGTAGAGGGGCTAATTGGTGAGCATAATTATTTATAGATTTCCATCCTACTTTTCTAGTGCACAGCCCACTACCTGGAATGACTTAACAAGTTCATACTGCAGTGTCTTAAAGTACAATAAAAATATATTTTAAAGACCATTACAGCACAGCAACAAAAAACTCTAAAAATACAACAAAATCTGCCTAATGACAGATGCATTAAATGCTCAACTATGCAACCCCTTATGATGTATCCAACCTTTCGTCCCCACCTCTATACCCTGTCCAGGAACATCTCAGAGCAAAAAACACACTGAAGTGCAGCTAGCCAGCTACAGATGCCAATCATTTCCATCTCGGCACCCCATATTCATTCTCCTTGATTCAGTTTTCCCCTTGACCCAAATGCAGAGTAACTTCTGCATCTTTTGGATGACACATCATCATGTCCATCCAGGATTTAGATCAGTCAGTTTAAGTTCCCTTTCTGTAAGTTGCTCAGCCTCCACAGAATTGCCTTGTTTTTCCTTTCTTTCATGTTCCTTTTAATCTGTATGTGACAGTCAAAAGTAAAAGGCAGCCTTAAGCAACGCTAGAGAATAGCAGGTGTGTCCCTCACCTGCAAGTAAATTTAAAAATTATTCTTAAACGTCCCAAAAAAGATTTTAGGCTCCTTGTAGTAAAGCTTAGTTTAGCTAATTGTATTTTACTGTCCATTTTATTGTCTAAAGCACCTGACTACCTTTGTTCTCTTCTCTGCTTGACTCTTTAATAAATGAACTGACTGGAATCTGAAGTCGATTTAGTCCTCTTGCCTAGCTTCCCTTACGCAGTGGACTGCTGGAAATCTTATAGTCTCTCTCATTTGAACATCCTGGCATATATAAATCAAAGATAATTGGATGTGAACATTGGTCATGATGCTCTGATGAGAAAAAGAAGGAGCAGCAGTAGTGGTTTTCGCCTGAATTGAACTCTATTAAAAGTCTGGGGGGGAAATGATGACAGTGGAGAAAATGAATAGTTCTCCTGGAGTAGAAACAGAACTAGTGGAATTAGTAAAAACTCAGGGATACTACTGGAAACAGCAACTCCATGCCTAGTTCCCCTTCTACCTAATGTGCATCACATACTCTTTCACTGTGCTGGTTTTGCAGTGCCAGTCCTGATTAATCATCTGTTATTCTGTTTCTAAAATGTCCCCATTTTTCTCTTCTCCTCCCATTTTCCCTCTTTGCCCTTAGCTTACTTCAACTGCTGCAAACACAGTTCAAAGTGAAAAGTAATTGGCACTTAACAGAAGGGAAGGGGAGAGGAGAAACAGAATCTTGCCCTTTCCAACCACCTCAGAAGAAAGCAAATTGCTACAGCTCCTCCCAGCTTGTGTGTTGTTCTTTATTAATTACTTTTTCTATCTTGACTACACTCTGATGTTGCTTGGCCAGGTATGTCCTGGTTTTCATCTGTAAAATGCTGGAGGGCCTGTGGAAGATCGTGTGTCTTCCTGTCTTCCACTACACATTACTACACAGCATGGGCCACTAGTTTTGGGGACCCTGAAACCAGATGTGATTTTCACACTGCCTAGATCATCATTAGAAGACCAAATTTCCTTGGCATAAGCTTTTAGGGATGTCAGTCCATTTCATCAGATGCACAGAGTATTCCCTCATTTGGCACATATTTATATACTTGTGGGTGGAGAGAAATGTGGGGGGAAAGGGTATCAGAAACGTGATGGTCTTATCAGCAGTCATTAAATGAGAGATTACAAGGATTTTGAACCACAGATGTGCAGATTAGATCATTTATACATAATAAAAAGTCCCTTGTCTGAGCCAGTTATGATGCATCCAACCTCTAAATGATTGGGGTGGGCAAGATACAAAGGTTTAGGGATCAAAGGTCCAAGGACCAATCGCCACCCCCACCCCCACCCCAGAGTTGCACTGACGTTCTCAATACGAAAATAAAAAAAAATCTGGAAGTAAGTGGATGTCTACTGCTAAGTTTGTTTATTTTGTTTTCCGATGGTAAAAACCCATGGAGGTCATACTTCGTTTAGAAGAACCACCACTTTTGGATGCTTCCAGGAGAGGGGTATCTCTTTTTTGACACTCCTTGCATCATTGGGGGCTTCTGGGGCAATGCAAAGAAGGCATGGGTGAAGGGCACATCGAGTCCATGGGCCACGCAATTTACACTCGGGCTAACCACATACTTTAGTGCAATGCTACTCAGTAGTGTTCCATCGACACTAGCCATTCAGAGAAGGTGTTTTGCTCTTTCCTATTGAAATATATCTTTGAACTTCTTTTGTCCAAGAATGGCCACCTCAAGATCATAGACAGAATGTCCTTGCAGATTTGGTGTTGCCCCACTTGTTATTCCAATACTTCTGTTTCTAGTTGTTCAGAGTTCTGAAATTTGGGTTGCCAAACCTGATCTTGATATTGTCCATTAGGTTTCTGAGTGAAAATACTTTCCCACACTGGAAAATAACTGCATATTCCCACTTTCTCCCACTGCCATGCTACTACCTACTGAAAGCATGGATTTGGCTTAGCATTACAGAAGTGAGGATATGCACACTATCACAAAGATGTATCAAGAAATATTTCTGAAACTTAGCAATCTCCCAAAGTATCAGAATGCCACCAGAGGGGGCATCACAGACAAATCTGGTTAACACATGCCAAATTAGAAAGGTGAAGCAGAGGATTACACACTTACATTCAAAGCAAAGCCACTATTTCAAATGAAGATGAGAATTCCGTACTCATTCATTTGCTCAACAGCCCCCTTCAGTATTGACTGTAATGGGGACTAAATTATGTGGCCTTCCTGTTGTCATTACCAATGTCCATGTTGAGCATGGATGACTACAGTGAGGAAATCTATCCATATGGGCTTTGGAGATACATAAGCATTACAAAATGGGATCAGGACCAGATGCACAACCTTACTGCCTCCTTTAACTGCGTGCTGTTACTTTATGTGATTAACCTGTGAAAGGAGATAATGGGTTACAAAAAATTCCTGGAATCTATCAACACTGGCAGCCCTAGGTACTTTCTGTGAGTCTCTCAAAAGTCAGCAGACCCCCAACAAGGTACTGACAGATACCTAAAATAATAATAGGAAAGAGAAGGAGGAAGCGGCAGGGAGGGGAGGAGAATCAGTATTTGTCAATAAATAATGTTAAAAACTGAGAATTTTATTATCTGTGGGAATTTGTGGTATTTATTTGGAATTGTCAGTAGTCACAAGGAACAGTCAGTAAATTTTAGAAAGTCATTACAGCTTTCATTTTGTCAAAGGAATAGCTTGCGAATATTGATGATCCCGCTTTTAGATGCATGTTGAAACAGGGCAACACCACTTTTCAGTTAATTCTCTTTCTGCCTTGCCACAAACTGCCATAAATTTGTCCCCTTGCCCCTTTCCTTTAATGCATTCACAAAAGCCACTCGATTAACCAAAGCCCAGAGCAGAATTCTTAGCAATTTGTGCTCATTTTAAAAGACTCTGCATTGCTCAACATGCTGTGTCCTACCTCACTCACATGTGATGTGTGTCCCTTATATGTGAAATATAGAATGAGAGCAAAACAGAGAGGTACGAAGTAAGGATCAGAAGAGAAGCTGGAATTGCTAGCAACTTCTGCTAAACGTACCTAAGCTTCACAAATAATACTGAGGCCTAATACTTAAAGTCTTTTTCTTTTCAAGTGAACAGTCTGAATGAAATTCAATATAATTTAGAGTAAGTTAATTCCAATTAATTTTACTTCATATTTAATCTGAACCAAAGAGATTTCTTGACTGATTTATATGCTGCTTGGGATAATGTCTCTCAGGAGATCTAACTGGGCTCTTTGGTAGGGTTGTTTTTTGTTTTATTTCAGATTAAATAAAAGTGCACATTCCAATAAATGTTTGCTTCTTCCACGGAAACAGAACATCCCCTTTGAAGAATAAAGAGACTGTAGATTTCAGAAAGCCAGAAGAAGGAAACTAAAATGCAACAGGGTTTATTGTAGCTTTGGCCACAGGCGGGACAGGGACCCTTCCACTTGGAATGATGTTTGAAAAGTACAGTTTAGAAGTAATTGATATTAACTCCATAGCAATCTGTACCAATCTAGTGAAAGGAAAATTACTATTTTTCAATAATCTTGCAAAAAATCTACAGAGAGTTATATCTACATTGTTTAGATCAAAGATTTTGAGTTAGACCTGCCTGAGAACCAAGTAGCACATAATTTAGTCATAGGTGCAGGAATATGGGTTCAACATTTTTTTTTATCATCAAAGAGCCTCTAATAAGAGGCACTTAAGGAACCCATCAGCATCACCTGGTTTTCACCTCAAATTCCCCCATAGGCCAAAATATGTTTGCCCTGTTATAATTCAAGGCTCCATTTTAAAGCAACTGTCCTTATACCACTACAGAAAATAAACAACAAATACTTTCATTCATCTAGAAGAAGATTATTTATATGATGAAGAGCGTAAGCAAATAAGCTCAATAGGAAATATGCAAACACAACTGTCTTCTTGTTCAGAGCTCAGTTCAACCCAATCTTTTAAAGTATACATGAAGGCCTTCTGAATGTATCAGATACTACATGGAAGGTTCAGATAAGATTCGGTTCATCTAGGTTAAGCCCGTACTGGTGTTTCTCCAAGGTCTAAGATAGTAACAAGAAGGACAGCTACTAAATGTTATACAAGACTGTCTGAAACCTGTTTGATTAGGTCAAGAGGCTCACAGAAGGAGCAGAGGTAAGCTACGATCAGACACTTGAATAAATAAATAAATAAATAAATAAAACTGTCACCAAAATATTGTTGACAGCAAGGGTACACAAAACAATAACCAGCTTTTGCATACACAAAAGTATAATAGTTGCCTTGTACGGAAGTATAATAGTTCGCCAAGGTTATCAACATTCATTGAGCTATGAACATGTTACTTGAAAAGGGCAGGGCTGCCCATTGCCTCGAAGGCTGAACCAGAGCCACTGTCACAGAAAGTGATGGGACGGCTGTCCAAATTGTGTGTGGAACACCAAGGGTCAGGGTTCTTTGATCAAGTCTCAGATGTCAATGACAGTTGACTTGATGGCCGATCAAAAATGAACACAGCAGAAACCACAATTCTATGTATTGGTTCCAGAAGTTGTCACACTTAACATGCCCATTAAAATCAATTAGTCGTGACTAATTTTAAGTCCCAGATTTTGATGGGTCTACTCCAAACCTATATGCTACATTTTAAAGTCTGCATCTAGGTACTACAACATTTGGGAATATAAGATAACTTGTCTTTGTCTGACAAGATTCCTGAAGCATCAGAAAAAATCCATTAATTTGAAACATACAGACTTAGTGCTTCAAACTGTCAAAGGACTATGAGCCTTCTTGAGCTTTAAGATCTTAGGGGAGGCTCTTCTCTCAGACTCATGGCCTTCCCAGGCATATTTGGTGGGTACAAGGGAGATGGTCTTCTCAGTGGTTGTTCCAAATTTGGAATACCTTTCCTAAGGAAGCTAGGTTGCGTCCTTCCATTACCAAGTGAAAACTTTGCAACTTCAACAGAATTTTAGGAGCTGACTGGAATGGGCAATTAATTATATGTTGTTGTTTTTTAATATTCTGTCCTTTAACAAATTTTTAAATGATTTTAATTCTCTAGATTCTTAAGTGCTTTTAATGTTTTTATGTATATTTTACTCATATTGCATGTTATATTTTATATTCTCAAATTACAGTGCATAATACAGAAAGATACATAATTCCAAAATGCGATTGCAACATTACATGACTGCCACTGGAGTTACAAAATACAACTCCCCAAATATAACAAAGCAAAGTCTCATGCTCTGAAAGCTTAATTTGCTGCAGCAATTCACTCTACTGTCAATTATTCCCCTGCTTGTTCAGTAAAGAGATTCAGTGAATTAATAAGTATAGTCTGTCACAGGTTGAGAAGCATGATGGGACCTGTTGTTACTCCTGGCTTCATATTTTCCCACCACTAGAGGGTGAGAACGCAAAGCTGCTTGTAGTTGTTCAGTCTAGCTTTCTGTGAACGCTTCCCGTGTGAAACCTAAACGTATTCAAGGTCTTCTGCTGCCAGTAGCCGCAACATTGTTATGGTTAAGGGAACGCCTTGTTATTGAATATGTATACTTAAAAACACGGCTTTTGAACAGGCTGTGCCTTCTTCTTGTTTCCTGTTCCTTTCTGCTCTGGACGATGAGATGGCTCGCTGTGCTGTAACTTAATAGTCTGCTACTTGATCTATTGCCCGCAATAAAGACTGTTAGCCTGCTGCCTCGTGTTGGCTGTGATGTTTTTCCTATTGATGGTAATGCCCCTGGCGGGTTTTTCAACATGGTAGCAGAGGATGGTTTTGAGAGGTGTTTTTTGAGGTGTTTTTACAATGGCTCATGTGGTGCCTGGGGGCCTGCCTCTCGTTAAGTTAAATGCAACTAATTACTTGGCATGGTCAGCTCGCATGGAAAAGTATTTGCAAGCTGAGGGGCTGTGGGGTGCTTTCACAGCTCCCCCGACTCTGCAGGGGACTGCTGCGGAGATAGCAGCGGCAACGAGGCGTGCCATGTCTGTCCTCTTTCTGGCTGTGGAGGATGACCAGCTCACGCATATCAGGGATCTTGCCACCCCTCGTGAGGCCTGGGCGAGGCTGCGGGAGTTGTTTTTGAGTCAATCAGCAGCCGCCAAGTACGCCCTGTGCGCCCGTTTATATGGGATGAAACTGGCCCCGGTGTCCCGGTGAGGCAGCATTTGGCTGAGATGTTGGAGCTGTTTTCGTCACTTCGGGAGAGAGGCAAAGTGTTGCCTGAAAGTGACAAGGTATTTTGCATCTTGAATTCTCTTGATAGTTCCTGGAATCTGGTGGTGTCCTCTCTTCAATCCATGCCAGAGAGGGAGTTAACCATTCCTTTGGTTTCTGCTCGTCTGCTGGAAGAAGAGGAAAAGCGCGCAAGGAATGCAGAGACTCCCACACAGCCGGCTCCAGCTGCAGAGGCCTGTGCTGGGAGAAAAAGTTCTCCGGCTGCTGAGGCGAGGCAGGAGGGGCTGGTGAGAGCCCACGCTGTGCGAAGGTGCTTTCGCTGTGGGTCTGCTTCTCATCTGAAGCGTGATTGCCCGCTCCTGGAGCAAGGGGAGCAAAGCTTCACAGGCGCCGGTGCCAGGGGCCGTGGCAGAGGAGGCAGAGGAGGTCGGGCCAGAGGACGGCTGAGAGTTGCTGTTGCCGTGGGAGACGCTGTTGCGGACGCTGTTTCGGACTCTGAGGAGGCAGGTGATTCCGTTTGGCTTCTAGATAGCGGCTGTTCCCAGCACCTGGTCAATTCTGAAGATTTATTTGACTGTTTGGATTCTGCCAGTGTTTCCTCTGTGACATTAGCTGATGGGACAAAGGCTAAAGTTTGTGGCGAAGGTGTAGCTTTTGTCCCTGCCCTTGACATGGGTTTGAAAAATGTTTTGTTTGTTCCCTCTCTTGATTTCTGTTTGCTTTCTGTGGGGCAACTAACAGAGTCAGGGTTCAAGGTTGAGTTCTATGGGAAGCAAGGTAAAATCCTCAAAGATGGGGTGGTATGTGCTGTGGCTACACGAGAAGGGAGGCTGTTCTTTCTTGAGCCACGACACACTGTGTGTAATGTGTATGGCAGTGTCCCACAACATGATGAGTGCCTTCATCTCCTCCACCGGCGCGCAGCGCATGCAAGCTTTCCTGTGTTAAAGAGGCTTGCTGGTTGTTGTAAAGGGTGTACTTTGAAGCCTTGTAATGTCTTTCTTGACTGTGCTATTTGCAAGCAAGCTAAATCTAAACAACTCCCAGCACCGAGAGTTAGTTTTCGTGTACCAACCGCCCCATTTCAGTTGGTACACTGTGATATTGTGGGTCCTATGAGTAAACCTTCCCTAGGGGGAGCTAGATATTTCGTCATTCTCGTAGACGATTTTAGCAGGTTCATTTTCTGCTATTTGTTGAAGCAAAAGTCTGATGTGTGTCAAGTTCTCAAGAACTGGTGTTCCTTGGTTGAAAGGCAATTTGGTTATTCCCTGCAAAAGCTTCAAACCGACAGAGGAATGGAATTCCTGTCGGAGAACTTGCAACAATGGATCAAAAAACAGGGTATAGTGCACAGGGCGACTGCCGGCTATTCTCCTCATCAGAATGGAGTGGCTGAGCGGAATGCAGGAGTTCTGCAGACTCGAATGCATAGTTTGCTGCTTGATGCAGATCTGCCTCTGAGTTTTTGGGGTGAGGCAATTCTGACTGCCTGTTACATACACAACAGGCTGTGGAGTTCTGTGGTTAATACTACTCCCTATGAGTGTTTGTTTGGTAAACAACCTTCCATTGCACATCTGAGAGTCTTTGGGAGTTTTGCTTGGGTGCACATCCCCAAGGGGCAAAGAAGGAAGGGGGAGCCTAAGGCCCAGCGTATGCGTTTTGTTGGCTATGAGCCCAACTGCAAGGGGTATCGTTTTTACGCTGGTGGCAATTCCTGTGTGGTGTCTAGGAATGCCTCTTTTGAGGAACACGCTAATTGGTCGCGTGTCCAGGCAGCGTCTGAAGTTTTTCTCCCTGTGGCTGGTCTGCCAGCTTCTCAGCCACTGCAGCCTTCAGTCTCTGCTCCACTCCCTGCCTCCGCTCCCAGTTCCTCAAGGGTTGAAACAGAGGAGGAGAGAGGCGCGTGGAGGAGAAGAGCTGTAAGTGATGTGCGAAGGTCTTGCACAGGGGAGAGAGAACGCGAAGGCTCAGTGAAAAGGTCTCACAGTGCTGAGGACAGGGACGAACCTTTGCAGGATCGTCCCATCCCCAGACGGTCTCAAAGAAAAACGAAAGGCATTCCACCTAAACGTTTTTCCCCTGAGTCTCTCGCAGTTCGTGTGTGCGCTGTAAACTGTGAGCCTCAGTGCTTTGCTGATGTTGTGAAAATGCCTGAGCAACAGGCAGAACCCTGGTGGGATGCAATGCAGAATGAAATGGATTCCATTATCCAGCATGATGTGTATTCTCTTTGTAATTTGCCCAAGGGTGTGAACCCAATTGACAGCAAATGGGTCTACAAGTTGAAACCCACTGCTGATGGGCATGTGAAATATAAAGCGCGCCTAGTGGCACGCGGGTTCTTGCAAGATACCAGTGATCTGGATCAGATTTACTCCCCGACTGTGAAAGCCCAGTCCATCAGATTGGTGTTTGCCATAGCAGCTCAGAGAAAAGCTGTTATTACTCACTTCGACATCTCTACTGCTTATCTTAATGCTGATTTAGAGGAAAAAGTGTACATGCTTCAGCCTGATGGGTTTGTAGTAGAGGGGAGAGAAAACCAAGTTTGGTTTTTGAGGAAAGCGCTTTACGGATTACGGCAATCTGCCAAGTGTTGGAATGTTTGTTTACACAATGCCCTGCAAGGGTGTGGGTTCATACAAAGCCTTGCTGATCCCTGTGTATATATTCGAGGGAAAGGGGAGAGTTTGGAAATTCTCCTTGCATATGTGGATGATCTATGCTTGGTCAGTGCTACACAAAAACAAGTGCAAGTGTTTGAGAAAGAGCTGGGGAAAAGGTTTCAGGTGAAAAACCTAGGCCCAGTACAGAGCTTTCTTGGAATTGAAGTACAGAGAACTGAAAAAGGTATTCTGCTGTGTCAGAAACAAAAGATTGTAAAATTGTTAGAATTGTGTCAAATGTCTGACTGCAAACCGGTACAAACTCCAATGGTGCCAGGTTTTTTGAAAAATACCTGTGAGGAATTATTTCCTGATATACACCTATATCAGTCTGTCATTGGGAGCCTTTTGTACTTAGCTGGTACTAGCCGGCCTGATATTGCTTTAAGTGTCAACATTCTGGGCAGAGCGTGTGCTAAGCCAACCCAGTATCATTGGCAGGGTGTGAAAAGGGTACTCAGGTACCTAAAGGGTTCCCTTGATTATTGCCTAAGCATTTGTCCTGATCAGATGCCAAACCTTGTCTGTTCATCAGACAGTGATTTCGCTGAGGATACTGTGGACCGCAAAAGCACAACTGGTTTTCTTGTCAAATACAGTGGTGTAGCAATCGACTGGAAGGCTAAAAAACAGTCTTGTCTTGCTTTATCAACTGCAGAGGCAGAGTTTGTGAGCCTATCTGCGCTCTGTACTGAGTTGGTTTGGTTCTTGCAGTTGCTACAAGACCTGCATGTGTCTGTGCCATTACCAATACAGATATGTTGTGATTCACAAGCCTGCATTCAAATGGCAGTGTCTGACCGTGTGTCTTCTCGATCAAAACACATTGACATCAAATTTCACAATGTGAAACAATATGTACAAGAAGGAAAAGTGTCCCTTACCTATGTGTCTTCAGAAGAAAACGTGGCTGATGTGTTTACCAAGCCACTTCCTGCTAATGCATTTGGTCAGCACGTTAGCAAACCGGGGTTGATGGAGTCTCCAAAGCAAGGTAGCTGAAAATATTTCGCAAGGAGTAGGGGAGTGTCACAGGTTGAGAAGCATGATGGGACCTGTTGTTACTCCTGGCTTCATATTTTCCCACCACTAGAGGGTGAGAACGCAAAGCTGCTTGTAGTTGTTTAGTCTAGCTTTCTGTGAACGCTTCCCGTGTGAAACCTAAACGTATTCAAGGTCTTCTGCTGCCAGTAGCCGCAACATTGTTATGGTTAAGGGAACGCCTTGTTATTGAATATGTATACTTAAAAACACGGCTTTTGAACAGGCTGTGCCTTTTTTCTTGTTTCCTTTCCTTTCTGCTCTGGACGAGGAGATGGCTCGCTGCGCTGTAACTTAATAGTCTGCTACTTGATCTATTGCCCGCAATAAAGACTGTTAGCCTGCTGCCTCGTGTTGGCTGTGATGTTTTTCCTATTGATGGTAATGCCCCTGGCGGGTTTTTCAACATAGTCTAGAAGTGAAGTATATACCTTCAGGCTTGCTCTGAAAGAATTTGCCAAACAAGTGCTATTTACCTGACTGGTTCATGATGAAAGTTTGCCCTTGTAGCTGCCACTGGAGACCACCTCTTTGTATGCAGCTGCTACACACCCTAATACCCACCCACCCACATTTATAGGGCAAAGGCACAGTAGACTTCCCCAACCTGGCATCCTTCATATGTTTTGGTCTACAACTGTATTTCTGACTACTGGCCATACTGGATGGCACTAATGATAGTTCTGGCCAACACCTCTGGAAGGCACCAGGTTGATAATGGTTACCTTGAAGGAAAGAAATATAAAATGAAGCAAGTATGCATTTCCTGTAATTTTGTCCAGCCAGTTCTTTTTCTATTTTAACTAGGCACTGTTGAAATTCAAACATTTTGATGAGTTTTTCAAGCAAACATGCTTACTTATCAGCCAAATTTTATCCCAAATTCTCTCAGCTCTGCATCAGTGGGACGGAATTCTATAAACACTAGTTCCCTGAGAAATGTGTCACATTTTCTGCCAGCAAAGTCAAATTATTAAAGATGACATTCCATTGTCCAGTGAGGGCACAGTTCCTGTTTAATATTTGAGTTCTCTTATCCAGGCTACAATCTGTGAGAACACAATAGCTTTCATCTTTAAACCCTGTGCACAAGGGCATTTCTCTATATTGAAACTGCCAAAATAAAAATCATCAGGCCTGTTTGAAAACCTGCACTCCCTATTCATACTTAAGCAGGAAAAAGTTGCATTGATCTCAGTAGGGCTTACTTCAGAGTACAAATGCATAGGATCAAGATGCAAATAAATTATAAATCACATTCATAACTGTTCCCCCAAATGATCATGCTGGTAACTCCCGCGGAATCTAATCTTTAAATTTACTTCCAGAAACTTATATTTGTTTTAAAAATACCCAGCTTTTTCCTTCAAACAGAATGTCTTTACATAAAACAATTATCTTTCTCCCTGCCCGCAAATAGTCAGTTTTTTCTCACAAACAAAATGTCTTACATATCCCTCCAAAAATGTGTGTATTTTTTTTTTCACACACACAATGGCAGGGCAAATTTTCACAGACAGCAATGTGTTGGATCATGAATACTCTCAACAGACACCCACCCCTTGGCTATATTTTTCTTGCCATCTCCTTCCTCTTTGAGCTCACCATCCATACGCCTTCCCAACAGATTAGCATCTGGGGAACACTGACAATTTGGCAAGATGTAGGAAGGCAAACACTGCATAGCTACCAAAAGCAGGTGCCTCACTGAGCTATGGTCCAAGCCAGTATGATACCGTATCTCTTTTATTTTGCTCCATTTTCTTTTAAAATCTATAACTCCCAAACTAAAACTATGTAAGTTTATACACGCTTACACAATATGTATTTTAACTAAATCCATAATAGCTTACATACCTTCCAGTTATCCAATATGATTAATCCTTTGTCGTCCCATTTTTTCCACTTCCCCAGTTTTCAAAATGTTCTAATTTCTCCCCCCTCTCCTCTCACTTTCTTCCTTAATCGTCAGTTAAGTTGAGTTACCATGAAATGAGTTTAAACTGCAAAAGTAGTTTGTACTCAACTCAGTAACAGCAGGGAGCATAATCTTGTTCTCCCAAGTAGGCTCAGGCAAAAACAAACTACTGCAGCCTCTTCTAACTTATCTATTCTTCTTCATTAATAACTTTTGCTATCTTGACCACTCTCTAATGTTGCTTGGCCACATGTGTTCCAGTTTTTATCTGTGAAATGTTGTAACGGTATGTTACATTCCAGTATTTCTTAATTACCTGTATATCCTACTTTTCCTCCACAGTGCTCATGGCAGCATAGGATAAAGACACGATAAAGCTCCCAGCTTTATCTTCACAACAACCTTGTGAAGTAGGTCATCATGTGAAAGATGTGATCAGCCCATGGACACCTACGTGAGTTTCATTGCTTTTTGTGGACTTCACTCTTCAAAGTGCTAATCCAACACAACTATATCACCACACTGGGCTAGTTTTATTTATGTCTCTCCTGAAACAGCTCTCAGTCTGGCATCCATGTTGGAACTATGCCTTAAAGTCCTCTCCACACCATCTGAGCATTCATTAATTAGAACTTAGTTCTAAAGCATTCCCACTTCACACTTTTTGTAAGAAGCACTTTTGCATTTTGACCACCAGGTGGCAACACCGCAAACATGCTTGACGATCTTTACTAAAGGGGAGCTAACGGCAGCTCTTATCGATACTTGGTGGGACCTGAACTTGGTATACTTTCTGCCACAGAACCTTAGGACAAGACTGGACAACTTCTCTGAAGCTAGAGGCCACTTTTCAAGTTGGTCAGGTGTTTGACAGTCACACTTTTTTATTCTGTTTCACAGATATTTAAAGGCTGCTCAGTTAAAAACAACACAAACCTAGCTACATAAATGTAAATTAGATTGAAAATAGCTGAATCTAATAACATAATTCATTAAATTTTATTACATTCATTAATTTTTTGCACTCATATGTTAACTACTACTAATTTTTAAATACATAAATGAACTATAAATGTAGTTAATTAGCTTTAATTGATAGGATATTATGATATTGATTATAATACTGAATACTGACGCTGCAGTGGGAAGAAAAAAATTCACTGTGGTATTTACTATCCCATTTGTTGCTGTTGCTGTTGCTGTTGTTGGCCTTCAAGTCATTTCTGACTTATGGCGACCCTATCCCAGGGTTTTCTGGGGCTGAGAGTGTGTGACATGCCCAAGGTCACCCAGTGGGTTTCCACAACTGAGTGGGGAATTGAACCCTGCTCTCCAGTCAACACTCAAATCACTACACCATGCTGGATGTTGCTGTCTCCCTTACCATATTGCTTTCCCAATTAGTGTAATTCACTTAGCAGTTTACTGCCAAATATCAGTGGCAAACCACCATATCAATTTTTTAAGAATGAAAACTTTGAGAGGTATTAGAGAGAGCTAAAAAAAAAGGAGGGGGGAGATTTGGGCCCTCAAGTGGCTCATGGATCACATTTTGTCCACTCCTGCTTTAGATGTTTCTGATAAGTAAAACGTGGGAAGTAACACTTTCCTTAAAATAATGGAGGGAGGGAATTTCCTTAAAATAATGGAGGGAACCTTATCTAGGGTTGCCATGCAGGAAAAAACCCTACGCAAACTTTGCATTACTATGCATTATTCTGCATGGTAACCCCTAGGCCACGTGAGACAACTGTGGCAGATGTTTGGGTAAAAGCACTCCCCCCTTTCCTGGAGGACAGAACTGCACACCCTGGATATTCTCAGCTGTGTCCGTCAGATAGCCTCCTGCCCTGAGGCACAGTGACAGATGCTGTTCTTGACAGTACTGTCGAAACAAAGTTTATTTATTTAATTTATACCCTGCCTTTCTCCCACCAAGAGACTCAGGTGGCTTCCATCGATTTTAAAACAAAGTCCAACTAAAAACATATTTGCTTCTGTGTCTGTGCCTTCAAGTTGCCTGTCAACTTATAATGACTCCCTGAATTTAACTGGGTTTTCTCAAGCAAGGAATACTTAGAGGTGGTTTGTTATTGACCTCCTCTAAAATATAGCCTACAGCAGCTAATGTTCCTTGGCAGTCTCCCATCCCATCCAAGAACTAACCAGGCTTGACTATGCTTTGCTTTCAAGATCAGACAGGATTTGGTGTCTTTAGGATATTTAGACTCTAAAAAGTTTTAAAAAACAACTAGAGAATTATATTTGAAAAGCATACAGATAAAACAGAATAAAATACTTTTAAAAGATTAAACTACTGGTTGAATTGTAATAAAAGGAAGTACCATCTTGCTTGTACCAGGTGGCAAAACATCTTGAACCAGCTCTTCTTTCAAGAGCAGGTATCTACTCACAACAGTCACTCTCTTACTGCCATACAACCTGTGAACATTTAGGGTTCATCTACATGGCAATTTTAAACATATGTGAAAGATGTACCTTCATTACACATCTTACACTCATGCAACTTCATCTTGAATTGAGTTCCCAACATTAATACTGCAGTCCTGAGATTCGAGCTACCCCACGCTGGCTCTCATATGTTCAGTTAAATCAAGATACAGGTATGATCACTATCTAAAAGGTAGACTCTGGTAAGGAATGACCAAGTTTCATCACTATTTTTTATTCTGATAAATAAGACGGAAAAAGATAAGAAAGCCTCTTCAAAATCAACTACAGTTTGTAATGGGGACATTTTTCATGCAACACAGTTTCCCATCACTTGCCCATGACAATGCCCTAACCTGCAGGATGCATTCTGTGTTTCTAAAATTACACAGTTTGATCCAAATTTGGAATAGTGGGAAAGCTGCTTTTTCTGACTTGTCTGACATTTTCACATTGGTTCACAGCATTAAATTTTAATAGGGTTTAAATGTTTGTATATAGCAGAGTGGCTTTTTTTTTTTTAATCTTTCAGTTCTTTCTTTAGAGAACAGATGTTTGTGACCTAAATTAAAGTTCTAAAATTCCAACTTCCGTTTAATCTTCTACGATTTCATTCTGTCTGCAGTTTGAATGGATACTTATCTTTACTTGACTGGCCTAGAATTCCAGAATATTACAGCTTTACCAGTGTGTATTTTCACTAACACCATACAGAGAAACAGAATTGGTTTGACAGCAGAGGCCAAATGTTTAAGCTCTGCTAAATCTCACACTTGATTCTGCACCGCTCGGCAGACATCTTGGGATTGCTTGGAAGCATGACAAAACCCTTTCTTTTTCCTAAATTGCATTCCTCTTTATAGTTAGCATTGTCCCCAGTGAACTCAACAGAAATATGTCACATATGTCAAGGGAAAATGCTTGAGTCATTTATCACGCAGTTTGGGGAGGAGAGCAATCAATACACTGCCCAAGTTTTCATTCCCCCCCTCCGGCAAATATTTTTCACATGGCAAATAACTGCAATGAAAAGGAGGAAAAAACCTTTGATTCTCCATTTTCCAAAGGAGGCCCTGAGTTTATCATACTGTTTAAAGTGCTACAGCTGTGTTTCTAAATGTCTGTTAAGAGAGGCTGCATCTGGGTACTGAGATCTGCCTCTTGTTCATTAGATCAAGATACCCATTATATCAGGACTGGGCAAATGTAGTGGGTTCAAGGGCCAAATTTCTACTGCTGGTAATCTTTGGTGGGGGGGGCTATATTGATTGCCAAATTTAAATAAAAAAACCAACCAAACAGAAGTGACCTATTGCAAATATTGAAATTTTAATCACTATCCCTAGAACTTCCAGGACCCTAGAAGGGTAAAAAGCCACAAAAGTGGCTATGGGGGGAGGGGGCTCATGAGGTCCCAGGACTGCACAGTACCACCCCAGAAGAATCTGACGGTCTATTCAGTTGAAGCATACAGTAAAGAACCTGAGGAAAGCCCAGAATAACAACAACAACAGCAACAACTTTTTGTTAACCACTCCTCCCCAAGGATCCAGGCAGGGTACAACATGAATTAAAATACAATTAAAAATACATCATAAATTAAAATACACTAAAAACACATAAAACCATTTAAAATACAAATCTATCATAATGAAAATACACAATTCAAAATACATCATAATTAAAAATAGACTGGGTAGGCCTGCTGGAAGGGATAGGTCTTTAGTATTTTTTTTTTAAAATTCAGACAGCTTATTCTGCAGTGGAATCTTTCCTGACAGGTCATTCCACAGTCTGGGGCAGCCAACGAGAAGGTCCTCTGGGTGACCATTGGCAGTCTCATCCTGGCCAGTTTAAATAAATGGCCGCCGGGGACCTGAGTGCATGGGGTGAATCCTGTGGGAGAAGGCGATCCTGAAAGTAACTTGGACCCAGACCATGTAGGACTTTAAAAGTAATAACCAACACTTTGTACTTTTCCTGGAAGAAGAAATCTTCAAATCTATCTATCAACAATTAAGCACATGGCATGTAAGCCTTCCACTTGACCAGATGTACAGCTTCTCTGATAAATCCTATTCTTCTATTATTACTCACTTGAATAGGGAATCAACGTGTTTCCCTGGCCTCCTTCTGTTCCTGTGGGCACTGTGTTCAGCACAACGCCAACAACAGGAAGCTCCAACAATCATGGAAGCTCCTCACACCATTGAAAACACTGATTATGTAGGGACATCATCTATAAAGGCATTTTCAACAATGGCCAGATTAGGAGCTGTAAAACCTTCTCTCTTTTTCGACAATTTGCAACTGTTTTTCCATTTTAGGAACTGATTATTCGGCTTGGCAACTGCGGTGGTGATTCTCTTCTTGAACAACTGCCCTCTAATTCAGATGATGTTTCTCTGCTTGGTTAAACTGATGATAAAAAAGGTGGTGTGTTTGTGTATATGTGTCTGCAGAAGAAGCATGCTTCTCTGTTTGTTTGGTTCATATGTAGTTAGAAGCGGACAACCTCAGAGTGCCCACAGGTTTTCAATTAGCAAGTCTAAATAAAATACGGATGGGAAAATTCTTTTGGTGAATGACAATTTCATTTGGTGAATGGGTTGGTGGTGAAGATCAAAAAGTCCTTCATAGCATCTAAAATTGCTATGTTCATCCTTTACTAATTTTAAAGTCCTTCAAAGGATATTTAATCTATCTTGTGAGTACAGTGGAAGTGACTTTCAGTCATCTCAATTAGTAAACACAGGAATTCACTTTTCTTCTTCCTATGTCTCATATATACATACACAGTAGAGATGTTACATAGGAAACAAATATTCAGGAAAACTTCTACACAGAAATAGATGTGTCTGTGGAGGGGCAGGTTGCATGAAAATAGTGGGGGTTTATGTAAACTGATGTTCCTATGCCAAACACGCACATGCACACACGCACACAATCTTGCACAACAAAAATCTGCACAACATTCCTATGCAGAAAATAGCCATCTTGCACAAGAAAACTGTGTGGCTCTATTTATTGTGGGCAAGATTTTTGTATAAGACATTTGTTGTGCAAGGCTGCCCTTTGTTGAATAGAAAACAGCAATTTTGTAGAAAAAAATCACATATGGCTGTCTGGAAACAGTGCTTTTTTGTTGTTGTTCTTATTTTGTTTTGTGCAAAATCCCATAGTTCTCATGCCAAAAACCTACACACATTTCTGCACAAAATAATTTCTCCAAATCGTTCAGAATGTGTAAATACCAGCTGAAAACTGCACAAAATTCTTGCCATTGTATTATTTTTCATTGTATAAAATTCTTGTTATTATATTATTGTTCTATATTATGCTTCCTCAGTGCCAGGAAATCCATTTTCCAGCAGGAAATGAAAAACGGTCAATATTCTTTCCATCTCTCATTTATACTAGGGATGGAATGGATATTCAGGAATTTTCTAACTCAGGTTGAATTTGGAGTCCTGACCCTTCAAAAAACTTAACACAGCAAGAAAAACAGCATGCTGAAAGCTCCCAGATAATGCAAGATTTTGTTGTTGTTGTTGTTGCTGCTGCTGTTGTTCCCAGCACAACATATCCACTTTTTGAGAACCATTTAAGAGTGTGAGAAACTATGGCCCTTTCCACACGGGGTAATTAAAACGGTGTAGAGCAACCTCTAACGGAGGTCGTCTACACTGTGGAGTGCGCTGGGGCGTTTATAATTTTGAGGTTCTACACCTCAAACCGCCCTGAAGCGACCGGAAGTGGTGACGCCACATGCTTTTTAAAAACCACTTTTCAAGGCGTGCAGCCCCTTTCCACCCCGTTGCAGCGCCCCGGTGTAGATTTGCAGGCACACGCAAGTGCATGCCTGCAGATCTGCCAGGGGGCGGGTTTCTGGCTGGAGAGCTTCTCTGGTTGGTGGAGAGCCTCCGCCAGCTGTAACCATTTTGGATGCCGCAGGACGCCGCAGGAGTGTGGAGCAGCAAACTCGCGCTGCTCCTCGTAGCAACGGACTTACCCGGTTTCCGGTAAGCTCCGTTTCTGCGCGTTTTACCCCGTTTCTCCCTCCACATGTGGAAAGGGCCTATGCTGCTTTACAATAAAAACCTTACACTCTTTTTAATACATACAGAAAACTACACAGATTTCTTACAGACATCCTTACTTTGTTTTCCCCTATATACTTCGGAAAAGCACAAGCTAAATTGCGCACTATACCCCTATACAAACAACATAGTGAAGGGTCGACATTATGGCTGCAGCCTTTGCCCTTTTGAAAGTTGTGCAACTCACATGTTCTACAGCAGGAAAAGAAAGTCAGATGACTGAATCTGCAGCCACATGTGGTTTTGTTTTGCAAAATTTCTACATTTTGCTTGTTTTTGTTGTGCAACATTGCTGTTTTTTTAAGTAGAAAACAGTAGTGTTGCATTAGAAAACTGCTGCAGAAAATCAGCAATGTTGCACAAAAAGAATGGCACATGGTTTTGTTACACAGCATTGCTGATATTGTGCAAAAGTTTTGCTATGCAAGATTATAGAAACCTTTCACAATCACACATGTTGCTGCCTCAAACCAATTCTTTCTATACTAAAAGCTGCCCAAGTTTGCATGGAAGACTGTGCATTTCTTAGGAAGACCTGCATAGCTCCCAAAACTATGCAGTTTTCTGAGAAAACTCACAGCTTTTGTTGAAAAGCTGTGCAGTTTCACACTACTACAGGGAAAAGAAATCCTGAATGTCTTGAAGCTACAGGTCAAAAAACTGTCTCATTGTTCTCAACGTCTGTTGCAAATTGGAAAAAATTAGATTTACCAAACCTAATTCATACACTAGGTCTCCTCCACAGAGGCCGTTTTCTTTTTCAGTTGTATCATTAATGAAACTAGGAGATGTACTTCAATACAACATTGAATTTTGACGCATTCACATAAAACCAATATGCTTCCAGAAGAGTGTTTATGAACTGTGGCCGATGTGACCTGTACTGTCCATAGGGCTGCATTATTTACACAGTCTACAACCATGTGGAATTACTTCACACGGCTATAATCAAAGGGCACTTTTATTTAAAGTAGGCCCTTAGTGTGGAAACACTGGACCCCAAAAGGGAACTGTACTGTCACATTACGTTGGTTCTAAAAAAAGGCACTCAAGCAAACAAACCTGAAGTGCACTCCTATTGTACAAATGCCATGTGCATGCAAACTCATGCTGTGCCAAATTAATTGAAAAACAGCAGCATGAATTAATGTTGGCTTCCTCCCTTTTCTATTGTTCAGCATATTTCTCAGTGCCTCCCTCATCTTTTACTGGAGTGAGTTGCACATGTTTATTAGAGAACCAGCCCTACTAAAATCAGTTCTTCTGAACTAGACTTATACATGTATCTTTTGCTTCATACGTTGCATATTATTTCCTCATCTTTCCCCTATATTTTGTTAGCTTGTTTGTTTTATGCAACTGGTAGACTTCAAAGTGAAAAGCAAGAAAGAACACAATACTGGCTACCAGAGACCTGCCTTCTTATTTAAGCCGTCAGTAGACATATACATCCAGGCAAGTATTTTGCTTCTTCCAGAACATCTGGGTGGACCTGGGCATCCTCACTGCAGAGCCAAACAACTAGCATGACAATAAAATTCTGTGCTAGACGATGTGAAAACTACTTCCATAGATAGCTTTGAAAGAAGAATAGATACATTCATGGAGAATACAGCTGCCAGCAACTTATTTATTTATCACAGAATAATAAAGCTGAAAGAGACCATGGGACCATGTACTCTAATCCACAGCCCCCCTTCTGTAGGATGAAAGGCTGTCAGACCTGTCTGGAAATCAATAAAATATAGGTAAGAAGTCCCTATCTTCACACTTTCAATTTAAAAAGATATGACACAAAAGGGAAGGGGGAATGGGAGGGGAACAGAAACAAAAAGATTCTCAAGAAAAGTCTTAATATATGAAAATCCTCAACTGGTTGGCAGGAAGCACAGCCTGCTGGAGCTGACTTGACAGGGTGCCTCTTAGTGTCCTGTGGTTTTGTTTTACAACATTTCCAGATTTTGCATGTTTTTGTCGTGCAACATTCTCCATCCTCTTCCTCAACTGGTGGAATGGCTATTAGACAATAGTTGGTAGTAACTAATTTCAGTGGAGCTAGCTTCTTAGGATAGCACATTGTAATCATGTTGTCTTCTCCCTCTTCCTTACTCTCCACCAAAATATAGGCTGTGGCAGTGAAAATTATCACTCCATGTTCAGCTGTAGTGTTTTTCAGTTACTAGGTGAAAGAAGAGTAATACCTTCAATGCCTCTTTTCTTGCAATTGTGTAATTTTGGCTGTGGAAAAAGGATGGTGGAGTAGATGGACTCTCAGTCTCTTCCAGATGAGCTCTGACGTTCTTAAAGTTAATACAGGGCTGGGAAAGCTGAGATCTTGAGGTGAGCAGCTATGGGTAAGGGGGCTCCATTTGACCCCATTTCAGAAACCCTTGGACTCTCTCTCTCTCTCTCTCTCTGCTGCTCCCACCACTGAAAACAAAAAGTTTTAAAAACATTTCCATCAAAATATTCCTACACATCCACTGGGGGGAGGAAATTTTTGCCACATTTTGGGAGCCGTGTCCTGAGCCATTTTGGCCCAGCAGAGGCTTTCTATTCAACACAAAGTGATCAGAATTTTACTTTCTGGATCCTTTTCTATTAGAAAAAATGGACTTTCCTAGGATTAAAACAGACTTGAGTGGGGGAAAATGTGGTAAAAATGGCCTCTACACCCTTGCCAGGCAGAAAAACCACCTTCGGAGCCACATGCACTGTATTTTCACCACCCTAAACTATCCCATCTCTAATTCATATTAGATAACCAGTCAACCAGGCTGATGGTAAGTTATGGTGATTAGTAGTCTATCACCATCTGAAAAGCCACAGTTTCCACTCCATTAGGGTAGGGGAAATCTCTACCATTTAGGTGAGAGGCCACCAACTGATGACTTAAAAGGCCAAGCACAATCTCTGAAGTGATTTTATTTGCTTCCTGCCAGCCCTATGGAATTTTGATCAACTTATCAAAGGAGGATTATTCACAACTTTACTCATGAGCAAAAAGTGCTTTCAAAATCTAAAAGAATGCAATACAGTCCTGGAGAAAGACAAATTACTCCTTGTGAAAACCATGCTAAATCTACGGGCCTTTCCACACTACATTGTTATAGTGCTATTATTCCACTTTCAGCATCCTGTGGAATCCTGGGGTTTGCAGTTTAGGGAGGTGCATGTTGAATTCTCAGTCAGAGAGCTGTTTGGCCTCAGTAAACTACAAATCCAGACCTCCACAGGATGTTGAAACTGGAATAATAGCACTATTAACAGTGTAGTACAGAAAGGCCCTACGTTTAACAGGACAAGAAAAACTCCAGCAAGACTAGGGCTGCCACTTTTCCTCTTTCTTTCTTCTTTGGTGTATTTGTGAGAAGAAATTCAGAAATTTCTTAAGCATGTCATCCAAACCCTAAAATGTAGCTAATGTGAAATAATGTAAGCCAATCAACTGAATACCATGACACAAAGCTGACTGTGTCAAACAAACCATTGTTTAGATTAAGGATGTGAATTGTGCAGACCTCTAGTGTTGGATAGCTACTCCCAGTAGTTCTGGCCAGGAGAGCCAATGAGAGTTTTCTGGGAATCGCAACTACAAGACTGGTAGTTATGGTTCAAGAACTGGCCCTGTGCAAATATCAAAACAACCATAAAGTCATAAAATAGTAGTGGATTTAGTAGAAATTCAGCTTTTATAAATTTTCTTAATCCTCTTGCCTGCAATGCAACTGGAAATCTTTAAAGGATGGTTCTCACCTACACTCCTCAAGAACTGCATGTCCAGAGAATACAGAAGTAACTACTCACCAGCAAGCTGTTATTTGTATGTTTAGCATTGGCCCTATGTTACATATGACATACACAACTCCTACTGCAAGATTACTGCTTGCCAGACTTTGGAAAAACTCTTAAGATTCCAGAGATAGAAGAATGATTGTATAAATGACTGGAATTGAAAGAAATCGACTCTATCATACAATCTAAAAGGGATGTTGGATAGAGTCAAATAAGAATGGAATCCAATAACAACATTCCTTAAACAAAAACAGCCTAATCTTATTGTTGATTAATATTTCTCTTTAAACATACATTCTACGAATAACAAATACTGCAGAAAGCAGCACAACTATTTTTGTTGATTCCTACTGTATTTACTATTTATTTACAACAGGGAATTGAAATTTTGGAGAAATTTACTTGAGATTATACTGTTCTTTACTTATGGAATTTAAGGTTTTGTTGTAGAAAAGCACTCCATGTTCGGGTATGTGGAAAGGGAAGAAGACTCTTATTAGTGTTAAGGATTTACAGGTAGAAATTTCTACGTAAATAATAATAGAGCAATAAATTCTCCTTTTTTAACTTTAGGGATTGAAATTCAACAAGGTTTATATGATGATTGTTATAATTTTTCCCAATATGTCATGATTGTATGATTGTATGAAATTTTTGTTTTTTTCTCTTTTTTTCAAGATTTACAATTTGCTGTAATCATACTTTTTTGTATTTTATAAAAATAAAATTAAAAAAAGAAACTTGATGAGGGATAACTTTATTTCTTTTGCAATCTAACTGCAACATTTTATCATTATGGGAATGTTGCTTCACTGAATGGTAGAAGAAGAATGTCACATGTGCAAGTGCTGTACCACATGCTAAAAAACCAGTTTATCTGAAGCAGAAGCAACAGCTTCCAAATTACACCAGTAGAGGATAAAGAGGGGAATGTGTGATCCAAAAATTCATTTTCATCACACTAAACTACGGTTTTAGCATAGTATCCAAATATGGCCAGTAAGTAAGATGAGCAAACTGACTTCTCCAGGACAGTTCTTCAGGATTCAAAAGCTAAAGTTTTCAGAATGATAGACGGCAGCACACGCCTCAAGACAAAGCGCAATTCGTAGTTTGAATTCATAGTCAGAAGTGCAAATTAAATACTCAACAAATGTCACTCTTTCTGTTAGGAGGATTCAGGTTCATTTTTCATCCTGCCTAGTGTTGATCAATTTTCAAACAGAGGTTACTATTTATTCAACTTTGCTTGATGAGCCTAAATCCATAACGAAAACCTTATGGTCTCAGGTAATTGCAGGCAGGCTTGAGGAATTTTGTGGCATGATGAAAGATGTGTTTTTTCAGGCATTTCTGCTTTTTATAGATATTTGAGCTGCAAATTACAGAAGACCTTGTGCAAATATCAGAACCACTATAAAAACAGTAGCCTAATGGATGTAGCAGTCATTCATCTTTTATACAATTGTTTTTTAGTCATCTGACCTATTTTGGGGTGGCTTCTTCCCATCTCATTATTACTTACACAGAGCATGGAAATAAATAGCCACACACAACTAGCTACTTACAATTAATTCCTCCCCAATAAGAAAAGTAGGCTATAACTTAGTGAGGGATAACTTCATTATTTTGTAATGCAACTGAGACACTGTGGTTGTTTTTGTGGCTATGAAGATCTACAGCTTCATGAAACAGTGGAGGAGGATTGTTACGCAGCTGAAGTTGTCACTCATGATATGCTTTGCGCTGCTACCTCATGATTTGCTGCCGGCCCTTGGGGGAAGAAAGAAGTGGATGGGAGGGCAGTATATTTTGTACTGCAGGCCAGCAGCCCCACAGTATTTGATGGGGTTTTCAAGCATTTAAAAAGTAAGTAATTTCAGTTATGTGTGGAACATGGTAATAACTAGTTACTTTTTAAAAAGCAACTGACTACTTTGGGGCACTGAACCATTAATGTAACTCATTCTTTTTTCACAGTAACTTTCCAGTCTTTGCATCTGCCTTAGCTGGTACTGTTTTCTCTTACCAGTTTGAAACAAAATGCATCAGATGTCTAGATTCCTCTATCAATAATTAAAAGACTGATTTATAAACATCTACCTGCTACATGACAGGGCAAATTTGTCTGATCTATCAAGGATTGTATGACAGCATCATGTTATGGTGATACTACTGTTAGCCCACAGGTATAATTATTTCATGAGGTGATGTTAAGGAGCATCAAATCACAAGATTTCTGATCTTCCAGACCAGACATGGAGAAAAGCGTAACCTAGTGGACAAACACTTTTGGACATATCAGTTTAGAGAATTATACATGCACCTTATACTGGAAAGGATTCTCAAAAAGGTACTTTTTCTTTCCCAGCTCTACCTGGAGATGGCAGGGGCTGAAAGTGGGATCTGCATTCAAAACAACTGATCTACCAGTGACCTATCATAGATATTTACTATCACGCACTGTGTGAACATCTGGTGTGTTGGTAAACAGGTTACCATAAGATCTCCTTACAGACATTCCAGTAAAGGTGAAGTGAACATCTGTGTGGAAGAGGAAGAAGCAGGCTCTGCCCACAACCCCTATCCAGACCGTCAGCAGTCAAAACCCATGGTCTAAGCAGAGAGGATTCATTTCATGAAATGGTGAGGTGAGGCAGACACCCCCTGGACCACAAGCTGCCAGTGTTCCACAGAGAACCACATGCAGCCACTCTCTAGAAATACTGTAATGAATGCATGCCCTGGTGGCACAGTGATTAAATGCCAGTGATTTTGATCCTGCAGGGCTCTAGGCTGACTCAGTCTTCCATCCTTCCGTAGGCTGGTAAAATGACTACCCAGCTTGTTGGTTGGCAATTAGCTAACACATTGTAAACCACTTAAGAGAGTGCTTGGTGCTATAAGGCAGTGTAGAGTTGTAATTGTTATTGCTATTGCTATGTTAATTCAAATAATTTCTCTCTTCTGTAGGCATACCTTTGTCATTGTTCTTTAATGTATCCAAGGGACTATGGGAAAGGTATGCAACTGCCAGAGGGCCACATTAGCTGAAATGTTCAAGATAGCAATAGCAATATAGCAATAGCATTTATTTCTATACCGCCTATCAACTAGTGTTATCTAAGCGGTTTACAATGTATTTTAGCTAATTGCACCCAACAAGCTGGGTACTCATTTTACCGACCTACGAAAGGATGGAAGGCTGAGTCAACCTTGGAGCCTGGCAGGATCGAACTCACAACCTTGTGGTTGCAGTACTGGCATTTAACCACTGTGCCACCAGGGCTCAACAAGACTGTTTGTTTGCTTGTTTGCTCATTTTTAAGTTTTTGTTAGGTTAAAAATTAACTAAGCATTTGTAAAATAGATAGAAAATGATTGAAAATAGCAGAAGTTAAACATACTTGTTTTAATTTAATTCCACAATGAGTAATTGGAACAAATTATAGACTACAGAATAATTAAGAATAATGTTTGAATTTTAAATCCATATGGGAAGACAGAAACTTTAAATTGACTTACTATGGTAAAGTAGCACAGACAGAAACACCATCAGCAGAACCAAGATCAGCAGCAGCAGTTGAGTGTTAGCCTCTGCAATGTTTGCAAAACCAAGATACCCAATAAAAATGAAAGGCTTTCCATTTATGAACCAAGGTAACTCATTATGACAGCTAACTGCACTGTGTTGCAAAATCAAGGTTTCTGGTACCAATAAAAGGTTTACTGTTTGAATTAAGACAACTCAGTGTGTTAGTCAATTGCCCTGTGTTGTAAAACCAGGGTTTCCCAAAAAATAGGAGCTTACCATTTGAACTGAGGTAACTGATTGTGTTAAGCAAATACACTGTTAGTAATTAAGTGGTCTGTGGCTGAATTCTGGTGGCACCTGTAACTCCAAATTTAGGAGAGTACTCTTTTTTTTAATGGGATGCATGGGTGATACAGAAAGGGATTGGGGGCTGCACGCTCTAGAAGCTGCAGCAAGATTCCTAGTTATTGACAATTCCTATGCCTTGAGTAGTTAAACATGTCACTAAAAGAACAAACATTTCATGGTGTACAATAATTAATGTTCCTTGCATGTGTTTTTAAGATTTTTTTAAAATGAGGATGCCAAGACTCCTTTTTCTAGAAGCAATTCCATTTTAGAGCAAAGAAGCTAAATTGTAAAACCCACTGGTTTCCTTGTAGCTGTAATTGTCTGAACTCACTTTTATCTGCTAACTAAATAATGGGATGGCTCAGCTGGCTATTTTTAGCCTTCTGCCCTCTAGTTTTCTGGACAAAGGCTGCATTTCAAATCTGTGATGGAAGTTATCCCTATCTCCTGCAAACCAATGCCCATAACATAGTTTTATTTTTGAATATTTAAGTCATGCAAACAAGTGAAAAGCATGGTCAAGATTTATAGCTGAAACGTAAATAGAATGAAGTCTTTTTTAAAAGAGTGGGAAACATCAATGGAATAGGAAGTATCCCTTGGTACTACTTCAAAACCTGCCCTGGAGGGAGGTTTTTGAGTACTGCAGAGAGCTCCAGGGTATGGATGGGAGAAGAGAGGGGAGAAAAGTCCTGTTGTGCTAGTGAATAGATACAAGTATGACACCAGACTGAGGTGATCCATGCTGATGTTCTGTCAACATTTTTTATTTACAAAAGCAAATGTTGATCATATTAAGGACATAATGCTACATTTATTTAGAAAACCTGGTATATGTATGTACTGCTTTCTCCCAAGTACAAGATGTCAGAGCCCAACTCCTTGCCTATACCTCTCTGCCAGCAAGGGAAGGGAGACGAGAGTACTTGCCCAAGAGGAGGAGTGGTGGGGAGTGTCCAATGCAACCAAACAAGTGGAAATGCTGACCTGAGCGAAGTCAAGGTCAAATCTAAAGGGTCCAGAAGGCCGAAGGTCTGTCCAAAGGGGTTGGGGGAGCCAGAACACAAGCAAACAGCAAGCCATGCCAATGCACTTAAATAGCTGATGAAAACAGATGTTAGTTATCGTTCTGTGTTCTTAACCTTGCCAAAATGGCTTCCCTCTGAGCTGCTCGTTTCTGACTCCCCATGATTGCCAGCTGGGGGGCAAAGGTGAATCTAATTCCTCTAAATCATTGCTGGCTCCTTCTCCCTCTGGGGCTGGCTGCAACAACTCTCCCTCTGCTTGTCCTTCAACTGATGGGGGTATTTGCAAACTAGTTTGGTCTATCACTGGCTCTGTTACTGGCATAATCAATTGCTCATTGATCTCTGAGCTGTCATCTATCACACTAGATATCCTAAAAGTTGTCTGTAAGAGTAAGGATATAATTCTTCACTAATTTTCCTCTTGAACAAAGCATCCAGTTAGCCATTTTCTTCATGCTGCTAGAAACTATTCAAAAACTGCACAGTGTGCAAAGATTACTAACAATTCAAAATTTATTCTAGACAAAATTTGTACATAGGGGGGTGTGTGTGTGTGTGTGTGTGTAGAAATGAGCACTTTCTGTGCAGGACACAACATTTTCTGTAGAGAAAATAACAGTTCTATATGCAGAAAATGCTGTTTTCTATGCAAATGAACCATGTGAGAATTTTGTACAGAATGACTCCCAAATTACATAGGAAACAGCTTTTTTGGTACAGAACAACCATATATGAATTTTGTACAGAATAAGCCGTGAACTGCAAAGATTCTCATCAGTCCAGGATTCTTCTCAACAGAACTTTTTTGACATATGAAAACATGTTTTTGACAATTTTAAATATTTTTGAACATTCTTGTCTCATATGACTGAAACAAAATACAAACAGTGCATAACACATTATTTTACCAGCACACTTCACTAGCCTTCCCTCTAGTATGATTATGTAAGAAAGCTGTGGCAGAAGAAATGTTTAAATTTAAAATTCCTTACCCCATATATACAACTACATTGCTTCTCACCACTACATGCCCTGAAAAATGTTTGGGGCATTCTGGAAGCTGACATATATGATGAGCTAACTGAAGAAGCTATTTAAGTGGAAGAGCATTCAAAAACTACCAGAGTTTTTTTCTTTTGGTGGAGAGGAGGACTATGTGGATTTTTTGAACGGTAAATCCTAGAATTTCCCCCAAATTCTGAGCAATAACTTTTGGATGATTTGAAACATACATTGCTTAAGGACTTCGTCCACTGAGGTTTTGCAAAGTATTCTACCAACTGAAAAGACTAGTACCTCACTCTTAACACTGTGTAAAATAGATCTTTCATTGGCTAAGAAAGCAAAAGGAATATAAATTAGCATGCCATATTGCTTAAGGTAAACATGTTCTCAAACACAAAAAGCAACTGAGGATCTACAATACTAGAAAACTAGTTTAGATTTTGTCACTGTCATGGCTCACGGTTGACTTACAATCTAAATTTTAATAAAGAGAGAGTACAAGACATAATCTGTCTGTTGGAATGATCTGTTTGGAACACTTACCTCTTTACTTACTTTTTTCCTTTATGAGTTATTCTCTCTGTCTCTGAGCTATTTCAAGGTGGTTCACAATTAAAATAAAATATGCAGTAGACACAGCAGGCTAACCAGCTGCACTGAATAAAAATACAATAAAATCTAATCAACAGACACAATACTAAAGGTATAAAAAATATTTGGTATTTATACTAGCAGAATGCTGCTGACTAGTGCTGTGAGCCTAGGGCTATAAAACATGATTGGCTACTCCAGATGCTCATAGAAAGATAAAAAGAAATCCACCAAAGATAATTCAGAATCCCTAACTTAGTTACAGAAGCCCCTAAGACAGTATTCCATGTATGGAGTCCTGCTCAGGTGGCCTCTGTGAAGACTCTACATGCTGCTGGCCTCTTTCCACCTGGTGAAGAAGGAGAAAGTAACAGAGAAAGAGGGAAGAAAATAAAGCCTAAGTATCACTATCTCCACACAGATCTGGAAAAACCCCAAGGAAAATCTCACCTATCTGCTTATGATCTTACCTCCAACTGGTATTGGCACTTTAATTTCTAACAATGGGCAGGATCCAACATTGTGATTGTGTTCCTAAAATGTTTATATTGGCAGGACAGGAATGGGGCAATATCCATACCTCCTGAAGCCTTCTTGCTAGAAACTGGAACAGGTTTTCCCAAGTGTGGAGGACAGGTCTATAGCAGAGGAGGAGTTCCCACTGCACTAATAGATCATGGATTCAGCACTAAGTTATTACTTCCATTATATCTCCAGCTCCTACCCATGTGGAGTGGATTCATAAAATGAGATTCCCATAGGAAAGCAAAATAGACATGAACATATGTGAGACTCAGAAAACCAGGACAGCAGTTCTGCTCTTGAAATGGAACTTTGCCAAATTTTCATTCCCTCTGCAGCTTTTGCCATGCAAAACAGAAAAGAAGATAACCACTTCTGAGGATGGGGGGGGCATATAGAATAGCTCTGGGGTCTACAGCAGAGATATGGACTGGTAGAAATTGGAGACATCCTCTATGTATGAACAGATCTCACCATATCAGCTTTATAAGTCCATTTAGAACCAACATTTTCAAGAGTTTTTTTAAAATATTTTTTTAAAAGCAGGGACTGCTTTTCTCTTTGCAGTGCAAACTCCCACCATCATACACTCATCAATACCATCTGTGAAGCAGTTTATAGTCAGAGAATCTTAGGAGGATAACTGAAGACCTGTCTAACTGGAGAGGCTGATGGTATTAGAATATCTTTGCCTGATGTGTTACACTATTACTGAGAGGATGATCTTCGCGTGGGAGGAGATTGAGAGATGGCCAACAGGCACCATACGCTAGTTTACAAATCCAGAGACTTACATAGGTTGATGAAGATGACTTAGGGAGGAAAGAAGGAAAGCAAAACTAAAGCAAAAGACAAGCAGGCAAGGCAAGAACAGTTGGAAAGGGCACAAAGCTGTATAAATTGTTGTTTTCCCATTTAAATCCACGGAAAGAGGCCTTCCATTTATAACTACTGGTTGGAAAAGCAAAGCGAAAGAGAGAGAACTTAGATAAGTAGAAAGATAAATGATAGGCACAGGTAATGAGAGTGAGCAAACATGTCTGCACAATGTTCTCAGCAAGAATGTAACAGGAGAAGTTCTCAGAGATGGAAACACTGAAAATTTCATTCCCCCTCAACAGATTTGAGACCAATGGAATCCTTCTTTATGAACAAGATGCAAAATTAGAATCAGCTACATAAATAAAGACCTGCAGAAACTGAAATGAACATATTAAATGAGTAAATACTTAAAATAATAAAAATTGTAATCATTCAAATATTTTTAAGAGTAAAGTCATTAATACAGCTGGAAGAGTAAAAAAAAATCATTTTTCCACTACCATTCAAATTCTGAAAATAGCAATCCAGCTCATAAAAATTTTTTATGGCTATTCTCATTGCACGAGCAGGAACTCTGCAGAAATACATTTATTATTTCTCCATTAAAAAAAATACAAAATGAGAGCTAAATCTTAACTATTTACTAATTCTAGACATATGGAAGGCCAGAAAACCAGACAAGCCTAGGAGTGTATATGTGTTGGCATGATTTGACAACTACATAGCGTTCTCAAGCTTCTATACATGTGTGGCTCCAGGCTGAGAAGTTCCAAGATGGGGATGGAGCGAGAGAGATAAAAGCTTCTGCAAACAGAAAATCAAGTGGCGTACACAGCTGAGTAAGTGGGTGGAAGCTGAGGAAAACGAAGAAGACTTGGCTGGCAAGCAAGGCTTACTGTATATGTGTATATGTGTTCACACACACACACACCTGTTTTGACATAAATCACATCAAAGCATCAAGTACCAACTCTCCATGCTTGTTGTACAAAGTGAGACTGAAAAACATGCAGACTTTTACATTCACTTTGGTTGAAAGGAGAACACTGAAAAGGGAATTTGACAGATGTATGTCTGAGGGGCATTTTGTCTACCAACAATTCTACCAGCAGGAAAAGTAAAATGCCTCAGTGATGTGTGGCAGGCTTCTTATTTTCCTCACAATTTTAAACAGGATAATACTGCATCTGCATCTTTTTAAAAAGTGATCTAACGGTATACTTCAGTTTAGCAAACCATAATACACAGTCATGATACGGACATTGTTACATACACAGAAGGATGTTCTGAATGACTGCTCTGAGAACACCAATGTTAAATTATTGCTGCAGGGCTTTTGTCTTTCAAGATATCATCTCAATTATACATATCAAATTGCTAATGCTTCCTTTTGTTGGTGGGTAAAATGAAACATGGAAGCTATCCAAACCTTAGCAAGCATGTAAAGGTGGCTGCTATGGATATAAGTAGCACAATAACCACAATTTTCTAAAATTGTTCTGTTGGGCAAGTAAACTTTGCTCGTAATTACATGGGGCAGAGAAACACTATTAATGTCAGAAAGAGTGTTGTCATTCAGGGGAAAATGGAATATTTTAATTATTTTGTACCCAGGGGTTCTTTAATTTCACTACGCTAGTTCAACAAGCATTAAGGGGCAATTGACCACACAGGGAACTAGTGTAAAGCAGAAACAACCACAGGACTGCTTTAATTAAGCCACCTCTGCCTGTAATGTAGTCTATTTAATTGTAGATGCTGAATTACCATAGCTCAGTGATGGAGTGCATGTGAAGAATCCACATGCAAAAGAGCCCAGGGTCAAATCACCAGGTAAGACTTGGAAAGACCCCCATATCCAAGAATCTGGAGAGTCACTGCCAGTCATCAGTACTGAGCTAGACAGACCAATGATCTGTTTCAGTATTTATATATTCTTAAAATAAGAGTTACAGAAATGGAGAAGGAGAGTGCAGTACCGCATTATGCTCTTCCTGTGCTTATTTGAACTTAAGAAGAAAGTCTATGGCCATATGATTTCTTTCCTTAAGTACCAGTGAATTCATCTTGGTTGGAAATGGATCAAACAATTATTTGTTTTTAGTTTCTTCTCTCCTAGGAATGCACAGGAAATAATAGAACATCAATGTCACAAATACAGGGTCTCAAATTATAAGCACTAGCAGATAGCCAAATGCCCATCTAAATCACTAAGACTTTCTGTCAGTAAATGTAAGACCATTATGAAGTCATTCACCTCTTCACTTACGCCAAATTACGATGGCACACAATCTCTCCTTTTCCTATTGTATCAGTAACAGAAAGATCCTCCCATCTTTTCCCTGTCTATCAACAGTCCAAGAAAAACACAAGGAACCTGTATCTTAAGCTCTCCCATTTCTTGTTTCTCTATGTTCTGAAAAAAAAAATGTGGTACAAGTAAACATATTTCATTTATTTTGTCCTACTGCCTGATGTGAATTTGTTTGCCATCTCTAAGAATGAGGTGATAGCTTGGATTGCACCTTGCATGTGAAATACTTACTATGCCTTAATGTTATAAACATTTTTGAACCATCTCCACAGAGGGAAGTTGGGATCAAGTACAAAATTTAATGTATATTTAACACAAGCACAGCATCCAGCATCATAGGGCACCTGCCAATACCCATAATGGCCCGACAAGATCCCAGCTCTGTCAATACTTGTCCCAGGCTTGCCCCACCAAGAAGCTGGATTTATGATCCTCTATTTTAATTTCCCACAACACCACAAATTGACTCTACAATCTGAGGCACTTAAATTTAAAATGGCAGATCCACCCTTGGTGTGCTACTGCCACTGGCAGATAAACTTGAGAAGACTAAATAAAGAATGCTTTGCCCAGGTTTCCCCATGATTGTGGAGCTAAACTTGATCTAATGTTGGACACAGCTTTTGGATATAACTTAATATAGCATAAGAACTTAGCAATAACACTAACATCAAAGAGCTGAACAATAAACAGTGACTTATTGCATATAGACTACCCTGGGAAGGAGAACAAAATGATAAAAGCATGGAGGCCGGTGGCTGCAAGAACCTTCACAGAAGCATACATGTCTCCCTTGACTCGGGCCAGTTATAGGGACCGTATAAACTCCCATGCTGAAACAACTCCACTGGCTTCCAGTTGATTTCTGGGCAAAATCCAAAGGGCCGGTCAGCCAGTGGTGTATATAGGGTAAAGAGTGCCTAGGGAAAGCATGGAAATTGCACCTCTTCCTTCCTACCTCTATCCCCACCTCCGACCCCTACATGCACAGCTTTTTTGCACCCCCTGGCATTGGCGCCTGGGGCATGTGTACTACTTGCCCCACCCTAGATACCCTTCTGGCTGGTCTCAACCTAAAGCACTATAGGACTTGGGCCCATACTGTCAGAAAGAATGTATCCCCTCATATGAGTCTGCCTGAGTTTCGGGATCCTCAGGGAAGAGCTTTCATTTGGTCCCAACTTCATAGGCACATTTTTGAGGACATGGGGAAGCTTTTTCAATGGCTGATCTGAGACTACAGAATGGTCTGGCATGGGAGAACAGGTTGGCTTTCTCCCTGCTCTACTTCTACCAGCAAGTACAGACTTTTTTTTATTTAAACAAATATTTGGTGATTAAGAGGCTATGTGAAAAGGTCTTTAACGGGGTCCATGTGTTGTATTTCTAAAAAATTATTTTTGCCATGGTTTTAAATGATTGTATATTGCTTTAAAGTACTGATGTTTTAACACACTACCTTATTAGTGTTCTAACTTTTTTACTTCTCAGTTTTAATTCATCTACCATGTTTTAACTCATGCATGAGCTATTTTGAGTCCCATTCAGCAGAAAGGCAGGATATAACTTAAATAAATAAAATAATAATAAAACATGACAACACCCATTCCTCTCGCCACCATGATGCCACACCTGTGTTCTCTCATCTGAAACCTTCACAAGTCCAGGACAAATAAGACTACAGATATTGCCACAATTTCCTTTGCGCAGCAGTAGAAGCAGAACTGTGATGGTAGGAAGTCCAGATCTATGGTAGCTTTCCCAGGAAAGCTACTTTTAAGATTCATTCTTCTTAAAAATTATTTTTCCAAGCTCTACCTAGGGTAATTTGTGGACTCCTCAAGACAAGCCCTCCAGAAACAAGAGGGGGATTTTTAAATTATCATGTTTGACAAGTTTGCATTTCTGCCTGTTTGTCAACATTTCCTCTCCTCAAATGGAAGGAGCAGGTTGTTGGCTAATGGCATGCTATAAATCATGGCTGGCATTTTTGGTAGATCTGAGGGTCTGTGCCACTCAGACTGACAATAATGCAAACAAATCGAAACAGAAATAGTTAGGCATGCAGCTGTTTTTTTTTTTAAAAAAAAGCGATGTGCAGAGGCCCTGTATCTTTATTTAGAATGTAAACTGCCCCTCATAGAGGACAGATTTGAAATCAGGACCCAGTGGAGCATGGAAACCTTAATAAGCACTCCACTTCTGGTAACCATACACCAGGAAGAAATATTAAAGTAAAGGAGAAAGGGAGCAAGCAATTGAAACAATTTCTGTTTGTGAGAGGAACCACACACATTGATATGGGATCTTATCTAGCTTACTGATAAAACAGTTTAATATACTGCAATGAATTGTGAAAGTCTGAGCCTTTTTTAAAGAAAGAATTTATCTTGCTGAGTTATTAAGAAGCTTAGCCCTATAGCAAAGAACCCCAAAACACAGTCTACTCTATCCATTATGGTTCTGAACTTTAAGATCCAATGTGTTCATGCCCATATAGTCACAAATCATTCTGGATGAAGTGACATAACAGAATGTGGAGAAGTAAAATTTTTGACTGTATGTTCCTAGAATCCCCTACTCATGGTAATGCCTGTGCTGAGTCAGGGATTTTGAGAGATATTATCCAAAAGCAACTTGCCCAAGATGTGCTTATTAAGCAACTGCACTGCTCAGATCACAACCAGAGCATTCAGGTAATGTGTAGGGTTAAAGCCAGAAGCCTAGATCACAAGATTAAGTGTAACACCAGTGCTGAAAGATGCCTCAGCTTTAGAAAGTCCCACAGCAAACTGCTGGCTTGTAAAACCAGAGCTGAAATAGGTCCAATATACTTACAAGAAATGATAATGAGATAAATCGTCTTTATCCAGCAGCTGCTGATAATTCAACACTGTCTACCTTTTAATACAGTATGTTTAAGTTTCAAAAGCTCCCCCTTCCCAGGAAGGTTAATTACTCTAATGTGTTTATCTAGTTCTCTTAACTGTAATACCCTGGTGTCACATGGTTAATATTGCTTTAAAAATAGAGCAGATTAAATAAATCCCCTTACTCGCCCTATAAAAATAGTGATCATGCACTTTCATAAATGTGTGTTTAATAGGTTGTCTACTGACATCTAAAAGTCTGCATATGCATACTGCTTCATAATGCTTGAGGCAATCTGAAAAAAATTATAAAGCAATGCCTTAGTTTGAAACAGGAAAAGATATATTTCTTAAAATCCAGTCATCTGAGGATCTATGAATTAAGTTAAATTTGCTGAATGCACCCTTTGGGATGTCTCCAAACAAGATTTTCACTGTGCAATCAATGTGTCTCATTCATAGAATTTTAGCGGGAGAGTAATCATGTCATCTCCCACTTGTCTCCTTCTTGTGTTTTTACAATTTCTTTTCTTTCTGCAACAGCTACTAAAGGAAGAAAAGATCTAAGAACTGCATAATATTGTTGTTTGTGCATTAAAAACCTTTCATCTGGACCCATGCTTCATCATATCTAATAGTCCTATTCACATGTTTCACTTGTGGGTTTCCAAAATCAGAACATAAGTATAGGTTAAGTTTAAAAATGCAGGATGCTATGTCTGTCTTGTGACAAATACCAACTGTGATGTAAATACAGAGAAATAATGAAGGGCAAAAGAAAGGTCTATGGAAGGAATATGCTGGAATGTAGAGAAAGAGAAATGTCAGTCTCACAAATCTCAGTGCTATTGGATCCGATGAGGTCTTTTTTTTCAAAGTAATGCATTAAAATAACATCTGCAGATCGTACTCCAGGTTTGCAACAGTGAAAACAAGTAATTACCAAGAGGTTCAGATGGTAACAAGAAATGACTGCCTTCTTGACAAAGCTAGCGGAACTAAATTGTACTAGCTGGTTATCATTTAAGGTTTTTATTCTATGTTCATCTACCCGTGGTGTCTGCTGAATTATTAGATTTCGTATAGTAGCCTTTTCGTATAGTAGCTTTCTCTCCCTTCCAGCTTTTCTTCCTTTTACAGCATCCTTGTTACATTTTAATTGAATTGGTATCCTACTTCCACCTCTCTATTTGCCAGGAATAATCCTTTCTGGTAGCTATTACTGCTACAAAAATGTCTCTGCCTTTGTCCCTTTTGAATATATACAGTAATGTAAATTTGATGTTTGGGTTTGCAGCCTATACACTAAAAAAATTATTCCAGTTTCACCAGTACCTAAGTTTCTGCAGAAACTCACTGCAGCCTGGTGCCTTCCACACGTTTTGTGGAACGATAAGGTATCCATCTCTGGAAGTACAGGGCATCATCTCCAACACAGTATCCCCTGAATCTGGTCATATACAACAATCACCATTCCTCAGTCTGCATGGCCATGATGACAGGGGATGATAGGAGTAGCAGTCCTACATATCTGGAGAGCAGTGAGTTGCTGTAGAAACTTAGGTAGTGGTTGTGTCTTGATTCTAATTCACAAAAATTACACGTACACAAAACACTGAGGCACAGATTCCCATCCATTCCTCTCTTCCATCCTCTCTCTCTTTTTTGCTTATTTGGATAAAAATGCTGTCTCAAAAATTAGTGCAAGACAGTTTATCCCAAAATCCATGAAATTGTATCATGGTAAAGATAAGCCATAATCAGTAGATAAACAGTGTGAATCTCAGGCAGTGGTTCTTGTGAAGACAGTATTATTTAAAGAAATTACCTCTGACTCTGGCCAAGATTGCAAACAGTCAATAGCATGATTTTCACGCTACTCCTATCTTGGCAGGATTTATTATCTTTAAGCACATAAAGATACAGAAGGATTGCACAAAGTAGGAAACACAGTCTCTTGGAGTGGGCTGCAGAGCTGTCTGGTAAAGACACGTGCCCCGGAGACTACACTGCAAAGCTGTAGAATCACAAAGATTCCTTAAGCCTGGCTAGCCAGAAGCTTATCCAAACAAAGATTTACATTATTATCAAAGGACCACGGAGAGCCCATTTGTCAACAGGGATGGATGGAGAACCCCACCTTGATTGGTTGGTGATTTATTGCTTGAGTGAGTACAAACAGTCTGCATTGTAAATATCTGCAGTGTGAAGTGAAGTACTTGGAAAAGTACTTGAAAGTGAAACTAAATGCTGAAAGAGACAGCACAGTGTTCAAAACCTAAAGATTAAATTAAGTGGCAATTTGGACTGGAAATAAACAGATTTGGCACCTCTAAGATTCAAATAATTCAAAGGTCCATACAGATGCCATATTTAAGAAAAGGGGAAATAAACGTTGGCTCTGACACTGGTATTAAAGCAGAGAGTGATTTATGTGACATTATAAACATGGCCAACAGAAAAACATCCAAAGCTAGGCTAGATGAAACTGACCCTGTGCTCATTAAAATTCAAGCTTCAATATCTGAGATGTCTATACAGATTTTAGACTGAATAAAAGTGTGACAGAAAGCAATGGAAATTTAGAGCAGAAACTGGATTTGTTAAGGTTAGAGATTATGGGACAAGTAAACCATTTTAAAGAGCTTGCCAAAAAACAGTTCAAAGTGATCATGACATCAGTTCAGAATAACACCATGGTTACACACAAATATGAACAGGAGATCTCTGATAATTTGAAGGGAATGGACACTTTACGTCAGGATTTGGAAAAGGCTAGAGGATGGAATTATGAGATGGAGTTAAAATCAAATGAAACACAGATAACATGTTCCAGAAGAGCTGGCTGACTTAAGACAGACAGTTTTAAAAGCTTTGGTGGCCCTTATAAGCAGTTGTGGTGAAGAAGCAGCTGTGGTGAACAAGAAGAATGAAGCAATATATAGGCAAAACTCTGCTTGTTCATAAGGAAAAGACTTCCAAGATATGTGATAATTTATTTCACATATAAAAGCATCAGAAATGAAATACTGAGAGTATACTTTTTAAGGCTTAAAATAAATGAGAATGAAATAAATATGTTTAAAGAAATTCTCAAAAGAATGCTGAAAAAATGTAGAGAGATACTCAGAAAAAAAAGATGCAGCCTTTCTCTGGATAGTCCCAGAGGGTTTCATAATCACTTAGACAGTAGAAAAATAATATGATAAGCTCTATTTTGAATGAGCGAGTAATCTGTTCAAAATGTTGAAGAAAGACACCCTAAAAGGAGACATTTCAATGGTTAAGAACTTAAGAAGAAATAATAAAAAATAAATAAATAAAATAATTAAAATATAATATAATATCTTATCTTATAATATTATAATATTACCTTATTATATAAGATATCTAAATAAAACTAAAATGAATCTAAAAATGTTTTCATGGAACATAAATGGACTGAATTCACCTCAGAAAAGGAAAAAATGGCATTTTTTAAAAAGGCATTTGAAATATGAAATTAATCATCTTCAAGAGACTCATATACGAAAAAGACACAGTAGTCCTTTCTGGAGTAGTTTTTTACATAAATCAGACATTACAACCTAGATTGATTTTTGAAGATGGACAAAGTACATGTGCTATTGTGTAAACCAATTGGAATGGCAAGATAATGTATTTAATAGGTGTTTACGGCCCCAATAATGAGAAAGCAACATTTTATGAAAAATTGTTAAGAAGGACATCTGAACTAGACCTATAAAATCTGATTCAATTGGGGTTGTTGATCTTAATAAAGCTAAATGTTCCAGCAAAGGTACTTAGGAAGACCAAGGGAGACTAAAACCATCTTTAAACATACAGAGTACTTTGGATTAATATACAGTTGGAGATATTTATAGCCAAACTCTAGAGGCTATACTTTTTTTCAGATCACCATGAATCTTTTTCTAGAATAGATATGGTCTGGGTTTCTAAGAATACAGGTTACTTAATAAAGAGTATGGTCCTTTTACCTCCCCCCCCCAAAAAAAAATCTTACCACAATGTCCCTGAAATGGAAGCAAACACAGTTTAGACATAAACTTAATAAGTATTTATTTCCAAAGACAGAAATATTATACCAATGTAAATAAGAACTGAGAAAAAAAAATTTGAGCTGAGCATAAACAAAGGTACAGAGCCCACAATAGTTTGGGATGCAACCAAAGTGAAATGAGTGGAATTTTTTTTTTATGAAGTTAAAAAGCACAAGTTAATGGACAAAATACAGAATTTGGAGGGAAAATGTAAGAAAAAAATTGATAAAGAGACTCAATAGAAGATTAAGTGACTCCAGCAGTCCAAGAATTAATGCCAAACTCTTACACCTTAAATGAAAGAGTTTTACATTCCCAAATAAAGCTAAGAAGTCAGACAGGAAAGGATAAAGAAATATGTCACAAAGATGAGGAAAGGAGATCAGTTTGTAATGAATAATCTTAAAATATTAAAAGTCCTTGAGGAATATTACCAAGACTTATATGAGAGGGGCAATGTCCTATTGGACAAATTATGCTTGGAACAAAAGCAAAGTCTGAATGGGCCTGCAACAGCCGCAGGACTTATTGAAGCAATTAAAAAGATTAAATCTGGGAAACTGCCAGGGCCAGATGGACTATTTATAATATATTTAAGAAATTTGAAGATGAGTTACTTCAAAGACTTAATTAGTTTGCTTATACACAACCTAAGGACAGATTTAATCAAGACAAGAAAAATGCAGGAATAGATGTTAGAGAAAATGAGTTGTATTCAGAGTTGTGTAAAGATAGTGACCACGTAATTTAAAAAGGGTATAAATGGCTTTTGAAACTAAAGGCAGGTGATGAGCCCGTAAAACGGTACATGATAAGATGGGCCCAAAATTTTGGGTATGACATCCATAGGAATGGTTGAAGAAAAGATGATGTCCAAAGTTATAAAATTTACTTAGTGCAGTAATTTAAAAGAAAACTTGTATAAAATGATGTAGAGATGGTATCTAAGCCCAAATAAGCTGTTGAAAATGTTGCAGAATATTTCAAACCAATGTTGGAGACGTCAGGATGATGATGATGAGGCTCTTTTTTTTCATATGAAACAGACTTATAAGAAGGAGAAAAATTCCTGGTCTCAGATTTACACGTTAACCAAAACAAATTAAAGGTAAATTTTGTAATGTTGGCCAATTTTGTTGGCCATTATGGATAAAGAAATTGAGAGTAAGTATAGATTACTTCTCTGATATATGACAACAGCAGCAAGAACATTGCTTATTCAGGCTTGGAAACAGACTGAAGTATCGATGATGGACGGATGGATTTTTAAGGTTGCTATCCTATGTTAGCCCAAATGCCCAAACTAACATGGGTTCTAAAGGATAAGCCAGTTGAAGACTTTTTGAAAGACTGTAAACTGTTTATGGATTTTTAAGTATTAAGAAATCTAATGATGCAATAATCTGTGGAAATCATTATTGGTAATTTTAGTAGGATTATATAGTCAGATCTGTAATAACAATTTTTTTTTCTTTTTTGCTTTTCTTTTCATTACTGTCAACATTGGGGGATCAGAGCTCTACTGTGTACAATTTTATATCTTTTTCTTTCTTTTTCTTTTTTCTCCTTTTCTTTCTTTTTTCTTTCTTTTTAAATTTTCTCTCTTTGTCTTCTTTCTGTTTAATTTTGAATGTATATTACTCTGATTGTAAACTGATTGTTCATGCTAAAAATTAATTTTAAAAAGATGAACCCTGATCCATGATGAGCAAATACATTCAGATATACATGTGTGTTGCACACCCACATGTGCATCTATAGATGATTCTGAAATTCTCAGATGAATTTTTTTCTTGGATATTTTTTGTTCTGAGTTATCCAATCTTGCTTCCAAACTAGAACGGATGAATTATCAGTCCTCTGTTGTTTTACATGTTACACAGTGCACTACACATGTGCAGTTAGTTGCAAATTTCATGTTTTCCCCTTCAACTTCACTGCTGTGCACCTGCCTCCAAATTTAGTGTTTTTTATAGTTCAATATTGTCTTATATTTTATTATTTCTGAACTCCAGTTTAAGTAAGAGAATTTATAAAATCAATCCTGGATTTCAATCTTGGATTTCAAACAGATCACATTACCTGAGGTGGAAAGTGTTTGGCAACTGCACAACCATAGTAGATAGGGGCAAGACATACGATATCACAAGTAAACATCATTCATAACACACACACACACATTTTCTCGCCTTTTCTCTCCCTCCCCCCCCTCCCCCACACATTGCATCCAACCTGCAAACAATAAGGCTATCTAGTGAGTTGAGATTCAAATGTGGGACCTCCTAATTTACAAGTTAGTCACTTTGCCACTATACTAAATCAGATCTCATGGTTATACAAACACCAAGAAAAAGAAATGGTAGAATAAATATGTAACACTAGGAAAAGACAAACTCACTGTTGACTGACCTTTGTTTATACACACATACAAAACCGAAGAGTGATACACCAGTCTATAAAATTTTCAAAGTTCAAAGTCAACAGAAAAGTACGGAATATTTAAAATGCTGCATTAAAAAATCAATACAAATGCATGACAACAAATATTTAAATCATTTTCATTTATCTCTAAAGAGATCCTAAATGACTAGGAACTGGGCACAATAAATCTATCAGAGAAATGATATGGAACAATAATTATAATTTTAGCTATTTTTCCCTACCACATTGTAATTATATCTGATCCATATTCTATTTTGCATTCATTTAAGTATGCTTTGTGATTTAGCTGGACCTTTACTATTTTCATGCTGATAATGCAATGAAGAGGAGGAAAATGTCAAGTAATTTGTATGGCATGTACATTGTAAAACTCAAAGGGCAAATAATGCAGAAAAACAATTGATCCTTGCCTATTTAATATTGGCAGCATTTTCTGCCCAAATGCCAGGGTCTGCTTTGTGCCTTTGTTCATCTCTTGATCACCGTCCTTTCTAATGCATCACATATAATTTCACAGTAACGCAACTTTGGCTATGTGTGTTACAAAGAGATTTGTTAGTAAAGTGGTGATAGAAGAGAACATCTTGTCCTTTGCATTATTTCAATCATTCATTTGTATTTATAGGGCTATGTGTTCCTGTGGCTAGAATGCTACTGTCACTACAACTTGAAAAGGCACATGCAAGTATGATATACTGTTGGTTTTCTTTTTAATCTTCTTTTATCATAGCTTTCCTCATCCTGATACAATATTTCAGAAAAGAAGTTATTCTACCAACTCATAAGACACCAGTAACCAGGCCAACTGTGTTCAACAAGATGTCCCCCCAAGGGGACCAGCCGGGAAAGTATTGGTAGACTGATAGACTGCTTGACCCTTTTTGCTTGATTTTCTTTTCATCCAGTGACGCTGACGTGCCACAAATGATAACATGAAGGTATGCACGGACAAACAAGACTTATGGCATATTTTGCTCTGTGATGAATGCATTTTGGTTGTCATAACATCATGAATACATATGTCTTATGTAAAGTCTTGTATATTATTGGCTGAAACCAGGCACAGATAACCCAACCACAGTTGTTCATGGATTGATGATATCCTCATTAGACTACTTATTAGACAAGAGTTCCTATCCCCATATATAACCACACAAGAAATGAGATGTGTTGGGGTAGCTCTCCTCGGTGTCCTGCCAGTGGAAGCAACAGACAACGGGAGGGCATGGGGGAGACCCTTTTCAGCTGTAGCACCCTGGCTGTGGAATGTACTCCCAGTGGAGGCCCAAATGTCAACAATGATGGTCTATTTTGGTGCCAAATTAAAACCTGGCTTTTTATAAGAGTTTTTAAGGTGCAATGGCTTTACCCTATGCTTACACATGCATAATTTTTATTGTTTTAACAGCTTTTTAAATTGTGCTATATTTAATCTTTTTAGAATGTTTATTTTTAATGTTGTAAATATTTATTATCTTGCATTTTAAATTGTTCTTGTTGGTTTTATTGTAAGCCACCCAGTGATATTATAAGATGGGACAGAAAAAATGTTAATAAATAAAAGTAAAATAAGTAATATTTGGGAGATATCTACTGAAATCATTAATCAGTGACAGGATAAGGGTCTATTGTGATCTTTCGTTATCCTGCATAATGTACTGCATGTTGTACTTTTAATTCAATGTTTAATAAGGTTTCATAATATTGTTTCAGTCTGGAATCTCCTTGAGTCTGAGATTGATTTTGCTTATTAACTATTAAAGTATGTGTGCAATAATTGTGGAACTGGGAGAATCTAGATCTGGTTCATTAACATCTAGCAAAGCTGTTAAACAATTCAGTTATAAGAACTCACTGTGAGCAATCAAATACAAATAGATAACCAGAGATCCATTTAAAAGCATTTTTGTTTTGTTTTCTTGATCCACTGATAAAATTTAAGTAAAAGGACCCAGAAGTATAATGGAAAGCTAACAAAAAAAGGCTTTGAGAATGCTACATATTTATCCTTGATCTGCCTTTCTAACACATCTTACTTAGGGAATGGAAAAAATATTCAAAAAAGGACTGAAAATCATTTCAAGCATTGAGAAACCTTGATGAGAAGAATCCTAGACTGAAAAGTATTTTCATACTTCAGGATTTATTCTGTGCAAAATTCTCACATGGTTGTTTTTACAGAAAACAGCATTTTCTGCATATGAAACAGCACTTTCTGCATGGAAAACAAGATTTCAACACAGAAAATGTTTTCTGCACAGAAAAAAGCTACAACTGGAAATTTGTCCCATGTAAATTTTTCACCTGGTTGATTTGCATAGAAAAAACACTTTCTGCACAGGACACAGCATTTTCTATGTAGGAGCTAACATTTCTGTACTGAAATATTACTTTCCACGCAGAAAATGTTGATTCTTGCATAGAAAATGTTGCTTCCTGTACAAAACAGCCAAGTGCAAATTTTGTGCAGAGTAAGTCCTGAATTACAAATAGTCTTCAAAAACTGCATGGTTTTAAGAGACTTTAAGAAAATTACTGAAATTGTTTCTTCCTGGGCTATATTTCAGAGTAAGGAACTGGGAAAACCACATCTAAGTATTCTTAGCCTAAGAATATCCAATGAAATTCATGGGGTCGCCATAAGTTGACAAGCAGCCTGAAAGTGTGCCCATGCGCACACATCTTCGAGAGCAAGTTATTGAAGAATTATATCCCTAATCTTTCTAAATATTCTGCCTTTGGTATCAGTGGAAATCGAAGACTTTACTTCTAACTGCACTGTTCTCCATCCATCCCACAGTCTATAGTGTCATTGCCCTGCCTGCCGCTCATGTTTCTGCTCCCCCACAGATACGCAGTATGTACAAAGCTGCCTATTTCTTTTGCTTTAGGCCCTCTGCTAATTGTAGGCCAATGGCCAGTGTATTTCAGTCTACTGCTGCTTCAGTTCTTTTATTGCTTCTCAGTTGAAAAGGAAGCTGTGCTGTGCGCTGCACAGTGTCCTTTTGTCAAAAACGGTCCTGCTGTTCATCACCATAAGACAAAGGCATTCCAGACAGGGAAGTTCATAGCTCAGTGGGGAAACATATGTTTGCGTGTCAAAGCTTTAGTCTCTTTGTGTCATTAGACACAACTAGAAAAAACTTCTGTCTGCAATCTTGAAGATCTCCTAGGGCTGCCTCATAACACCTTGATGCCTGAGGTACAGACAGGATGGCACCCTCTCTCAGTTTTATGTACAAAACTCAGTCAGACTGGTGGCTGATTCTTATTTTACAACTGGCACTTGATCCTTGTTTAACAGTGACAAATGGGGCACCATCTTCCACTGCACCAAAGGACAATAAGCTAACCTAGGGTCTGTAGTAATAAGTTAGATGGACTGATGACCTGATTTAGTATAAGCCTATTTCTATAGCTCAGAAGCATGTCAAACAGAAGAGTATTCATGGAGTATACCAGCAATTGTCAGACTCCAAACTGGAAAAGGTCATAGTAGCAGCAGCTTTTGTTTTAAATGAGCATACCTCAGTTAACAAAGCCTCTGACAAGCTTCTTTTTTTACGAAGTCTTTCACAGCAGCCCTGTCCAACCCCTTCCCTTCTGTCTGTCTGAAACAACTATTTCCCCCTGCTCCTGCTCCTCCTCCTGCTCCTCCTCCTTCTAGCATTGTAATTAGCAGGATGTTGACTTTCAGTGTGGGGTTGCTGAAATATGTATGCAGTAAACAACGGAAAAAATCTGAGCTTGGAAATAATAAGATTCTATTCTAGGTGATCCTACTGTACATAAGCTATGTGTGACTGTGTACAACAGGCAAGGTAAACAACTGTCTCCTTACTGAGAGTGTTTCAAGAGCAAAAGAGAAGGAAAAGAGGAAAGACAATTAGCCTTCTCACCAGCAAACTTGGCATGTTGATAAAGCATAGATCTGTAAGTTTTACCGCGAAAATGGAAATTATAAGAAAAGTGGAGCTGTTGAAAATAAAAAAATAATCTCAGGAAGTATTTGAAGAAGTTTTCAAGTGATCTCTAGAAGATTCAAAATGTTTTTGATGAGTTATGCAAGGCTTATCTGACCTAGTTGTTTTCATTTTACTTGCGTATAATGCTAGTTCTGAATAAAAAGTTTGCTGAAGATGTTGAACTACTGTGTGTGTGTGTACTCATTCCATGTTATTTCTACCTCTGGTACCAAAGTTTCTATTCAAGAAATAAAACTCAGGAACACACCTACTTCATTAACAGAGGTATATCATAGAGTCACAGAGTTGGAAGGGACCACTGAGTTCCAATCCCTTGCTCAATGTAGGATCTCGAGCTACAATATCCCCAGAAGGTAGCTGTTCAGCCTATTTCTGAAGGCATCCAAAGGAGACCTCACCACCTCTCCAGGTAATAGGTTCCATTGCCAAACTGCCCTTACTGTCAAAACGTTCCTTCCAATGTTTAATCAAAATTACTCACCTGTACCTTCAAACCATTAGACCTGGCCCTCCCCCTCAGGAGCAGAACACAGGCTTGCCTCCTCCTCTCTCTTACAGTCTTTATGGTATTTAAGAAGGGCAACCATGTCACCCCTCAGTCTTCATTAACCTGAACAAGCCCAGGTCCTTCAAGCCTTCCTCATATGTTTTGTTCTCAGATTACTTATTCAACCTCTTACCTGTGTGCCACTCATACCAGCAACTAATGAGTGGGGATGACAACGCCTGTCCTCCCAGAATGATGGAAATATTGGTGAGCCCCCATACTTTGAGGAAGTGAGTTCTTCTGACTTTTCCTTTGACTCCTGGGATTTGAAGATGGAAACGGGAGCAATCTTTACAATTGGATTGACTGGTTTTCTCCTTTCGAGCTTGCAGCTTGAGAGTGAAGTTAGCACATTCAAACTTCCTGAAATGGATCAGCTAGAGGCAAACTGCATTTATTGGTTTCCTTCTGGGGTCTGGGTTGCTCATCCTTGAAATATGGATTAGAGAGTAAGTATATACTTGCTTCAGCATGCTCTGCACTATACAGTCTTGCTGCAGATTAGTTCAAACAATTAATAAAGCGGCCCTTAGTTTGCTCATACATGTGTGTTTCTCTTCCTTCCAACTGAATGGGAAATATCTGTGTTAAATACCAAGAAGTGATCCTGGGCTGATTAATGCTATGAGTTGACATGTACATTCACACAAATCTACATTAGACATCTGTTAACTAAACTTTATTGTAAGAATGGGTCAATAATTAAGTACTAATGTCCTTTTTTCACTTATTTAATATTCAGAGATATTTAGTTATTTGTTAAGTTGCTACACTAATCCTGAAATATGGCAGAGTAAACCAAAGATTGATATTTTTAATTAGTAAATGCCAGCTGTTCATAGTGATACCAAGACTACAGATGAGGAAATACAATGTGCAGAGATTATACGGTAAGCAAATTGAGAATATTAGAGAACACCATACAAAACCATAAGGCTAAGCCTTATGATTAATGCTCAAACTATGCTCTCCATACTTGCTTTCTGATCAATGGAATAAAATCTATGACCTTCTGAACGTGAATGTTAAACATGAATGAATGAGCTGAACAAGCTCATTGACAGTTTTCACAGAATGGCCACTTAGAGCAGTGAACGCTTCAGATGGGGTGGAATGAGGTAAGGAAGCACAGGATTATATCAGCAGAATTAATAAGGCTTTGAGAAGTTATGTGATATAAAGCAGCTGCAATACTCACTGGACGATGAATGTCATTAAATCAAATGATGACTGCTAATCAGAAACCATCTCATCTAGTAAGGACAATTACACATTTCCAGGAACTTGCACACAGTAACTGATTATCAGATATAAATCAAGCGTCACCATGAAATCCAGAGTGCGATAAAGGATAGAATGCCAAAGGAGTGGGAAGGACAAAATGCCAATTTGGAGCACACAGTCTTCCCCATCATGGTGTTCTACAGAAGTATTGGACAAGAACGGCAGGTTCCAGCTCCACTTGCCCTGAAGGACTATCTGAGACAAGGAAAGGGACAGCTTTATCTACTCTGCCCTAAATTATGTGCATGAAGACTAGGATGTATATGTAGTATAATGCTACTCTCTCAACTAAAGGATTAAGAGGTCAGTAGAGCCTCATCATCACTGTTGTCTCTTTGTTAGTAAAGATTACAGCTAGGGCACACTATTAACTGGTTTTATGATTTAATGAAGTACTGATAAACCTAATTTTCACCCAATATGACCTAGTACAAATTGGACCAATTAAAGGACAAGTATAAAGCAATTCAGTCCTGCTCTAATACGGCTTCACTTGCATCAGAACATGTACCTTTGTAGTTCTTATTACAGAGTATTTGCATTCAAAATTTTGGTATGTTCCCTGTTCTAGTTCTAACTGTAATCCACAGCCAAGCTGTGTCAACCAAGTGTCTAATAACCATTTCCTGAAGAATATATTTCAGGGATAATTTAAAGATAAGTGAATCACTGATGTTTTTAAAAGTATTTCCCTTCTCTGTTAAAATCAACCAGCTGAATGTCTTCTTCCATTTTCCAAGTCTCCTTAAAATGTCTTGAGGAAATGGCTACTAGACACTGAAATAATACAACCACACTATTAACAGAGTTTTCATAGGAATAATTTTTTACACTAGGTAACATTGACGTGGCAAATATATTGATAGTGACAATTTTTCTTAACATATATATTACATTGGGTTTCTCCAATTGTTGAATCAGTACTTTTCCACAATTTTGTAACCAGCCATCCCACAAAGAACTCTATCCAACTTCACATGAGAAGACTTCTGATCATTCAGCAGGTTTTCACCTGTCTCATCTGCCCTAGATCACTTGCATAGCTCTCTACCACCATCACCACCACCACCATCACACACACACACACACACACACACGCGCACACGCCCCATGGTTCCATTAACCTTGTGGAGCATATTTAGAGGGTTCCAGAGATGTCTGTTCTAATTATCACTACTGGATACAAAATATATATATACATCAAATAAATTGGGGCGGGTTGTATTCAAATAAATAATTGAAATGATGACATGTAAACATAAATAATAAAATAACAAATACACAAATATATACGTAAATCTTTTAAAAAATCACAACCTTCAGGATATTGTAATCCCTTCTGTCTGTCAAAGCCCCACTGCCTGAAACACCAATATCAAGAGGTCCCCCACTGGCAGATTAAAAGCTACCTCCATTGTTAACTACAAGTTCTCTTTTAATGAAATATTTTGAAGAGTCTCCTTTAATTCTACATCCTGAGCAATGACAAATGATAATATCTGGCTATCAAAATGAGAACACCATTAAGCAGTACAAGTAGTGATTGAAATGTGGAAAGCTCTAACAGCATCATAATTGTTCCAGGCACTGCAATGCTTTTAGCTGTTCCTGAAAGGGCCCATTATAGAGAATCCATGCTCACCAAATTTAGTATCTGCAGAAAAGCAGTTATTACCTAGACCATTTGGAATATTTTGTCCATTCCAGACAGAGACAGAAATCCGAGATGAGTCAGTCAGTTGTTTTAATTGCTGTAGGCATCCTGATAAAAATCTTTTGTTAAAAATAATCCCTTTCTAATCCAATCATTTTAGAAGAAATTCCAATCAGTTTGGAAAAAAAGGAAACAAAACAAAACCTGTATAGATAACCTCATGAGAAGGTATCTTGTTCAAAGATACAGACAATTATGCTGTGTCAACATCACAAAACTACACAGCTAATGGAGGTTGTACTAATTCATTCTTTATCATTTTTATGAGGCATAGCTATATGTATACTTATACAGCTATGTATTCTACACTGCTTAGAGGCATATAAAAGTTGAGGTCGCCTATCAACAGAATAACCTAAATATCTTTATAGCTTTTGCTTGGTCATCCCAGCCTCTCTACTAATAAGAACACTTTCCTCACGAGAACAGGAATATTCCTTTCTTCCAGTCCTAGTGATCACAACAAGGGATGAAGTCTCTCTCCCCACAATGCAGGGACTCTACTGTAGCTTTGAGAAAGCCACCCTTAGTAAAGTATGCACATCTAGGAGATCTAGTAGCTGAGGAGTATAAGGAATACCGTGTGTCCCAAGAGAACAAACACATATCAGCTGTGTCTGTTTTCAGCTGAAGGGGCATGAGAGAAATTCTTTCCTTTCATTTCTGTTACTACCTACATTTACCATCTACTTGTAATTAATAAAGCTGTATTCTGCATTAGTAGTGGCTTCTGTTTACTCCAACATACCTTTGAACCCAGTTTAGCGGGGACATGAGTAGATCAGGCCCTCCAGAGTCATACAGGGACTTTTGACCTATTAGTTCAATTTTCTGTTCAATCCAGGAAATAAAGAGCTACAGCATCAGAACAGATGGCTACCTGATCTCTGCATAAATACTTCCAGCAAGGTACAATACCAATAAAGAAGTAATTGGTTCCTTTACTAGTGTGAGAAGTTTATCCTAATGATCACCCTCAACCTACTGGTTTCTAACCAGGATAGTCATTTGCATACCTCCATAAAACGGGCCTATGTACAATGCACCTTTCTGCACTGGTAGGACTGCGTGCTTCTGTGACACAAGAGGCTATGCTGACAGCACCAGTGCTGTTGGTAAAGTTTCTCATGTCAGACAAGCTTTTGCTGAGAAGCCTGACTAAATGTGCCAAATAGCTATTGGGTAGCAGCAATTGGGGGTGAGCGGGTAACAATGACTGAAGATCTCTCAGAGACAACAGCAGTGGCGCCATAGCTAACAGTTCTTACTACTGTGCAGAAGAATGTACAGTATATCCCTTTTTCAAGTCTTCACCACAAAAACTTTAAGTTGAGACAATCCAAAAAGAAACAAGAGATAGTGCCAGAAGATTTGAAACATTAGCCACATTACTAGTTGTCCTCTGCTGTCCAGTAGCTCATCGAATGTCATCTGACCTGAGAGTTTCAACTCACACAGCAGAGGACAATTAACACTGTGGATACTGACACAAGTGGACTCAAGCTGAAAGGATACTCAGTTGTTGACATGTTCAGAGGTGAAATGAAAGTCCAAACCTGCACAGCTCTTCTAGGAACTAAGAGTGTGAGAAGAATCATAGAATCATAGAAATGTAGAGTTGGAAGAGACCACAAGGGCCATCCAGTCCAACCCCCTGCCATGCAGGAAAACCCTCAAAGCACTCCCGACAAGTGGCCATCCAGCCTCCGCTTAAAAACCTCCAAAGAAGGAGACTCCACCACACTCTGTGGCAGCACATTCCACTGCCGGACAGCCCTGACTGTCAGGAAATTCCTCCTGAGGTTCAGGCGGAATCTCCCCTCCTGCAGCTTGCATCCATTGCTCCTTGTCCTGGTCTCAAGAGCAGGAGAAAACAAGCCCACTCCCTCCTCGACATGACATCCCTTCAAATATTTAAACATGGCTATCATGTCCCCTCTCAACCTTCTCTTCTGCAGACTAAACATACCCAGCTCTCTAAGTCTGTCCTCATAGGGCATGGCTTCCAGGCCCCTCACCATTTTGGTTGCCCTCCTCTGGACCTGCTCCAGCTTATCCATATCCTTCTTGAATTGGGGTGCCCAGAACTGGACACAGGATTCAAGATGAGGTCTAACCAATGCAGAATAGAGTGGTACCAATACCTCCCTCGATCTAGACACCATACTCCTATTGATGCAACCAAGAATTGCGCTGGCCTTCTTGGCTGCCGCATCACACTGCTGACTCATGTTCAGCTTGTGGTCTATGAAGACTCCTAGATCCCTTTCACATGTACTGTTAGCCAGCCATGTGTCCCCGATCCTATATTTCTGCATACCATTTTTTCTGCCTAAGTGTAGGACCTTACATTTCTCTCTGTTGAAGTTCATTTTGTTAGCCTTGGCCCAGCTCTCCAATCTGTGCAGGTCCTTTTGAATTTTGATCCTGTCATCAGGCGTATTAGCAACCCCTCCCAATTTGGTGTCATCTGCAAATTTGATCAGCGTGCCCTCTATTCCTTCATCCAAGTCATTAATGAAGATATTGAACAGCACCAGGCCCAGGACAGAACCCTGTGGCACCCCGCTAGTCACTTCTCTCCAGGATGAGAATCTGCCATTGGTGACCACCCTTTGGGTACGGTCAGTCAACCAGTTACAAATCCACTTGACAGTAGCCCTGTCCAGCCCACATCTTACTAGCTTCTTTGCAAGAATGTCATGGGGAACTTTGTCAAAGGCCTTACTGAAATCAAGATATACTATGTCCACAGCATTCCCTTCATCTATCAAGCAAGTAACTCTATCATAAAAAGAGATAAGATTAGTCTGGCATGACCTATTTTTGAGAAATCCATGTTGACTTTTCGTAATTACGGCATTGTTTTCTAAGTAATTAGAAACTGACTGTTTGATGATCCGCTCCAGGATCTTTCCAGGTACTGATGTCAGGCTGACTGGGCGATAATTATTATTTGGGTCCTTTTTTTTCCCCTTCTTGAAGATGGGGACAACATTTGCCCTCCTCCAGTCTGCCGGAACTTCTCCGGTCCGCCAAGAGTTTTCAAAGATTATAGCAAGAGGTTCTGCAATGACCTCTGCTAGTTCTTTTAAAATCCTAGGATGCAATTCATCTGGCCCTGGAGACTTGAATTCATCCAGTGTGGCCAGGTATTCCTGTACTACCTCTCTATCTATTCTGTGCTGCATTTCCCTCACTTCCTCACCTGCTCCCCAACTGTCAGGTTGCGTGTTTTTATCCTTTTGGGAAAAAACTGAGGCGAAGAAGGTGTTGAGGAGTTCTGCCTTTTTTCTTCCTCCTGTTATTAATTCACCATCTTCCTTGCGCAGTGACCCTATCGTCTCCTTCTTTTTCCTTTTGCTGCGGACGTATTTAAAAAAGCCCTTTTTATTGTTTTTAATGCCTCTGGCCAGCCTAAGTTCGATCTGTGCTTTAGCCTTTCTGACCTTCTCCCTACATCTCCTGGCTACTTGCTTATAATCTTCTTTGGTGATTTACCCCTTCTTCCATTTCCTGTACATGTTTTTCTTAATACTTAGCTCAGCTGAGAGCTCTTTAGTCAACCATTCCGGTTTCTTCAGATGCCTTCCATTTTTCCTCCTTAATGGCACAGTTTTAGCCTGTGCCTTCAGTACCTCCCTTTTAAAGAACTCCCATGCCTCCTGAACTCCTTTCTCATTGACTATTCTTGACCACGGGATTTCAGCCAGCAGCTCCTTCAGTTTACAGAAGTCTGCTTTTTTAAAATCTAAGACGAATGCCTGGCTACACTTGCCTTCTCTTCCCCACTGAATACAAAATTCTAATAGGGCATGGTCACTCTCTCCTAAAGATCCAACCAGTTCTACGTCATTAACAAGGTTTTCCCTGTTGGTCAGGATCAGATCCAGAATATTTGATCCCCTTGTCGCCTCTTCCACCTTCTGGACCATGAAACTGTCTGCAAGACAAGCAAGAACTTGCTGGACCTTGCCGCCTTTGCAGAGTTTGACTGCCAACATATATCTGGGTAGTTGAAATCTCCCATTATTACTGTATCTCTCCTTTTTGAATGTGCAGTCATTTGGTCTATGAAAGCGCCATCGAGGTCCTCAGTCTGGCTTGGAGGTCTGTAGTAAACTCCCACTATAATATCCCTATTGTTTCTCGCTCCCTTAATTCTTACCCAGATGCTCTCGACCTGGCTTCCGGTGTTCAAGTCATGGATCTCTTCACAAGTGAAAACATCCTTGACATATAAGGCTACTCCTCCTCCTTTTTTATTTGGTCTATTTCTACAAAATAGGCTATACCCCTCTATTCCTACATTCCAATCGTGAGACTCATCCCACCAGGTCTCAGTGATGCCTATCAAATCATATTTATTTTGCTGTACTAGGAGTTCAAATTCATCTTGTTTGTTTCCCATACTCCGTGCATTAGTGTAGAGACACTTAAGTCCCCGTGCCCTTCCTGCAAGTCCCATAGCATTGTTTCCACCCCTCCCACGATTGGATGCTATTCCTACTTGGCCAATATCATTTGGGCCTTTTTCCCCTGCACTTGCCGAGTCCTTGTCCTGAATAATCTTGTCTCCCTCCCCAGTTGTACTTAGTTTAAAGCCCTCCTAATCCTCCTTGTGAGACTGTTTGCAAAAACGTTCCTGCCAAGTTTTGTGAGGTGCAGCCCATCCCTTGCCAGAAGCCCATGTTCCTGGAATTTCAAGCCACGATCCAAAAAGCCAAACTGTTGGCGGTGGCAAAATGTGTGGAGCCAGCTGTTGACCTCTACTATTGTCCTTTCCCTTCGTGCACCATATCCTTGAACAGGGAGGATTGATGAAACGACCACCTGCGCACCAAGGTCCTTAAGCTTTCTCCCCATCAGCTCGTAGTCCTTTGTGACGTGGTGAAGCTGCGCTTCACCGTGTCATTGGTTCCAACGTGAACCAAAACGAGGGGCTAGACATAAAACAATAAAACAATAAAACAGAGGAAGCTAGACATAGGAAAACAAGAAATGGAATGTATAAACATTGCAATGAGCTAAAGTGGACAAGAATGGGACATTTGGAATCAGACAGAACTACAGAATCATAGGATTGGAAGAGACTACAAGGGCCATTGAGTCCAATCCCCTGCCATGCACAAATACACCATCAAAGCATTTCTGACAGAAGGTAATTACACAGTTATTCAGGAAATGAAAATCTTAGAAGAAATGGGGTGACATTAATAGCAAAGAGAGATGTAGCAAAAGCAGTCAAAGAATATAATGCAAAGTCTGAATGAACCAAATCTATAAGAGTTCATGAAAAAATCCATCAATATTACCACGATCCAAGTTTAAGCTACAAATACAGATGATGAAGAAGAAGAAACTGAAAGATTCTATGCTGGAGGCCAGGAGGAAATTGATCACACACCAGACCAGGACTTGTTAATCATGGATGACTGGGATGCAAAAGTAGGAAACAGAGCAAAATCAAAGACTGTAAGAAAACTTGGCCTAGAATCAAGAAAGAAAGTAGGAGCGTGAATGACTGAATTTTGCAAGACCAACAGTCTTTTCATCACAAACACATTCTTCAAGCAACTAGAGATATAAAACATAACAATCCAGTATCTCTAAACAATGTTTCTCTTTAAAAAATACTTCCAAATGTCTTTTAAATGCTAAAAGGTCACATTTGTTTAAACTTAGAATAAGAGGTCTTTTAAATCAGATTCTTTATTAGGTTTGTCAACTTGGACATTGTCACCAAAAAACAATTTTGTTTTGAATTTTTCAGTTCTGGATAAGGGACTAAAGGACTCTGAGCAATAAATTCAGCAGCGTACTCTACATTAGCACTGACATTTCACAATTCTTGCCTTTAAGCCTGGGGAAAAGACTGTTTTCTAAGAGATTTTTGACGATGTTGCGATGGGGGGAGAAGGCTTTGGTGATAGAAAGATATTGCAAAATTAATGTCTGCTGGCATATTATGCTTCCTTCTCAAGCAGCTGACTAGAGAATACCCAAGTATATCTGCAAGTAGATTAAACCATAAGTTACATGTAGCTACCAAGTATCTCAATGTAACAAAATATATGATCAATAAAAGTGGATTGCCCTCAAAAAATTCAGTATTATAAATCAGCCTGCTGCCTGGAAGAAAATCAACTTATCTGAAATGCAGTGCTGGAGACGAGTTCTATGGATACCATAGACTTCTAAAAATGAATAGGAGCAAATCTAGCCTGAACTCTCACTAGAAGGGAAAATGATTAAGCTAAGGCTGTCATACTTTGGACACATCATGAGATGACATAGCTCACTGGAAAAAGCAATAATGTTTGGTAAACTGGAAAGCAGTGAGAAAAGAGGAAGACCCTACTATGAATGGATTGATTTAATCAAGGAAGCCATAGTCCAAATTTGGAAGACCTAAGCAGTCACTGTAAGTCAAAATTGACCTAACGGCAAATAACAATAAAGAAGACCGGCCTGGAGATTTACAATTAACTTAAAACAGTGCTGGCCCAACCTCTCCCATCACTTGACCTGGAAGAAGGGGCACTGCCTTTGCCATCTCCACCATCACATCCCACCATTAAAGTCACTGTCATTCCCCTCTATTGCTCTCAGGGTGAGAGAAAGCACAGACAGACTCTGTGGAAAGCAACACTAGTCCCACAAAGTACCCAGTGCTGTTCTCCACAAATCCCTGATTCTGAGTCTCAAATGCCAGGTTCCGAAGATACACAGAAGATCAACTGATTCAGGTGTACTGCTGAGCAGATTTCTATTTCTGACATAGTATTTCTATGCCTATAAATAAATATCTACCTTTCTACCCATCCATATATATGCCTATACGTAAACATTATTTGCAAAACAGCTAGGTAAAATTCAAGTTTGGGAAGATGCTATAACCTTTCCAAATATAAATAGTGTCCTGTTCTCTTAAAAAAAAGATAACCATTGGCAAAGTTCCCTGAAGGGCAGGGAACTTTTTCCATCATTCTTTATCTACATACTGGTAGTACCAATAGGGAGGAATATATTTACTTCCCATAGGCAAAATCAGGAAGTTGCTTTATACAGAGTCAGATGTGGATTGGCAAGTCAAGGGCATCACATACCTGAGATCTAGGAGTGACTACTGGTGATGTTACAAATCTCAAACCCTGGAGACATCACAAAGGGTGGATCCTGGCAATGCCATTAAACATGATACAGTAAGAAAGAGGCACAGTTGCTTAGAGCCTTTCATTCAAATTGAAAAGACAGAGAGAGAGGGGGGAAATACTGCTTTTGTCAGAAATTAAGTTTTTCAACTCTATTAAATACAAAACAAATTTCCCAACTCCATTTTTAACACTTTTTCAACCAGTACTTTCAGCAACACCTGGGATTTGTAATTTAGCCAAAGAATGTTTCGGAAGCTATTTTTTTAACAGGTAGACTCAAATTTGCCTTAGCTGTTTTTAATAAATCTGCAAGAACTCCCAATATATGGGAGTTGCAGTCAAAACAAAATGCAAATTTCCCAAACTCTGTTTTTAATGTGTTGCTGCCAATAGCTAGTAGCCCTTATGGATCACACTTTTTTTTAACAATTAGGTTATAGAATCCTCCTTCATATCCAATTTATTTCTAAACATAATAAAGGATCCATATTACTATCACATTCAGAAGCCTTTTAACAGGTGACCTCACTTTCAGTTGAAGTCTTTTAACTGAGCAGATGCCACATTTTATTTTATTGATGTGCTTTTGGATTGCATTTTATATTATTGGTGCTTTTTATTAATTTTATGTTTTAATTGTATTTCTTCAGGATCATCATAAGTTTCTTTCAGTTCTATCCTTGGCAGAAAGGTAGGATATTAAGTCAAATAAGTACATAAATAAATAAGGCTTGGTTTTTTTTATCTATATCAAGTCCATCATTTACAAGTATAGTATTGTTTGTTTTTCAGGCTATCCAATGATAATGCTCTTTTAGAGAACCCTGCTGTTACAACTACTAAGTGTGTTTTTCAGAAGATTGCAATGCTCTCCTATATTTGATTCCACCAGGCCATAACTTGTCATAGAGGTTAGTGAATAAGGTGGAATTTTTGTCTTTTAAAGTATTACTTATACTGGAAAAAACATATTTATTCTGCGAACAGAGCAACAATAAGATATTGTCCAGATTGCTTGGAAAAAGGTAAGTGGTTTCTAAGGATTACAAGAAACTGACAGGGATCAGAAAGTAGATCTAGCAGAAATCTGGAGAGAGATTCAGTGGCAGATCTCACAAAAACTGCTTGACCTTTCCATATTTCAAGCGTAGCCTCAGCATGCCATTATATACATACAGATTTCTCTTCTCTTTCTCTCTCTCTCTCTCTCTCTCTCTTATGCACTCACAAATTTACAATGGGAGTACAAGGAATATTCATAAAATATTTGAATTCCAGGTGAAACAACCATTTCCCAAGCATCAGGAAATTCTGGCAAAGAGAATCCTGGATGGACAAGAGTCTTCACAGTTCAGGACTTATTTGGTGTGAAAAAAAATCCATGTGGTTTGTGTGTGTATGTGCAGAATAGAATATTTTCTACATAGAAATAATGTCATGACAGTAAACATGATTTCTCTGCAGAAAACATTATTTTTCTGCAGATCTTAACAGAAAATGCTGGGATGGGAGTTGCACAAAAAAAAGTTACACGCAGATTTTTCACAAAATAAATGCCAAACTGTAAATAGTCATCAAAAACATCAGTTTTAAAGTTCTTTCTCACAGAGAGAAGAAACACAGTTAAATTATTTGTTATTGCTCCCAAGAATGAAATTTATGAAGATTTACATCCCTAACACAGAGACACACACACAGAGAGCCATAGAGAAGCAAAGAGAGAGACAGACGAGAGAGAAAGAGAGAGAAAAAACAAAAAAACAGAGGGAGATCAAAGCATTCCATGAAAGCTAGACACAGCATTTCTGTGAACATTTTGGCCACTGAAGAAAGCACACACTGATTGGGACTGCGAAATGTTTAATGCAAAGGATAGTCCAAGACTCAGGTTCTCAAGGAACAGCCCCAAAATGCAAACTAGTAATGAAACAAGTAGTAACAAAACAATAATTTATGTGTGACAAAATGCAAGTCACGAAATGGCCTTTGACATGTTGATGGAAATCTACATGTGATTTGAATGGACTTAGTGGTTTCATCCCAACCTTCCTGCCCCCATGATAAATTTCCTTTCAACATTGCAAATGAGATGCAAATATTTTTTGGAAGCTGTGATTACTTCTCAGCTTTCTCTTATTATGATGATGTATAAAATAACAACCATAGTAATTGCTTTTAAACTACAGAAGAGTACTGCATTTTAACATGAAATATTTTATGAAGCTGAGTATTTTACTTTGATGTGTATCTTGACCTGTCCTTTTACTGAAATCTCTAATCTCTGTCCAGTTCAACCTCAAAATGACACACTCTGGCCTTCAGAATGTCACTTACGCTACCTTAAAAAAGAAGGAAATGTATAAAGTTGCATACGCTAATTTGTATATGTGCAGGTGCAAATTTAAAAATTATTCATAAAATGTAAAGAGAAATAAAATATATTTCACCATAGTAGGGATGACTATGACTAAAGCCCTTTTTGCACGCTGTTTCTAAAGCGAAAGGGTCCCTTCGCCATCGCGTAAATGGGAGGAGCGGTCCATACAATGCACTCCCATTTACGCGACGCTAAGAGCCTAAAACGGACCGCACACGCACCTTTTCATTTTCGGCTTCAAGCCGAAAATGGTGCGCGGTTGCACAATGCTCCCGGGGCCCGCGTGCACTTACCTGCCCTGTGGTGCGTCGGGAGCTGGGCCAGTCACGCTTCCTGCCTCAGCGCTAGCCTGCAATTCTCAGGTTGTGCTGCGGTAGGAAGGGGCGGGACGTTCACGCGGCGCTCGCGCGACCAGCAAGCCAGCTGTGGTAAGGAAGGAGAAACGAAGTGAGCACCTCATGCAAGAGGTTGCTCACGCGAACGTCGCCCCCCACCTCCACGAAAAGGTAAGATGCGGAAAGGGCCTAAGTTTGCTGTGTGCCTGTTTAGTCTCATCTCCTAGTGTTAACTCTTCAACGTTTCTTTATGTTCTTAGGTTTCTTTAAAGCTGAAACTAAACTTAGTCCAGAAAGCTCTTCAAATCACACATTATCCTCTGACAGCCCTTCAAATAGAAGACTATCTTTTGCAAAAGAGGACATATCTCCACCTTGCTCAGTGTATATACTCAAGATAGACTTCATCATCTAATACTACACTCAGTCAGTTGAAGACTTCTATGGATTCAGAGTCATAATTATCTCCCTCTTACTACTTACAAACCACTGGCCTTCCATAACCTTGATCTTCTTGTACCTCATTCTGGTAAGAAATCTGCTGCTTTTTTTTAATTATTATTTTTCTACACTACTTGCCAGGTGACAACTTCTCAGCATGGCTAACAAGATATACAAGTTAACAACCACATAAAACACAGGACAACATGGCAGTAGAGAGAAAGGCAGGAGTCAAAAAAAAGTTTCCTTTAAAAAAACAATACTGAACCAGCCTTCACTTAGCATCAAAAAGACATCAGGCTTGTTGCCAGGTAAGCTGCTCTGAGAAGAACACTGCAGAATTAGGACACCATGCCTGTGATGTTTTATCATGGGTCAGTCTGTGCCTTATCTCAAAGCAGTGTCTTTAAGATCTCAGCAACTCAGGGGTGGGGAAAATGTAGTCTGCAGTGATTTTACACCATTGGCTATACTTACTAGTTCTGACAAGAGTTACAATCCAACAAGATCTGGAGGGTCACATGCTTCCCAGCCCTACAATCACTGCAATAGCTTGGGTGACAGAAGGCAGTGCTGCAGGTAACCTGTCTCAAGCTGTTAAACTCACAGATGAAAAATTGTACCCTTTATTGAGTTCAGAAAGGGACCAGGTACCCATGCAGTTGTTTCAAGACAGACACGTCAATCTTGGAAATGTTTGGGTTTTTTGACCACAACATCCAGACCAAAGCCAGCAAGGCCACTGACCTATTCCAAGCTCTGCTGACTGGAGCTTAAATCCAACTGATAGTGCCAACTGGAGTACTTCCAATGAAGCCATGGAACTTACCTAACTGATAACTTACTAAGGCTCTTTCTGCAGCTTACTGTTTTCCATCATCGTCCTGTTGCAATCTGCCACTGCCAGGATGGGAGTGCAACCCAAACAGTGCCTTCCACACCTGGCCAACTGCCTGCAGAAGACTAGCACAAGGGACATGCTTCTTCCTTCCACAGTGCAGCTGGCCACTTCCTGTTCTGCGCTGGAGAAGGAAGTATCTAGATCACATTTCCTCCTTTTCCGCATGGCACCTGGCAACAAGAGCATTGCGCAACCAGGGGTCATCACTGGGTTTTTTCCAGTAATGGAATATTCTGCAATTGCAAAAGCAGGGGACGTATAGGCAGTGGGACTACAATAACATCATGCAAAAGCATGGCTTGTGGACGGGCAGCAACACATCTCCATCCCAGGACAGTGACATTGTGCAGAAATGGCCAAAGTTCCCCTTGATTCAAAAAGGTCTACTCTAGTTGGGACTAATTACTGGATTTATAGCTTTTCTTTTCTTTTCTTTTCTTTTCTTTTCTTTTCTTTTCTTTTCTTTTCTTTTCTTTAATAGGCTGTATCTCTCCCAGCATGGGACTCACAGAGGCTTGGAAGAAGCTAAACCAAAGCAAGCTAAAAACTTGATGGCACAAAAAAAAGTTAAAAACACAATTAAACAAAGCATCTCATTGAAACATCATTATAATTTATAAAAATATAAAATAATTTAAACAGATAAAAAAGAGTTAAAAATATAGTGCACACACGCCATGAAAAGGCTCTCTGGAACCAATTAATCATTAAATGCATGCTTGAATAAAAAGCATTTTGCCTGCCAGTGAAAGCAAAGGAAAAAGGGGGCCAGTCTAGTCTTGTCTTGTCTTGCCTTCTGTGGAAGGGAATTCCACAGGCTGGGAGCAGCCACTGAGGAGGTCCTCTCACATGTCCTCAATAGATGGGCCTGGCATGATAGTGGGACCAAGAAAAAGCCTTTCCCTGAGTATCTGAACACTCTGGTAGTTTCATATAAGGAGATAACGATCATTCAGATAATGGTCTGAAGGTGTCCCATCTGTCCTGTCCCAGTTGGTAACTCAATATATTTGCAGTAAATACAGTTTCTCAACTCTCTCCATGAGTAGTCTACCATGGAACAAACTGTAACATAATTATTTAAGTGGATGCTATCAAGGCATCTTAAATGGTAGCTATGAAAACCTGTAGAAAGTGAACCAGCTCTAGCTGGTGGAGCAGAACAACTTCCAGCACCTCCAAACTATGAAGACCATTAATAACAACCTTTTCAAAATAGGACCAGCACTATCATACAGTGCAGAAAAATCCACCAAAAGCAATTTAATCAAAGTTCACTTCATAATCCATCAGTTATAAATCCCAGGCATTGTATTTTGCTGCTAGTAGCAGTTAAAGTGACAGGAGACTAAAAGAACTGTGCGTTGTAACTGCATCCCACTGATTGCTGTATTGGAGTGGAGTCTTATTTTTTTTGATCCCTCATTAAATCTCAGCTCTTATTCTTAGTGCTGCTTTTCATAACTTAGTTTTTGCAAAAAAATAAAACATTTAATGGGACTGCATGAACTATTCAGTTTAATGCTTCCTCTTCCTCCTTCCATTAATAGCCATATATTCCTTCCTCTGCTAAGTGTTCCTCCAACAATTATCAAGAGGACAACGTGGCCAATGTGAACTGCATTAAATGCTGATGTTAATATAATAATGTACAGCCCTAAATATGATGTCCATCACCCTTCTTGTTGAAGAAAACAAAGAAACAGAAAAATGAATTTTAAAAAGCTGAATGAGAGTTTTTTTCCCCCAAGTTAGCCTTGCAACCATCAGATGCAACATAAAGATCAGTCCATACTGATCACCAAAGAAGGTAATGACAGAAAGACTTTAAGTTACTATTTTTATAAATAAACTACTACCAATAGGATATGTCTTTGAAGAGACAGCCATGTTAATCTCTTTCACCATAAAATGGAAAGGTGGTGAATTGAATTGTAGTCCAGAAAAGCCTATGCCAAATAAAACTTGTTAGTCTTAAAACACACACAGCTATTTGTTGTTTTTGCTATCACAGGCTAAGATGGCCACCATAATGACTTCCTCTATGATGTTCAATTTAGTTTTCAACAGTTGCTAAGACAACATCTTAAGTAGTATAAAATAAACAATGGCCTAAATTCTTTTTCAGTCCTTGTTACAGTACATCCACTGAATCCGTTAGATTTTTGTGCACACTGACTCACTGTCCAGCAACTGACTGAATGGGTCTACTGTACGTGGATCTAACAAACACGAAGTCATCCAGTAATTGTTAAGAGAGAACAGTGCTCATACAGAATTGATATAGTTTTATAAGTGTAATTAGAATTAAGAAGTTAACTGAAATGTCCAAATGCATTATCTTTTCTTTTTAAAAAAATCAGGTGGATAAACAGATATACAGAAAATCTTCGAACTCACCTCTTCCCACTGGTGAATATATCTTATCAATCTTGAAAGTCGTAACAAACGCAACAGACTGAGGATTTTTGTGAACCTCACAATACGAAGTGCTCTAGCTGTCTTGTACACTTCTGAATCCATTCCTTTTTCTACAATGAGAAATATGTAATCCACTGGTATTGATGAGATGAAGTCAACTACGAACCAGCTCTTTAAATAATTCATCTTGATGACTTTGGGATCCAGTATTATCTCAGAGCTGTCTTCATTGACAGTGCCAGTTCTAAAGTTCATGATCAAGTCCAACAGAAACACAGTATCTGATGCCACATTGAAAATAATCCATGGTGTTGTTGTCTGCTCTGTGAAGAATGTGATCCCAACAGGTATGATGACAAGATTTCCAACCATCATTATAAGCATGATTAAGTCCCAGTAAAATCTAAGAAAAAGAGAAAAGGCATTTGTTGAATAGAATAAAATCTAAAGCTATCTTCTCTTAGGCATTTAATTATGTTTTACAACGTAACACCAAATGGAAAGGTATTTGATGGTAATACAGATAATCGCATCAAAATGTTGTCCTAGAGAAATGAGTGAAAGAGAAAATAATAATTCTAGTACACTTCACTTATACAGCATTCAACGATTTTTAGAAAACAAAAAACAAAAATCACTAGATTGGATGATGCTTTGTCAGTCACTTATTAATCTCACAAAACTCGAAATAACCAAATAATTCATCCCATTGACATCTCATCCAATTGACAATCTCATCTACATATAAAATAAATAGCAACAACAGGTAAACATTCTTGGCAGGGTTTGATCAAATGGGGTTTGCCTTTGGCTTCCTCTGAGGCTGAGAGACTCTGAACTGTCCAAGGTCATCCAGTAGGTTTCCATGACTGAGTGGAGGTATGAATTCTGTTCTTGAGTCCTAGTTCAATACTGAAATCACTACATCACACTGGCTCTCAAATATTTAAATGCTTTGTACATTCCATGAAAAACAGATTGAGAATGCATTTAATCTATAGCTTTATCATCACATTTTCAAAGCAGGAAGCACAGGTAGTGCAAAATTCAAGTTTTCTGCATAAAGTGCAAGTCAGTGTGCCCATTCACTGCGATCATCAGATTATTAGTGGGTGGCTCCACTGTCCACAAATGTACATCTAATGACATCTGGAGAAATCACTTTTCGGTGAGGGTGACCCACCTTTAGAATTTTCTGCAGTACGACAGTGGCCTCTTAACATTTTTTTAACAAAGTGTTTGCTAATTTTAATTACCAGTTTAGTGAGATTATTTTCTTATTGTCAATTATTGTATTGGTATTTTAATTGCTGTTTTAAGCAACTCTGAATATTGCCTTATAATTTGCTAATCGGGTTATTCACAGTTGGGAATGGAAAAATCGACATTTTTTTTCCCATAGAAGCAGCAACTTCTCCATAGAAAACTATGTTTTCTGTGGATAAAATTATGGCTTGTGTACAGGAAACTTGCTTGATATGCAGAATATATTTCCATGCAGAAAATGCTATTTTTCCTGCAACCCCCCACATACATTTTTTCACACAGAGTGTAGGTTCTGAACTTCAAAGCTCCTCATCCATCCAGGATTCTCCTCATCCATGCTAGAAAATTTGAATATTTACAAATATCTGTTCCATCCCTACTTAGGAATTATGGTAGTCATAGCTCAAAAGCTTTGGAGGCAACTAGACTGGGGAAGGCTGAACTAAGGTTACTGGCAGACTAGATACTATTACTATTTGGGCCTTCAGTTCTTTTTACCATTTTACCTGCCATTAAAGAACTGATAGGTGTTTATGAAATGCACAAAAAGTTATCATGTAAAAAGAAATTATAATATTGGAACACTACTGAATGAAAAAGAAATATAATTATTATTAAAAAATTTAAGATTATCATTTTTATATAATTTTAGATCTGGAATGGAACAAAAACACTCATAAAAGATGCCCATTGAACCTCTAATTAAAGGCCTCCAAAGATGGAGACTCCATGACCCAACAAAACAGTCTGTTTCAATGCTGATGGCTTTTACAGTAAAAAAAGGTCTTCCTAATATTTAGGTGGAATCTCATTTCTGGTAATTTGAATCCATTGGTTTGCGTCTCTGGAGCAGCAGAAAACAAATTGACTCCATTTTCTACATGACTCCATTTCTACACGACATCCCTTCCAACATTTAAAGATAGCTATAATGAAACTTCCCAGTCTTCTCCAAACTAAACGTACCCAGCTCCTCGTCATTCCTCGTGAGGCTTGGTTTCCAGACCTCTGATCATCTTGGTCACTCAGCTATGGACATGTTCCAACTTGTTGATACCCCTTCTTGAACTATGATGCCCAGAACTGAACATGGAATTCCAGATGACATCTAACCAAAGCAGAATGCAGTTGGCCCTCCATATTTGCAGGTTCAACTTTCACGGATTTGATTATCTGTAAGTTTCTCTAATCCCCACCCCCCTCATCTCAAGCATTTCTTTTCTGGGAGATCCTTCCCTCTTGGCTGTTCTGATCAGGCCGCACAGCCCTTTAAAAACCTGCCTCTTGTCCTCCTCCTGCTCCTCCATCAGCTGTTGCCTGGCCAGCTAAGGACGGATTGCAGCCTGATTTCTCAGCACCACAAACAGCCTCTCAATGCCCCAATATACCAGGAAGGAGACGGGTGAGAGAGGGTGTAAAGGGCCACCATGTCCAATCCACCCCCTTTCCCTCATGTGGTTTGGACCTTGGGTGCCTGCTCCCCATACCATGCCTTGGATGCCTCCCCACAGATACACACAACATTTTTACATTTGCAGTTTTTCCACTTTCGTGGGGGTCCTGTTTCCCTGACTCTAGGGAATGTAAATGGCTGACTGTATAACTGTACCATTACTACCCTCCAACTGGACATAATAGTTGAATGGATGCAACTTAGGATTACATTGGAATTTTGGCTACCACATCACACTGCTGACTCACGTTTAGCTTGTGGTTTGCTATGACTCTCAGAAAATGTTCACATGTACTGCTTACAAGTCAGGTATTTTTATCCTAAATTTGTGCATTTCATTCTTCCTGCCTAGATGTATACATTTATCTCTGTTGAAATTCATTTTGTTAGTTTTGGTCCAGTTCTACAGTCTGTCAAGGTAATTTTGAATTCTAACCCTATCCTCTGGAGTATTACTGTAGCTTGTGGTTTACCACCTTATTCTAAAACAGTGGTTCTCAACCTGTGGGTCCCCAGATGTTTTTGGACTTCAGCTCCCAGAAGCCCTGAGCACTGACCATAGTGGCTGGGGCTTCTGGGAGCTGAAGTCCAAAAACATCTGGGGACCCACAGGTTGAGAACCACTGTTCTAAAAGGTGGCTTATAACTCTTTTCTAAGAATAAATAAATCCAAGTCAAGCTTATTCCATGCTGGCTTTTAACTGTGACCTGCTTTTGTAGGTGTCTGTCCAGCCCACACTACCTTCCCAGACACCAGTCCACTACGTGACCTGCACACTCCCAAATCCTCTACCAGTGCTCCTAATGTAGGCCTTGCCCCAGAACCACTACCCTACCCCCCCCCTTAGAGATCTCACTTCTCCTGTTATCCCTGTCTCATCAGTAGCAAGCTGGCTGCCTCCAGCCCTGAGGGCCTCTGGAACAAAAAAGGTCAGTACTTCCACATCTTGCTCCAAGATGATAAGCCACACTATTGGTGGTGTTTAGTCTATTGCTGGCTTCTGCATTTATTATTGAATTTATGATTGTCTAATCCTGGTTTCAACTAGCTTGCAGCTTAGGTACACTTCTGGGCTCAGATGTAAGACTGGATCCCCAGGTTTCATTTGTGGCCAGAAGTGCATTTGCACAACTAAAACTAGTGTACTGGTTACATCTGTCCTTGGAAATATGAGATTTGGCTAGGGTGACATATGCCTTGATTATCTACTACTTGGATTACTACAGCACACTCTCCATTTGGCTGCCTTTGGAAACTGTTCAGAAACTTCAGTGGATCCAAAATGTTGCAGCCAGGCTGCTGATCAGTTCTAGTAACAGGCAATATATGACTTCTCTGCTGAAACAATTTCACTGGCTACCAATCCACTTCCAGACAGAGATGCGATTCTTCACTGAGTTTCTTCCTGAAGGTGGTGATGAGCAATTTCAGCAAATTTCTTTCCACCACAAGAAAGTCTTCAAAAATGCATGCAGTTTTTTAAAGCTACTCACAATTCAGGAATAATTATGGACAAAATTTGCACATGGTTGTTTTGTGCAGAAAATGGCATTTCCTCTTCAAAAAATAATTCAATGTAGAAATATTAATTCCTGCACAAAAAAAGTTGTTTTCTATGCAAACCAACACATCCCCACTACAACATGTTCTACTTGGAAAACAGCATTGTCTGCACAGGAATTAATACCTCTGCATCAAACTTTAATTTTCCATGTAGAAAGTGTTGTTTTTGATGCGGAAAATGCTGTTTTCTGCACAAAACAATCACTTGTGAATTTTTCATAAGTCCTGAACTGAAAAGATTCTTATCAGTCCAGGATTCTTCTTACTTTTTCAACAACTCAAAAATGTGTCACAACCATTTTAAGAATATTTTCAAATACTCTTCACATCCTTACTTCCAGACAGAGTTCAAGATGCTGGTTAGAACTGATAAAGCCCTACATGGCTTATGTCCAGACTGTCTGGAAGACCATATCTTCCTATATGAGCCTCCTCAACTTTTAATATTCTCTGTGGGAAGGTTTTCTCTTCATCCCACTGACATCACAGGCACATTTTGTGAGGACACAGGAAAGAAACTTCTCAATGGCTGCTCCCAAGCTAAGAAACTCTTATCCATGGGAGGTTTGGTTGGCCCCCTTTCTGCTCTTTTTCCACCAGCAAGTGAACACATTTCTAGTTAGGGTTAGTTTGGTTTTTAATTCATGTTAGTGAAGGGTGTTTTCAATGTAGTGCACTGTGTCTCTTTTAAATTCTGTTTTAATATATTTTCAATTGTTTAAACTGTGTACTTTTTGAACAGAATTGTTATTTAACTTTTGTTTTAAAAATATAATAAATTAGCTGAATTTTGTTTCAAATTGCTGTAAGCAGGTTTGGGTCCCATACTTGGAGAAAGTAACTGTAAAGTAAATTGTAACTGATATTCTAATTGGTGGTTTTTTACTTTTTAAAATTTTTTTAAAAGGCTATATTTTTTAAAAGGCTGTATAACAGTTTTAATGTTTGTATTCTATGTTGAAAGATACTTTGAGGGCAATGTACAGACTCAGAGGCAGGATATACAAACAAGAAAAATAAAGTTTTGTTTTTTTAAAAAAAGAAGCTTTAAAAAAAGCTTAATATAACTTAGCATGGATGGATTAATAGATCGACATCTGTATGCAGCCTGAAATCTTGTTTTTATTGACTAAGCTTTCATTACAACAACATTATGACAATAGGTTTTGGTTGGGTTTTTTTAAGAGCATCAGGATGTTAAATTCTTTGTTCATTATAAAATTCCTTGGCAGTGTTTCGCTATTCTCCTTGGTTATATTATGAAGAGTACTTCCTTTGCGGATAGCTCATGATCTAAAGCCTGAGTATTGCTGCTATAGAGTACCACAAGACTTATATAAACATATTTAAGTTCTGACATTCCTGCCTACCAGTGATTGGCATGCCAAATACATTAAGTGCAATGCTAAAGAATGGGCTTATCAATTTCATGGCATATTTGAAAGGATGCATGGCATTTGACTAATTTTTTTTCCTCAGTCTTCCTGTCAAAATCTATAAATGTGTTTTACTTTAAAATGAACTAGTGTCTGCCTGTTAATAATGTATGCACTGAATCCCAATGAAACTTATTTTTGGATTCCTTTAAAAACACCGACCCAAAATATAACCCAACCCAACAGTCTTCATCAGAGTTTATCTGATGAGGAATGGACAATATATACCTTACACCCTTTTCTGAAACATCTTCAGTAGTACAGGCAGTCCATAACACACACGTAATCTCTTACTCGCTGGAGAAACACAGCACTTACGGTAGTGAAACATTTTTCTTCACAATGGGACGTAGTCAGCATGAGTTTTGCATACAGGAACTGGAAAAACTCAATGCACCTGCCATACTTACTGCACCATACAACGTTACAGAGTGGTGAAAAATTAGCCATGTAATTTGCCACTAATTTTCTTTTCAAAGGAAGCAATTTTTTTTTTCCTGCTGTAAGAACGACTTCAAAGCCACACAGTATTTAAAGTGAATTCATAATTTGGGATTTTTCTGTGCAAAATTCATGTAAGGTTGTTTGTATCAAATAAATAAAATCTGTGCAGGGAATCCCATTTGATGCAGAAATATTATTTCTGTATTGAAACAACTGTTTCCTGCACATACAATGCTGTTTTCAATGCAAATCAATTACATGAGAATTTTGCAGTGAATCCCCCAATTGTAGCATTTTCTGCAAAGGAAACATTTTTTTCTGTGAAAAAAAAAAACAGTGTAGAAATATTATTATTTGACAGAGAAAGCTGTTTTCTATGGAGAAAATGTAGTTTTCTATGCAAATCAACCATGTGCAAATTTTGTGCACATTATGTCCTAAACCACAAAGATTCTTATCAGTCCAAGATCATTCCCATCAGGATTTCTCCATACTCAAACAACATGTTTTTCAATCATTTTTAGAATATTTTTGAATATAGTTTAAACCCCTTTTACAAATACACTTTGACTGGGTTAATGCAGTGGAGAACTACTGATCCTACTGTCATAGCAGGAGAAGTTCATTCAATATTAGAAAGCATCCCAGTAGACAAATTCAGTTATTCCTTGCACCAAGGATAGGCCACATTATTTTATTTTAATTGCAGCAACATATCTGCTCCTTTTTTACACCTAAGTTTATCCAAGGTTCCTCAAAACAAAACAACTATAAATCATAACACTGTTGCTGATGATGTGTGCCTTCAAGCTGTTTCTGACTTATGGCAATCCTAAGGCAATCCTATCAGAGTGCTTGGAGTTTTTTTTTGACAAGATTTGGTTGGGGTGCCTTTGCTTCCACGTGAGGCTGAGAGAGTGTGACTTGTCTAAGGTTAGCCAGTGGGTTTCCATGGCTAAGCAGGGATTTGAATCTTGGTCGTCGGAGCTATAGTCCAGTGCTCAAACTAAATACTGAGTTATAAAAATAAACCAACAATAAAAATACAGATAAACAGCATCAGAGAAGCTTAGTTAACAAAGTATTTGCTGGCATAAAACAACACAATCTGTGATCACAAACAATGACATGATTCCAATTGCTAGTAACAACTGGGGTAGATCCACTGAATCAGTTACTGAAAGACAAAGTAATCATTGATGTAAATCCCACTGTTTCAATAGGTCTCCTCTACATAGAATTAGCAGCTGGATTTAGGCCAAGTCTGTCTGTCTATCTATCTATACCTAATAAATTCTATTGAACTGTTGTGAAGAGCATCCAATTATGAACTGGAGAAAAGTATTTGTGCACTACAGAAAATGTTGTACATAGAGGTCAACATAAACTTGTATATGGATGAGGGTAGACATTCCTAATGGAACCTGAAGACCACAATCTTTACTAAAGAACATTAACCCCAACTCCCAAGAATGAAAAAGGGTAGGTTATTTGGAAGTTTGGGAGTGGTCCCACCTTCCACACTCACAGTGAGCCACAGGGACAGTGCAAGGTGAGGAGTCTGTTTTGACATGTTTTCATGGAAAGAACTGTATTAGTCTGTTTCATCTCAGAAAGCTAAGTATAGGGAGAAAGAATCTGGGGTCACCTTTGAGGACAGGTAATTTATTTTTTGCATGTATTTTTGTGTATCTACAAATTGAGCACAATGTTAATGCTAAAGGTTTTTAAGCAGTTACACAGCTGCAGGCGTGTGTAATGACATAAAGAATGATGCAAACTGCGACACTGGCAATAAGCCTTAAAGAGCTGCATAGGACAATACATCTCTGTTTTACAGTTAGTCTCTTAGTCCTGAGGTGTGAAATCTGTTTATCAGCAAGTTCAGATGAAGTAGAAAAATGTTCTGAGGAGGATCCTTTTGTTATATGTAGAATTATGATGAGATCTGCATATTAATAATAGTGTTCCAAGAAACCACACTGATAGAGCAGTGGGATTAATGAAGAGCACCAGATGTTCAAAAGAACTTTTTTTTTTCTTTTAAGAGACCCTTCCTCCATTTTTTTCCCTGTTTGAGAGTTTTGCGGGGTCTGAGGGAGGAGGGCACAGAAGGAAGATTCTAGAAAAACAGGGAGTCCAATACAAACAGGTTTATTTTCCAGCTTCTCCAACAACAGAGCTGTACAAGGAAAAATTATGAAATTGAGAGGCTTAGTCCAAGAACCACATTGCTGAAGCTAAGCAAGTGTGAACATGGTTGGCGTGTGGGCTGCAGCTGACCACAGAAACCTCATGACTGCAATGCTAACTATGCCATTATCCATGGTGGAAGAAAAGTGGGATGTAAATGCACTTATAAAACTGAGAATGATCACTATTAGGCTGAGATCCTACATCTCTCAACAGCTTCACACACATAGTGCTATGTCTTCTCACTGTCCAGCACGCATCAAACACAGGGAAGCGGGGAGCAGAGGGAGAGGGGAAGCGATCCAAACCACAAAGCAGCAGCTTGTCTCATCGCAGGGAGGGGGAAAGAAATGAAAGTACACTTTCAAATGGAGCACACCCACTATTTCCTTCCCCCAGGAGCTCAGAACAGCCAGATCTTATGGTCTGAAACATCTCTCTGCTCCCGTCCCTTTCCATCTGGTCAGCAGCAGCAGTAGCAGCCGCCCATCTTAGGACTTAACAGCTGCCAGGGATGGGAATTTTTCTGACTGCATGCAAGGGCAAGAGAATAGCCTTTTGTACCCTACACAGAAAAAGCCTTAGGTTTGCATAAGTTGCATGAGACATTAGCATGATGTTAGACAGTGCGTGCTAACTGTTGAAACTACAGCTTTTAAATTGGTCTGGATTCAAAGTTTATACTAAAAATTTTGAAACAATGAGTTTCAACAGCATTTCCAAATTTATCATTTCAATGGCTATCAATGAACGTTTAAATCATATTAAGCATATAATGTTCTCTGCGGGCCCATTTCTAGAAATATCAAGACACTTGCCCACTTCCTAAATGCAGGTGTATAAAGACTGCACATCTTAGAACTCTCATTATGGTTATAAAACACTCACAGCTCAAGACCTGATTAGTGGTCCCAGCTCAAACCCTAAACAGATATTTCACAGCAGGATACATCTCAAGACTGTCCTCCGCTACTTAGAGCTCTAAAGTCGCTGAGTTATAGAACGACTGGGCACACACCAAGGCTCATGATGAGCTTTAGCAGGTGCACTCTCTTGGAAATATTACACATTTTGAATACTTCCTGATTTGGATTTAGAAATTCCTTGAGGCTTAAATGATCATAATGAGGTACCATGAGATTAGGTCAAGTTCTGTCAAAAGAAACTAAGTATTCACATTTTAGCTAATTAAAATAACTGCAGCCAAGCATGCATACATCAACTGCAAAATAAAATGAGCAGAAAAGTTTCAAGTGCAAATTGAAAGCTCTAGTAAATGTTCAAGTACCAAAATTGCCAGAGGAAGACTATCCTGAGATTTTGAAACTAAAACCAGAGACCTAGGAATGACCCATTGTGATTTCACTGAGGATGACCCTGTTACCGTTATAAGAGGCAGTTCCAGTAATGTCATTAAGCATGACACCTTAAGCATCAACCACAGCTGTACAGAGTAAGCTATTGAAATAAACAAAAATCCCTAAGACTTAGCAAATGAGATACACACATATTTTTAAAAGCAACATTTTCAGCCTCAGATGTCTTTGCCTCATCCTAAGCACAACAGAATCATAGAACTGGAAAAGACCACAAGGGCCATCAAGTCCAACCCTCTGCCATGTAGGAATACACAATCAAAGATGACCATGCAGCCTTTGTTTAAAAAACTTCCAAAGAGAAGACTTCATCTCCCTTCAAGGCAGTATATCCCACTATCAAACTGCCCTTACCATCAGGAATTTCTCCCTAATGTTCAGATGGAATCTCTTCTCTTCAAGATTGCAGCCATTGCTCCACATTCTAGCCTCTGGAGCATCATAAAATAAGCTTGCTCCATCTTCCATATGACATTTTTTCAAATATTTAAACATACCTATCATCTCATCTCTTAACCTTCGCTTCTCCAAGCTAAACATACCCATCTCCCTAAGGCACTTCTCATAGGGCAAGGTTGCCAGGCCTTTTACCATTTTGGTTGCCCTCCTCTGGATATGTTCCAGCTTGTCAATATCCTTCTTAATTTGTGGTGCCCAGAACTGGACACAGTCCCTTTTTGAAGATGGCAACAATATTTGCCCTCCTCCAGTCTGCCAGGACTTCTCCCATTCTCCAGGATGTCTTACAGATTATAGACAACAGTCTTGAGACTACTTCTGCCAGTTCTTCTAATACCCTTGGATGCAGTTCATCTGGTCCTGGAGACTTGAATTCATTTAGAGTAGCCAGGTATTCCTGCATCACCTGTTTACCCACTCTGCCTTTCCCCCACTGCATCCTCTGCTCCATTTTCCCCAGGTCCAGCACTGTTTTCCTGTTGGAAGAAGACCAAGGCAACGAAGGTTAGAAAATCTAAAGTGTAGAATGAGCTCAGGCTTGCTAGAGAGGTTAAAAACAATAAAAAGAGCCTTTTTGATTACGTTCATAGCAAAAGGAATTAAAACAGTAAGGTCATTACGTGGAGAAGATGGAAAAATGCCAGCACGGGACAAGGAAATGGCAGAACTATTCAACACCTTCTCTCCTTGGTATGTCTTAATATATCACCTCTACCTTAATATATCACTGAAGACTATTCCAAAAGTGAATAAGTTATCTAAGTAATCTTTAGAACAACTCACCATGATATACAAGTAATGTGAATGACCATGTTGTAGAGTCTGTGGTAAGAAAGAGTGGTTTGCTGAAGGTTGCCTCTGTACTGAAAACGAAGTAAAGTGAACTTTCTGGTACACAGTTCAGTCATTTAGTGAGTTAGTGGTCTCTTACGTCTTGTAAAAAAAAAAAAAAAAGAGGAAATACCTCAACAATAAATAAGTCATATATTTGTTGGAAGATACAACAGGCTCTATACTTGTTCTTACTACTCTCTTGTCCACTAGAGATATGACTTACACAGAGGACATTTCCACACTATACTATTATACTGCTATTATTCCACTTTCAATATCCTATGGAATCCTGGGGTTTGCAGTTTAGGGAGGGGCATTTAGAATTCTCAGCCAGAGATTTCTTTGGCCTCAGTAAACTACAAACCCCAGAATCCCACAGGATGTTGAAAGTGGAATAATAGCACTCTAACAGTGTAGTGTGGAAATGGCCAGATAGTGATTAGGAACCTGACCTTTCTTTTCTGCCTGTTTACTTCCTCTGTCTGCAGCCTCTCCCAAAGCATTATGGGCAGATTATATCACTTGTTTCAGGCAAGATTACTCAAATGACTGCCCTTCATTGTATAACAAGAACTAACCCAGGCTGACCTTTCCCGTTTTTCTGGCCTCTGCTGTGTGTGCATTCTGTTGCTTTCTCTCCATCGAAGAGGACATGATGAAGCATGTCTACCTTCTATCCTTACCCTTCTAGAATAGTTCAGCAAAATTAAGGCTGTTCTGTCTAAGCAGTGAGCTTCTCTAATAAATATTCCTCCATTTGAGAATCTTAAAACCTATTTGGTTCTTGCAAACTCATCTTCCTAAAGTGGGCACTTATAAGAATGGATACTAAATTAAGGGGGGAAAATCTACAGTAAACAGAAATGCAATACAACTTGCCATAGGGAGAACCCTATAATAAAATGACCTGCGTTCCGGTTCAGTATGCTGTACTGATTGCAGATGGGCAATTTCAAAGCCTCTGCCATCCTTTCTTACAGTTTTTCATCTTTTAATTGGACTCCAACCACGAACCCATTTAAAAAAGCTGGGGCGGGCAAGTATATGGGTGGGTTTGGGAGCCAGTTTTCTGCCCTTAGGACATGCTAGGAGCCATGCAGACTTGCCAAAAATCTTTTTAAAAATTGAAAAATGGAAATGGGTGGAAGTTGACTTCTGGTTTCGAGAAATGGGAAGTTTGTTTGTTTGTTTGCTTATGTATGTTAAACAGTGCAGGCAGGACCACACAATCTATTTGAAAGTTAAATTGTGATTTCTGGAGGTCTGCAAAACAGGCAAGTCTCTCTCTTTCCCATTCTCTCTCTATTTCCTTTTTTTTCCCCCCAGAAAATGAAAAAGTGGAAAGGTTGGGGACTGCAAAAACATCTCTGTGAACCACATGTAGTCCTATGCCTCCACTTTGCCTACTCCCAAAAAACAGGAAACCTCCAAATTTAAGGTTAGCTTCTGTATAGCATCCTCCTCCTTCACACGGAAATAGAGTGAGTCTCCCTTCTAAAACAAAATGCATGTAGTTCATGACCATGATGACCATTCTGCAATTTCTTTTTGCCCTGCTTTTCAGAAAGGTCTCTTAATTGGTCACTTGAGGAACTCTTGCTTTCTTGAGGAAAATATACTGTTTGCTGTTTTGACGTTAACAGGATCCTGCCCCACAGAAAGTATTGATACTGTGGAAATATTGCCCAACATAACATCTGGTTTTGATAGTGCTTTTGCATCCTTAAGAGGCTTCATCAAGCTCTGAATCAAACCTTGCTACTTTACAATTACAGTTAGTGAGGAACATAATGGGAAAGACAACATTTCATGCCATCATCTAGCAATTTTGTGCTTTTAAAAATGTGCATTTTAGAGGAATATAGGCCTATTATCACAATAGCATCCATAAAGAGAAAGAACTGGTACAATGTCAAATTTGTTCATCTGCCCTGACATTTCAAATTATTTCTGGGGGTTTGTCAGTATTATACTGTCCTTTCCTATTGATCAAATTGTTTTCATCTGAATGCACTTGGCCTTGTACAGCATTCTGAAAGCAAGTATTTTTCACTCTGAAGTCATGTGTGTGACATTTTCTTTACATTCTGATTTCAACAGCCTATCTGTGGACCTATAGCAATTCACAGTCTAAGAAGATGCAACCCCGTTATTTGTAATATCTTATTTCTAATGGAATCATATTGGGGCGAAAGAAATACAACATTACTGCATTTTTATTCTACCTTTTCACTAAAAAATAACACTGAAGGCATCTAACAGAAATCATAAAAAATTACTCAAATCATTTTGCCTTAAGCTTACCCAGATGTGAATCATTTCCACTCTCCCTGTTTTGAGAGAAAGGCAAGATATAAATCAGCTGAATAAATAAATGAATAGGAGAATTGTTTTCAACATGTACATGTATGCAGACTGATGCATATTACCTTCAGGCCCCTTTCAAGGACTAGCAAATATCGCAGCAGTCACAACTTGAAGTAGAAGAACATGAGGAACAGTAGTTCTGTCGGGCAGCATGGGAAGACAGGAAAACTGGTCAGAGCTATCAGTGTGTTAACAGGACAGCTCTCTACAGCTTCCTAAAGTCTAATGATGAACTCCTTTAGCCCTTCAAGCACTTTGCAATAAAAGCATACCTCCCCCCCAAAAATAAAATAAAAACAAAGTAAGGATTCAGGAAGCATTTGATTCCAAAGGGGTCTCTAAGATGGGCAACTGTAAAACGCAAAAGGATAGCTAGAAGCTGGGATGACCTACCCCATCTTTCAGGTTATACATGAAAATAAGCACAGACACAAGACTGAAGTCTGCTGCTTTTTTGGAAAGCATCCAGAAGTACTTTCATTCAGAGGTCATTGTCTGACTCAGCCACTAACTTAAAGTCATAACAAAACAAAGCATGTAGTATTATTTTGCCTTGGAAAGCTGCTTTTAACCAGACTAAAATTGATTTCATTTGTTCTCTTTTCTCCAGATCAAATGTAATGATTCTAGCCTGGCAAGGTATGGTTCACTGGTTGTGCAACCAAAATTGCAGCCCCTTCCTTTTCCCCCACACCCAGTTTCAGGTAAGCTATCATGACTTCTTAAACTGCAGTTTCCTATGATGCCCAGACTAGGAAACCATTGTTTAAAGTCTCAGTTGAAACAAAATATAAATAGCATATGATAGGTTGATATCCTCCTTTGAATGAAGCCTTCTAATCACAGGTTCCCACTCTGAGCATCACAGAAAATTATGGTTTAAGAAAATGGGACAGCTTCTTCAGAAGCTACGCGCAAGAGAAGAAGGGAAGGGGCAGAAGGATACATACAGCAAGCACACAAGTTACTTTCCAGGTCAGTAAATCATGGTTTATCAGAGCAGAACTGTTACGTCTAAGCAAGCCTCTGTAGGTCTACTGTAAGTATTTCTATTTAACAATATTGTAAAGGTCAAGATGAACAGAAAACATCTGGACTTCTGTCCATGGTTTCTTTTTAATGCAGTTAAACAACGCAGAATGAGGCACTCAGTTGCAAGCTTTAACTTTAAAAATACCATGACTGCCAAGGCATTTAGCTTCCATTTAAGAGTATTTACCCCTAAAGCTAAGTAGCAATCTCGGATATGTAAATGCTTCAGTTAATTTTCTTCTCTTCCAAAATAGCAATGATCAACTGCAATCAGGGGAACTAATTCATGATGAATCATCTATACAATCACTTTGAGAGAAGAATTGGCCATTACTGGCTGTGTGTCACACTTGTTTGATCAAGCCATTATTGGGTTAGAAATTATTTGCACATTTCTGATTCTTTCTTCTTTCATGAATTTAATCATAGCAGCATTTCTGCACAATTTCAGCAACTGTTTAATGCCTGAGAATTCTAAAATTATGTAACTTGTTTATTATGTTTATGATTGGTTGCTTGATTCCTTGCTTGGAGGGAGAAAACAATGGTATTTGCCTCAGTTCTGTCAGAAGATGATGACAGATTCAGCAAAGTTAAAGATGACTAAGTGTGAACATTTCTCAGTAAGTACATGTGTGCAAATATGAGTGTCTGCAAAAGGAAAGTGATACTAGGATTTGATTTGCCAAGTCATAAAGCACTATGAAGATGTGAAATGCACTATCTGGTCCATTTTTACATCTTGTTTGACTCACATTTTTGTAACTTGACAATTTTTCCAAGCAGTTAAGAGCCAAATACTTAAGGACCAGATTACCAAGCATTTGAGAGAAAAGGCTTACAAACAGATAACAGTGCTCAGGCTATCATGCAATCAGCTGAAGACGTGAATTGTCTTATTACAACTGAATCTCTTTCAAGATTACACGGAAGAACTGGTCCTACTCTCTTTTAAATAATTTAATTTTGGATTCACTTGTTTAATTTTTACAAAATAATCTCACCAACAAACACAGGTTAAATGTTTCAAAAACATTACCATTGTGGGAAGTTGCCACAGGTTTTCTGACTTACTAGATGGAGAATTACTATTTGTGTTTTCAACATGGTGAGAAACCCAAGGTGGGAATGCATAATGGGAAACTCCAAAGATCCTTTTCAATGCAGACAATTTGCTTCCCAGTTCAACACTTGGCTGTACTGTAGTAGGTACTGTGGTAGGATCAAATGGTTTTGTTGCCTGTCACTTCAGAGCAGATGCCCTACTCTTAAGCATTAGTTAGATCTGGAATTGCTGCCGCCTTTCCCATGATAGCCACACTGAATTTTATTGCTGATATCTGAGAAGTAAATTTGTTCACATTCACTGTTGTGTTTACCAGTGCAGGGCACTTGCTCTAACAATTTAATTTTCACCAAGCTTCTTCACAAGTAATTTTAGAAATTTTTTTACACAACAAGAAAGCTTTTGAAAACCACACAGTTTTCAAAGGCTATTACAACTTGCAATTTATTACACGCATAATTCACATGTAATTGTTTTGCATAGAAAGAGCATTTCTCCATGTAGAAAACTGCTCTTCAGAAAGTGTTGATTTCTATGCAAATCAACCACATGCAAATTTGGCACAATAAATCTCAAGTTACAGCATTTTCTGCACAGGAAATAAGATTTCTGCATAGAAATATTGTTTTCTGCTAGCAAATGCTGCTTTCTGTACATGTGCAAATTTTGCACAGAAGAAGTCCTAAACTGCAAAGATTCTCATCAGCCTAAGATTCTTCTCATCAAGGCATCTCAACACTTGAAAAACATGTCTTTGACCATTTTCCAAATATGTCTGCATAGTCTTTCTTTCCCTACTTAACTCATAGCAATTGTTTATTCTCCTGCTAATGCAGTAATTTTCAACTTTTGGCCTTTCAAATGTTTTGGACTTCAACTCCCAACTATTGGTCAAAATGGCCAATAGTTATGAACTCTGGGGACTGAAATCCAAAACATCTGGACTAGTGAAGAATGAGAAATGCTGAGTTAGTACATTAGTATGTATCTGTCAGAACTTTGTATTGTAAGTACTTGAGGCACCAGGCTGGAACAATAACAAGGACAGCTGGGACTAGACATTCTACTCCTCACTATGCATATCCTATCCATATGAGGCATTTTTGGGTCCCCTACAAATTCCTAGCACGGTTTGGAGACAGACACATCTGCCACATTCGCAGGCCACCACACGGATCCCATTAACAGTAAACAGGGTGGTGGATCTCAGACCTCTATCAGTCCCCAAGAATAGATCAAAATATCAACAAGGGTGATAATGGTTATAATCATCTATTCATCAGCCCATCCAAATGAAAAGATTTTTTGGCTTACACGAGGCCAAATCCTGTAGTCCATGTGTGGCTATTACTCTTATGGTGTGCACCCCTCCTGTCCATCCTTCTAGTGAACATACTTCAATAATTTTGCATGGCCATGCTGGAAGAGACAGTATAAGGTGAGCCTGTATCTGTTGAGCTAAAACTCCTGAGCTCCAAAGAGTCTTTTGGGAGAGTTTGTTGACTGTTGTGTCTGCTGGCTTAAGGTGGTTTATTTGTCTGAGTTGGGAGGGGGCTTGCTTATGTGCTCATTAATGTTCTATTGCATTTTGGTGAGTTTGTCTGTTGGCTTAAGTCAGATCGTTTGTGTGACCTAAGTGGAGGCTTGCTTGTGTGCTTGTTGGTGTTCCACTGTTTATTTGCATGTAGGCCCAGGTCTTCTGCCTGCTTTCCAGGGGAAGGGATATCTACTAAGAGGAAGTGGGACAGACACTTGGTTGGGGAAGGGGCTAGCAACCACTAGCTCTCTATATAATTGCAGTTCCACTCCCTAGAGCTGGGCAAACAGGATCAGGCAAGGCCAAAAGAAATTCTGCATCGACATTTAGCAGGGGAGTTTTGAGGAGGAGACCTGGAGTTCTGTTTTAGTACTTAAAACTACAGAATATGGATGATGAACCAGCTGCTGTAGTCATTTTCAACAGCTGTGTTATATTTGTATTCTTGCTAGAGATAAGAGTAGCTATATCTGCAGCAAGTACCAGTTGGTTGCCCTGTTAGGAGAGAGGGACCAGCAACCTGAGGCCTCTTTTTATACTCTTCAGCATATTTAGGAGCATGACAGAGCATAGAGGATTGTCCTGGATGAAGAACACACAGGGGATCCTCTGAGAAGGAGGTCAGTTCCCAAATACAGGAGGGTAGATAGTTGGAGGAATGTCACACACAGAAGTAGAAGGACCAGGGAGCATTCTGTGAGTTTGGAGCTACAGAATCAATTTGAAGTTCTCTCCTTCATCAGTGAAGATAGGAACAAGAGCCATAGTGTCAGTCCTCAGAGTATGCAGGTGACCATGGAAGATTCAGCACGTGGAATAGCCCCTACCAATCCCCAGAGAAGAAAGACAGCAGTGGTATGGGAAGTCCTGATGAGGGAAACAGAACCAGCAGTTTGCGGCTTGGCAGGATGTCTTGAGAGGTGTACTGTCTCCCTGGGGCAAAAGTCCATGATGTAACAGAGAGGCTTACAAGACTCAACAAGTCCGCTGGCCCTTACACTTTCCTTTTGATCTGTGTTGGAACAAATGACACTTTAAGATATAACCTTCAGGATAACACAAAGGATTACAAGACTCTGGGTAGGAAGCTGAGGAACTGTGATGCACAGGTTGTCATTTTGTGGCCCAGGAAGGGGAGAAGAACAGTGGAGGTGAACAATGGGCTCTGCAGATGGTACAACAGGAAACAATTTGGCTTCTTGGACAGTGGTCTGTAGTTTTATGAAGATGGACTTCTGCAAGTCATGGGTTGCAACTTACAGCAGTTGGCAGGAACGTTTTTGCTGAGAGCCTTGCAGACCTAAAGAGGAGCGCCATGAACTGAGTTATGTGCGGTAGGGAGACAGTGTTCTTGAGGGCAGAAGTTCACCAAGTGCTGGGTATTATAGTTCTGGGGGAACTGCGCAAATGGTACAAGAACACAACAATGGAAGGGGGAAAAAAACCCTTAAATAAGTATCTGGGGGAATGATCCATTTTCTTTTTTTTACATACTTGTCATTACAAATTTAATAAATAATAAAAAACAACATAATAAGTAACATACAGTTTTACAATATACTGTAGCTCATTTAGTGTCATAAGATCTTCCTTTCATCTTTACTAAAGTACATTATTATTAATAAGTATATCTTAAATGTACTACTCTATAAAAAGGAAACCTTGTGAATGTTTGTTCCTGTGTAATCATATCTAACAAGTCCATAAATATGCTCACTAGTGTCTTATCTATCAAATTTAATATACCTCGAAATATTTTCTATTTTACTAAGTCCTCTAATCAATAATACCTCTTTCTTTGCATTTTTAATTACATGTTTGTTACCTCACTTTTATTCCAGCATAGCCATTCCTCCTCAAACTCAGTAGGTATATTTGTCAACTAGTTTTATCTTCTTTGTTTTTGAAGAAATTGACTCAAGGGAGCCCAGTCCTGGTCCATTTTTTCATCTGTCAGACCTTTAAGTCTTTGTGATAGAATGTCTGCTGTTTTTATTTCTGACAGATTTTGGACTCATTATCTTAGGGATCCCTTCATTCTCCCAAAGTTTGGCATATTCAGTTCTCGCCACAGTTATCATATAAAGCATAATCCTCCAATAGTTTTTCCTTATATTTTGATCTATCATATGAAGCATGTTTAATAAATATATTTCTGGGTTTTTATGAAATTCAATTTGCAGAATTTCTCTTATCGTTTTATGTATATCATTCCAGTACTCTTTAGCTTTTTTACAGGTCCACCATAAATGATACATCGTACCAGTCTCTGCTTGACATTTCCAGCACTTTCCCATGCCCAAATTGTAATTTTTTTTTCAATTTGCTTGGAGTCATGTACCATCTATGAAAGATCTTGAAGTAATTTTCCTTTAAATTCTGAGCAGCAGTAAATTTTGGGGTCAATTTCCAAACTGTATTCCCAGTGTTCCAACTGTATTGAGTAGCCAAAATTTTGAGCCTATTTGATCACTGTATGGTTAATTGTTTCATCTTTTCTCTCTTTTAACAAGAATATCTTGTCTAGTTTGGCCAACAAGTGTGGTGGGTTTTCCATCATAACTTTTATCACTTCATTCTGCTCTTTCATGTCAAATCATTGCAGTTTCAAATCTATCTGCAATCTTTCCACTAATTGTCGGTAGGGAAACCAATTTAAGACTATTCCTTCTTCCTCCACCTTTTCTCTAGTTTTGATTGTTGGTGCTCCTGATGTAGATCTAGTGATCGTGTCTTCATATCTCAGCCAGTTTGATGTGCTTTTCCATCTACCATAGAAAACTTTTTGATGGGAGACCCACACTGGAAACAATCTAGCAATCAAATGTTTATAATTATTCCATATTTTCAACAACATTTTTCTAATATAGCGGTGGGTAAAATCTCTATACACCTTAACTTTATCGTAACAGATGTAAGCGTGCCAGCCCATTCTCAGGTCTGCCCCTTCTGAGGTTAATAATTGCTCATTTCACAAAGTAATCCAATTCGAAATCCAAGTCATTGCGGCAGCTTTATAGTAAGTGTATAGGTCTGGTATGCCAGCTCCACCTCTGGTTTTTAAATCAGTAAGGGTTTTCCAGCTAATCCGTGGTTTTTGTGTCTCCCAAATAAATTTAGTCAAATCTTTTTGCCATTCTAAAAATGGTTTATTATTGTAATAGTGGGTAGATTTTGAAATAGAAAAACAAGTTTGGATAATATGTTCATTTTAATCAATGCCAATCTTCCCATACAAGAAAGTTGTTGTTTTGACCAAGTCTCTAATTCTTTTTTAATTTCTTTCCATTTCTTTTTGTAATTATTACTGTACAGTTAATTATTATGTCTGGAGATCCAAATTCCCAAATATTTTATTTTCTTAACTATGTTGAAACCAGACACCTCACTTAATGTTTCTTCTTCTCGTTTGCTTATATTTTTTTGTCAAAATTGCAATCTTGTCTTTATTTGCTCTGAATCCAGAAAGGTCTCCAAATCCATTCATCATTCTGATGAGATGTTTCAAGCTATTTAGTGGATCATTTAGAAACAGTACCAAATCATCCGCGAAAGCTTTTAATTTAAATTCATGTTTTTTCAACTATATTCTCTTAAGTGCGTTGTCTTTACGTATTGCATTGTTTAAAATTTCCATTGTTGTTATTAACAATAAAGGTGACAAAGAGCAACCTTGTCTTGTTCCTTTCTTCACTATTATAGGTTTTGTTTTTACTCCATTGATAATCAATTGAGTTTCTTATTGGTCATAGATCAATCAATCCAGGACATAAATTTGGATCCTCCATCTATCTTCTTTAAAACCGCTTTTAGAAAAAGCCATTTAAATGTATCAAATGCCTTCTCAGTGTCAACAAATATCATGGTAAACTTTCTTTCATTATGTTTTTCATAGTATCCTATTATGCTTATATTGTCCTCTAGTGTTCTTTTCAGTAGAAACCCATTTTGATCTTCGTCAATTAATCCTGGGAGGATTTTTTTTAACCTTTCTGCCAATATCACCATGAAGATTTTATAGTTGACATTTAATAAAGAAATTGGGTGGTAATTTTTAACGTCGGTGAGATCTTTGCCCTCTTGTGGGGAAAGTGTAATGTTGGCTTTATTCCAAGTCTCTGGTATTCCTGTAATAAGGGCTTAATTTAATTGTCTTTTGGAGAGGTAGGGGGAGTTCATGTTGAAACATCTTGTAGTACCTCGCCGAAAATCCATCAGGGCCTGGGGCATTATCCAATTTCAGTCTTCTAATTGCTTCCGTAATTTCTACCATGGCTACTGGTCAATTTAAAAAGCCTCTATGTTCATCTGTAAGTTTAGCTATGACACTCTAGGAAAATATCTTTTGTTCTTCAACCTGGGAGATTGGATTTGCATCAAAAAGGTTTTTATAGTAATCGAAGAAAGCTTGCTTAATGCCTTCTTGTTGTGTAATCCTGGTGTTACCCTTCTTGATCTCTGAGATCATTTTCTTTTCTCTCCCCTTCCATAGTCTACAAGCCAAGCATTTTGATGGTTTATTTGCTTGTTCAAAATTTTTTTGTCTAGCTTGTTTGATTTGATGCTCAATTTCAAACAGATTTTCTTTGTTTAATTGTATCTGAAGGTTTTTGAACTCCTTAATGACACCTCATTTGTAGGATTTTTTTTCAGTTGTTTATCCACCTCCTTCATCTGGTCTAAGATCTTTTGAATTTTTTCATTCCTTTTCTTTCTTAATTTACAGCCCCCTTTGATAAAGCAGCTTCTGAGTACAGCATTACTAGCACCCCAGATCAATTTCACTGGTACTTCCAGAGAGGGGAATGATCAATTTTTTTAGATGTCTCAACGCCAATGCACAGAGCATGGGGAATAAAGAAGATGAATTTGAACTCTTAACACAGCAAAGCAAAGATGATCTGATAGGCATCACTGAAACTTGGTGGGATAAGTCTCATGGATGGAATGTTGTAACAGAGAGGTATAACCTATTTTAAAGAAACAGACCAAACAGAAAAGGAGGAGGATGATTTAAATTCTAGAAGCCAGGTTGAGACCATCTGGGTAAAAATTAAGCAAGAGAGAAACAACAATGATGTCACTGTGAGGGTCAAACTACAGACCCCAAAGGTAGACTGAGGACTTGGATTACACCTTCCTGTAACAGATGACCAAACATTCAAAAAGGAAAGATGTAGTAGTAATGGGGGATTTCAACTATCCTGGTATTTGTTGGAAGTCAAAATCTGCCAAGAGTATCAGGTTCAACAAATTCCTCACTTGCCTTGCACACAATTTCATTGCCCAGAAGGAAGAAAAGGCAACAAGGGGATAAGCTATTTTAGATCTCATCCTAACTAATAGTGATAACTTGCTTAATGGGGTGGAAGTAGCACCTCTGACAAACTTTTGAAATGATGTCATTAGAATGGAGCACACTTATTTTCTGCTGCTCTAGAGACTAGGACACGGAGCAATGGATTCAAGCTACAAGAAATAAGACTCTACCTAAACACTAGGAAGAATTTCCTGACAGTAAGAGTCATTTGACAGTGGAATATGCTGCCTCGGAAGTATTGTGTAGACTCCTTCTTTGGAGGTTTTTAAACAGAGGCTGGATGGCCATCTCAGCATCACACTATATAATTTTAATCCTTTCAGGAACTAAACGAATCAGAAAACACAAATAAAATAATGCAGTAGCAAATATTTTTTTAAAAAGTTTTGTAAAATAGTTATAAAGGCAACTGACACCCATACCATTCTATGCCAATATGTTTACAGGTGATGGGAGAAACACCTAGCTTCTGCCTCCAAAAACCTCTCCTCTATCTGAGAAACACAGATGACACCTCTATCATCTGGGCTCATGGGTGGTAATCACCTGAAAAGCTCCACTAGAATTTCAACAACTTTCATTCCCCTATCAACCTGCAGCTAGACCAGTATACAAAACATGTAATTTTTGTGATCTGACTGTGCAACAACATGCCAGGAATATAAGTACCACTTTATATTGAAGACTTATACTATACAGACTTACATTGTTTCAGCTTCTACCCAGAATGTATAACAAAAGCCACTGTTAACAGCCAAGCTCTACAATACAACCAGACCTGTTCAGACCTGTTGGACAGAGATTTGTACCTTAAGGAATTACAGCAGGATTTTCTGAAACATAACCAAAAAGTGGAAAAAAAATCAAGCTAATGCTACCCAGGAATAATTACTATAGCACAGATCTGAAGGAAAGAACGACAGAACACTACTTGCTGCCTACAGATCCCAGCTGAAACCACTGAAATGTATTAATGAGCTGTAGCTCATCATAGATAATGACATTTCCCCCTCACAGTCCAAGGCCGTTTATCTGTACTTGTTTGGAGACAAACTCCCACCCATCTTAACCAATTACTTTCTAGCACTACATATTACTACAACAACACAAGAAAAAAGATGCAAACACAGGACCAGACTCTGCCATAAATACATATGCCTACTCTGTTTCAATACCCACTGTGGTACTTCCATCACAAAATCTAAAAATGTCACCCACAGCATCAAGGATTCCTTCACTTGCTCAGCTCAGAAAGTGATATATATGTCATCTGTTGTCAACAATGCCTTTCTGCATTCTACACTGGGTAAACAGACACATCTCTGCACAAAAGAATAAATAATAAAAAAAAAATCTGACACCAGAAGCAAAAACTAGTGGAACAACAATCTCAGAGGACACTCTTACACTAGCCTTGGAGTATTACAGTTGTCCTCTTCACTTTTTAGAATGTTTGACAACAGTTCAATAATATATGGGCAATACTGGACTGGTCACCTGATTGCCATAGTTGCCTTTTATTCACATGTCGGTGTTTACCAGATTGCAAACTTAAGAGCCAAATATATTTTCCTTTCAATTCTGCAAAGTCGCCAAAGACATTGTGTTCCATTCCTACACCAGGAGTAAAGAAATGTGTGGTTCCTGCTGACATTGTTTAACTGCAGTCCTATCATCCATCCTCACTAGGTATACTGACAAAGGCTGATAGGAGTTGCACCATGAAGGCCACACACATTCCACCCCACCCCCCAACTTTGTACAATAGTTTTCTACCTGGGCTATGCTCTTCATCATTGCAAAGTGGGGAAGCTTTTTTTCTAAAACTGTCACATGCAAAGGAAAATGCCTATTTCTAATATACAAGAGAAACACATACTTCTTTATGTATTTTAAGCGTGACCTTTTAATAAGCGTTCATTTCAAGCCAGAAAAATGGAAGAGAATTACTGCTTTTGGCAAGTTCACAGCATGTTCATTCAACCCCTAAAATTTCATTATGCATCTTCCCTTTAAAAAGTATGCACATTTTCCACGGTATTAAGTCACTGAAAGACAGTTATCAGCAGGATCTTGAGCACAACTGAGAGAAGGTTGGAACCCAAGTTTCTTAAATACACTTTGAGACATCTGGGAAAGTCAAACCAAATCAATGTCTAGAAATCAACAGAGGATCAGTAGATGTAGACAAACACCCTCCCCACTCCCCCCCAAAAAACCCTCCTTGAAATCCAGGATGTTAAACTGTTTCATACACTTGAGAGCACATGCACACCTAAATCTTTCCAGTGAGAAATAATCCAGAGTTAATTATAGCCTGCATTATATATCTCACCTATAAAAGGTCTATCTGTCATTTATTGAATCCACCAGCCACAATTCATGTCTATCTGATTTCAGTGGGAGCTGAGCAATTAACCCCACAATGAATCACTGGTGGCTGGCCTTTTCTACGTCAGTGAACAGTGAATCTGTTCTGGTTTAAACCTGAACTTTTAAGTGTGAACTCTGTCCCCAGAATAGCTTCTGGATACAAATAAAAAAACAAGGAAAGAAACAAAAAACACAGTGGATTCATTGTCCCTCTGACATGGTAATCTCCAGCCACCACTGCCATGGACTGTAAGTACTCCAACCCTTTGCTTCAATGCAGGATTATCCAGCTAAAGTACCCGCAGCAGGTAGATGTCCAACCTCTTTTGGAAGGTGTCCAAAGAAGAAGATCTCACCATTTCTCTAGGCCAGTGGTTCTATTGCCAAAGAACTCTCACTGCCAAGAAGTTCCTTCTAATTTTCAACAGAAATGTACTTTCTTGTAATTTCAAACCATCAGATCTGGTCCTAACATCTGGGGCAGCAGAGATCAAGCCTGTCCCCTCCTGTCTGTGAGAGCCCTTGAGTTATTTAAAGAATGCAATCATGATACCCCTCAGTTTCCACTTCCACCAAGCTGAATATGCCCAGCTTCTTCAACCCTTCCTGGTATGTTTTGTTCTTCATACTTTGTACCATCCTCGTTACCCTTCTCTGAACCAGCTCTAACTTCACTATTTCATTCTTACATTGAGGCACCCAGAACTGAATACAATACTCCAGATGAGACCTGAGCAGTGCAGAATATAATGAGACTACTACTTCACTTGACTTGGAAATTATGCTTCTATTAATGCAAGCTAAAATAGCATTCACCATTTTTTTGCTGCATCATGACACTGATGGTTTGTGTTCAACTTATGATGAACAATAACCTCAAGGTCCTTTTTGCATGTAGTTCCGCTGAGCAACATATCCCCTGTCCTACACCTGTGCATTTGATTTCTGTGGCCTAAATGTTGAATTCTGCATTTGTCTCCACTGAATTTGATTTTATTAATTTCCACCCGATTTTATAGTTTATCTAGCTCTTTTTGAATTCTGTTCCTGTCTTCCAATGTGTTAGCCACCACTCCTAGTTTTATATCATCTGCAAACTTGCTAAGGATTCCCTCTACCCCATCATCTAAGTCACTGGTAAAAAAGTTGAAGAGTAATGGTCCTAAGATAGAACCCTGAGGATTCTGCTTAAGATCTCCTTCTAGTCTGAAATGCAGCCACTGACGATAACTCTTCGAACATAGTTTTCCAACCAATTATGGATCCATCTGACAGTGTTCTCATCTATTCTACATTTAATGAGTTCGCCAATCAAAACATTATGGGGAACTTTATCAAATGCTTTGCTAAAATCCAGATAAATGACAGCCACAGCATTCTCATCATATACTAAACCAGTGGTCTCACTGAAAAAAAAAAGATATAAGATTAGTTTGGCAAGATTTCTTCTTGACAAACCTATGTTGGTTCCTGATCACTGCACTCTCATCAAGATACCTGCAGACAGCCTGCTGTACAGTCCATTCTAATATTTTTCCTGGTATTAAGGTTAGGCTGATTGGCCTGTAATTTCCTGGATCTTCTTTTTTGCCTTTTTGGAAGAGAGAGACAATCTTTGCACTTCTCCAGTCCTTTGGTGTCCTGTCTCTCTCCCCAACCCCATATTTCTCAGTTTGCAGTTAGTTAGAAATTGTTCATCCTTCATTTTGTAGTCACAGGCTCTCCCCTTCTCCTCTAAAGACAGCACATATTACAGGGACTCTCACCATGAGGTGTTATGAAAGTAAACCAACCTTATATGTTGTTTTGCAAAGATGACTAAGGCCATTTCTTCACTACACTGATATAGTGCTATTATTCCACTTTCAACTTCCTAGGGAATACTGGGGTTTGCAGTTTAAGGAGGGCCCTTTAGAACTCTCAGCCAGAGAGCTCTTTGGTCTCAGTAAACTACAAACCCCAGAATTCCACAAGATGTTGAAAGTGGAATAATAGCACTATAACAGTATAGTGTGGATATGGCCTAAGTGTGCTGCATTTCTAGATAATATGTAGTGGAGATGATGGCATGAGACTGTTGTTGCTCACTTTCTGATTTACAGTACTAACTACTCTCCTTGTGAAATACATTACTATCATTTCCCAACAACATACAGACCTAGGATTACACTTTGTCTACCCCATATTAAACTAATGTGCCAATCTCTAGTTGACCAGAACCATGAAATGTCACAAATAGGATAAACACAGGCAAAATGGGTATTTTCAGGTATACTGAAGGCACTATAACGCAAATGATAGCCAGCTAAGATCTGACCATTAGGCTACTCAAAGTAAATACAGCCACGGCAGAACTGAACTGTCATTTTTTGCTTTATATGCCCTACTACCATAGCTGTCTTTAGGCTCAGGATTCTTGTACACTCTCTCATTGTACATCAATTTTATTTACTTAAGCATTTATACCTAACTCTTTGGGGAAAAAGGTAGGGTCTCAGACCAGTTGGATAGCAGTATGTGTGGCTGGATAGCAGTATGTGTGAAAGGGATCTAGGAGTCTTAATAGACCACAAGCTGAACATGAGTCAGCAGTGTGATGTGGCAGCCAAGAAAGCAAATGCAATTCTCGGTTGCATCAATAGGAGTATGGTGTCTAGATCGAGGGAGGTACTGGTACCACTCTACTCTGCCTTGGTTAGACCTCATATTGAATACTGTGTCCAGTTCTGGGCACCCCAATTCAAGAAGGACATGGTCAAGCTGGAGCAAGTCCAGAGGAGGGCGACCAAAATGGTGAGGGGCCTGGAAGCCATGCCCTATGAGGATAGACTTAGAGAGCTGGGTATGTTTAGTCTGCAGAAGAGAAGCTTAAGAGGGGACATGATAGCCATGTTTAAATATTTGAAGGGATGCCATGTAGAGGAGGGAGTGGGCTTGCTTTCTGCTGCACCATAGACAAGGACAAGGAGCAATGGATTCAAGCTGCAGGAAATGAGATTCCACCTGAACCTCAGGAAGAACTTCCTGACAGTCAGGGCTGTCCGGCAGTGGAATATGCTGCCTCGGAGTGTAGTGGAGGCTCCTTCCTTGGAGGTTTTAAGCAGAGGCTAGATGGCCATCTGTCGGGAGTGCTTTGAGGGTGTTCATGCATGGCAGGGGGTTGGACTGAATGGCCCATGTGGTCTCTTCCAACTCTACATTTCTATGAATCTATGATTCCATGACCAGTTGAAAAAGAGACATGACACCACAATCCCTGCCTTTAGGCTTACAATTTAACTATGAGTTTCTTTCTGTTTTCGAATGTAGGGTCTGTTGTGTCCAATCAATATTGGGTTTGATCTGTTCTCTCTAGCAAAAGAAGCAGTACACTTTAAATATGTAGTAATATGTAGCAAGTGTTATGTCCATCTGATACCTGCATTCCGCCAACAAGCATAAGAGGGTAATTGACAATAATGCAATTGCAAGCATGTGTCTCTAACTATCAGGAAAGGAGAATTATTTCATACTATCTTGTTCCATCAGTACAATTTGTTTTTTAGGAATACATTTTTGTTCTATTGCCTGAACTTTTTGAAACCCCTTAGAAAAAAAAAACCCTCTGATCCTTGGGCTTTAAAGGATCCCTGTTTCTTTAATGACTTTACACAGCACTGCCACAGCTGTTTCTTTGCTCCAGACACATAAAGCACAGGTTAAAGGTGACAACTGAAAGTGTTTGCCTTCAAGTAAGTTGTCCATAGCTGCAACCACTGATAAGCTGCTCTTAAAATAAACACTCAAGGAAACTTAGGTCATTGTCACTTGTGACCCAACGCTGCTCTTTCTGTTTATTTTGGTGATAAACAATTCTGTTTCTAAGAATAAAATTTCATATTATGTCTCAAAGTTACAAGTTACAGACCATTTCTGCACATGAAGCCTGCCTCTCATGCTTATTTATCTTTGTGTTTGAACCTTTTTCCTTACTTATAAAAGCCAGAAATGGTTACCATGGGGGGGGGGACCTTTCTTCAAAGTCTTCCCTGAAAGAGTACCATTTTCTTCAAACATTCATTTTCCAATCATTCTTCAAAGTCAAAAGTATGCAAAATATTTGTTAACAAGAACAGATTTTCAGTACTTGGGGGCTCTGGCCTCAGTTTAGTTCCTCATATTTAATTATATTGCCAAAGTACAGTTCCTTATTTTCCTGTTTTTTGTTTTTGGAGTAACTGGAGTTATCTGAATTTATTTATGTTTTGTTCCCGAAGCTGATAAAAACAAAATTATCAACAGGTCTACACTTCAAAATAGTTCATATTTTATATTCAATAGAAATAGAAGAAAGGGGTGCTAAGAGGCAAATTGAAAGTACATTTTTAACACAAATCTCATTAACAAAAAATATGAATATAAATGCACCCCATTTATTTCAGTAAAAGGACCATGTTGGGTTCTCGAAATGGTCTAAGAGATATCAATTATTTATGTTTTGCTGCTGCACTCTCTTTCTTCTCTATCAAAATGAGGAAAACTCTTTAAAGATTTAATTAAAAGACGGACAATAGGCGCATCTCCACTGTTTGATATAGTCTTGGCAGACTTTGAACCCAAAAAATCAAACACACTCAGATGTTAGGTTTGTGGAAGTCAGAACAAAATAGAAAGATAGATTGTAGGTTAGAAATAATGGACTCCAAACACAGTATCTCAACATTTTAAGTCTGAAAGAAATTCAGTGGTCTTCGGCAAGACTGTGGAAACCACTAGTACCTTAAAAAAGCTGAAAACTTGTTGTTGTTGTTGTTGTTGTTGGAATTCTATATAGTTTCCCAGAAACCTTCTTCCTGCCCTTTCTGTTGGTATCTGGTTCACCAGTTTTGTCATAACTGCCTGCTCATAGCATTGTAACATACATAAATGAGGGAACAACTTTGATAGCATTGCCCAAGTTATCTGAATTTTATCTGTAGTGCTATGATCAGAGCCTTCCGCCCAAATTAGCTTAGATAATCACAGCATGGTGATCAAATCAATATTTGTTATATAGAGATATGCATAACTGGGATTTTTCAAATCTGGTTAATTGAGACAGAAGAGCTTCTAGGATCCTTATCAAACTGATTTTAAATTCATTAACTAACTTCTAACAAGTCTGTCAGGGGCCTGACTTGCCAGGCCCAGCGCATCACCACAAACATAACTTTTCATGAAGAAAAAAATTAAGAATTTAGGCCTTACTCTGAAGCTCACTATTCCTATGCTGCCTTTCAATATGAGTACTTAGATCTGTACCTGTACACTGAATATCAAATCAATACTGGGTCATAATAGCGTCGAAAAGGAAAAGGAAAAGGAAAAAGGAAAAGAATTCTCTTCCCAAATTGTAAGTGTCAGATTTGCTGCTGTTGTCTTAGCAGAAATGTCAAAAATGGAATGCAGTGCAAAGAAATTACTTGCATAGCTGCATGAGACACAGAGATGGCCAGAACATCATCAAATGAAGGAATTCTCTTGAATCACAGAAAATAATGATATCAGAGGCTAATGAATAAAAGCTATACATTACCTCTAAAATCAGAAGGGATACACCTTTTAATGCCAGTTGCAAGGGAGCATGAGTGGGAGGGTTTTATTGTGCTTGTCGCCTATTTGCTGGTTTTGTAAATGCAGCTGATTGGCCACTTTGAGAGCAGAATGCTGGGCCCTTTGTCCCACCTGGTCTTCTTTACTTATGCTTAAGTTATGCAACATCATAAACATTTGTTATCAATCAAGAAAAAGCTGTGCTGAAGGAATCCTTCAAGATACCACAGTGGCTTGTCAGAATGGGGCTGAAGTATGTAGTCAGTGAGGCAAAAGTGAATTTGTCCCACTTGGAAAACAGGGAACTCCACCATAAACTATAGCAATATATCCCGTCTAATGTACTGCTTAAGCCTACACATCTATATAGCATTCTGATGAACATTAAAGAGCCTGATCCTTTATATCATATTCTTACAAGATTATTACCTGTTTACAAATCTTGCTTTATTAAGTCTTCCCTTCCATTTCAGCAATAACTTTAGTACAATAGGATAAGACCTGCTGGATGGTAGCTCCTCCCTACATCATTCAGTAATGCCAGAAGACCAAGATGATACAGCATTAGGTCTTGGGCCATTTCCGCACTAGCCTGTTATAGTGTGATGATTCCACTTTCAACATCCCCTGGAATCCTGCGGTTTGCAGTTTCGGGAGGGGCTAGGCAGCCCCTCTCGAAACTGCAAACCCCAGGATTCCAGAGGATGTTGAAAGTGGAATCATCACGCTATAACAAGCTAGTGCAGAAATGGCCTTGTAGGGGCTACTTCAAATACCACCCTTGTTATCTTGCCATCTTGCAACACTTTCTATCACTACTAAAGATACCAGTGGAAGGGGCCTTAAAACTAACTGTCATTTGGCAATGTATAACAACAACAACAACAGAAATAGATACAGAATGTACATCTTCCTCATGGCTCTAAAACTGGAGAACCTAAGTATCTGAAACTTGGATTGGATACTAACAGGACATTGAAGGTGTGCATCTCAGGCAATTTTGTTTATAAAATTGATTAATCAATCTTAATTAATTTAAAACCATCTATAGCCTTTTGTAATACATTTCTTCTGCCACTAAGTGGCAGTCACAATACTTCTCAGAATTAAGATTGCTCTTCAAAAGTAGAGCTCTCCTCAAGAGTGGGAAGGTTTGGGGGTTCATACAAATACTGTAGCTATTTTCAAGTGATTCTAGAACCAGATTACTTTAAACATGGCCTCTCAATTTATAGTCTCTGTACTGAGGGAATGGCACAGGTCCTACTGCTATACAACCCAGCTGTCTGGTGAGCCTTGCTTCATCTTCACACCAATTATATATGCATATATGTACTGTCAAACTTGGAGAAACAACTGTGTGTGTGTGCGTGTGTGTGCGTGTGTGTGCGTGTGCGTGCATAATTTTAAAGACCATTAGCAAAAATTCCCAGTTTTGCTTGGATTAATAAGCTATTGGCCCCACCTTCACTGCAGTGCTCTCTCCCTCTTTATATCTCTACCAACAACTCTGGTTGGGGCTTTTTTTTTTCTTTCTCTAACCCATTACTCATTCAAGCTGTATTGTCTTGCTTGGATGAAAACTCCCTTATTCCTTCAAGCAAGAACCCTTTATTTTCTCTCCTTCCCAACCTGGTCCTGACTCAGCCTTCATATCTCCTACCTCTCCTCCATCCTTACTGGGCAAGAGGAGTAAGTTGGTCTGTCTTTTAGGGTTGCCATATTCTGGTTCCCAAAATCCAAGGCAGCCACATGGACTTACCAACCTACTGTGGACATACTATCCACAGAGTATCCACTGTCATTATTAATTCATAATCTATCATCACTTAACACATACATTTATTAATCCTGTGTACAAATGACCTTGATGTAGCACCAATGACACCGAATAGTTTTAGTCATTAACTTCACTATGTATAGAATGAGCCCGCTAGGAATTAGCACTGAACACACTAAGAATTTCAAAATTGAAATCTAACCTCTGGAGAAAACAGAACCAGAGGAAAAGATGCCTGAAAGACTTTAGACAATTAATAAGTCATCTTCTGTACTTACTTTCATTCATTCATTCATTTATTTATTTATTTTCATCTAAAAGTAGGTTAGACATTTTCTCAAAAGTTTTAGATGATTAGAGAGACTGAAAGGGCTTATTATGAGTGAGAAAATAGATGTAAATGCTCTGGATAAGTCATAACAGTATGTTTTAATTATTGTAACGGTTGTATTTGTATTTGATATGGTCTATGTACCTTGTATGAGAGAGCCACTGTGGTGTAGTGGTTTGAGGATTAAACTATGAACCTGGAGACCAGCATTCAATTCCCTGATTGGCCATGAAAATCCACTGGATGACCTTGGGTGCATCATACATTTTCAGCCCCAGAAAACTCCATGATAGGTTTACTCAGAAATGATTGGAAAGCACACAATAGCAACAACAACAACTGTATATGAAATTGGTCTTGAAAGGCAGCTTTTACATATCTAAATATGTCTATTTATCAAAGATGATTGACTAAATTGTAATTTTATATGATTTTTTTAAAACTATACTTTGCTCTTTGGTTAGAAGGCTTTTAGAGCTGCCCAAACAATGAAAACTAAGGCAGTCCTTGTCATCAGCCCTGCAGTCTAGAAAGGCAGAACACATAAAGAAAGAAAAAGAAATCAAGGAAACTGAGGCAATGTGTGTGATATTTCCTGATAATAACCACTCCCTAGATGTGATGGAGACTAGCTCCTTAGACATCAAAAACAGACCTTGGGTTATCTCCAAAAACTAGCATGGTCACCAAACCGTGCCAGTTGTAACAGCTGTAATACATTCTGAGGTAGTTATCATTGAAGGCTGGTCTCTCATTTCTTCTTGGTCATGTCTGAAAAATGTTGGCTTATATATATTATTCTTCAGTATCTTAAATGCTGTTTATCTAGAAAGTCAGCCTATAAATTCTAGCAATTTGAAATAAAGGCTGAAATTTAATTTTTTTAAAAAAACACTGAACATATGAAGCTACCTTGTAACAGAGCTTTTAAAAGTTAGTTGTGGCAGTTCAGTTCCCAGAATGCTCCAGCCAAGAGCCATGCCAAATATTAGCTGGCCTTTCACAATATTCAAAATTTGCTATGTGAGGTGACTGCTTCAACTCTGCCTAATGTCTGGGACAACCTTCAAGCTACACATAACAGATGTATTCAGGAAAAATAACATGACTCTATTTGAATTGAGCCTCAACTCTGGCAAAAATCCTCTACAATAAGACCATATCTTTCAGAGCTAGGCACCACTACTGCCAGTAAAACTAAGGGAAGTACTGCAAGCAAACAGAAGAGTACAAGCTGTCTACGTTCAATTCTTGTCATTTTTCACCTCAAAGAGACCAGCACTAGCCTCTTCAGTACAATGTTCCTAAGACTCTATAAACTGAAACAGAGGAACAATAGAATATGGATGTACTTGGGAACACAGAGAATCTATCTAAGAACATACTAATGTAGATTATTGGTCCATCAAGTCCAGTATTGTTAATTCTGATTGGTGGAAACTGTTCAGTTTTTGGGGGCAGATTCCTTCCCTGCCTTGTCTGGAAATCCCTGGTGGTCTCCCATTGATGTATTGTCTTGGACTGACCATGTTTAGCTTCTGAAATTGACCAAGACTGCATGTATTCTGAATAACATGGTGATTCAGGCTGGTATGGTGGCATAAATGTTGGTCTTAGAATGGTGGGCTTGTACTGATGCAATGCATGCTCCTTATGCTGAAACATTTGTATTAGGTTGCACACTGCTGTAGAATCATGTAGGATAGAGGGGACTGTGAAGAGAAGTTATGTGATCTAAGGGTTTTTCTATCAGGGCTGTGTGCAATTGCCAGAAACCTCAAGTGACCTACTAGGAATATGAACAAACACTTGTCCATATGTTCAAGGCAAGGTCATTTATAAAACACAGATTATAGTTTCAGTCCAGAAAGTACAGAGGATAATGGAATCTCAATAGAAAAATGAGTAAGAGCTTTGGGTAATATAGTAACAAGCAATAACAAAAACACAATAGTAACGATATCCAGCGACAACAAAAATATGCCTAACTTAACACTACACATACATATTCAGAAATACAATTTTTCCCCTTCCTCTTTTTCACTTATTTCATTCTCACTCACGGGTTAATGCCCCATTCTAGGAAATATAATTTGCACGGAAAAACAAGCTTTGTACATGGAGACATGTAAGACATACATGCAACAACCTTCTGCTGCTCTTTTACGCACAAATATTTCACTACATGAAAATAACATTAATGAAATACAAATTTATTTGAAATTCATTAAATATAAAATATTAAAATATAAAATAAAATATTAAATGTATGATACGGTTCAGATTTAACTCTCAAATTTCACACATTTAAGGAAATATGAAGATCTGCAGTGCAGATTATATCCTTCTTTGAGTGTTCTATACAGTTATCTTTATCAGTAACTGATAGGTTATCTACTTAGTCTTTCAGGCAATTATCCATGCTACATTTGTCTGAAACTAATGGGGAAAGGGGGGTTGCAGGTGTAAATTATCTGAAGCCTTCAGACTAATTTATAGCGTCATGGCCATTTTTAGTAGTGCAATATTAATCAATACATTCTAGAAATGTTAATTGAAGGCAGACCTTCCTCCTCTTTCTGTCCTTGAAAAAAATAAGTCAGAAGGACATGAGCAAGACAGCTTTTCTACATTTAAAGGCTTGTAGCATCTGCCATTACTGTAAAGCACAAGGCAATGACCACTATTTCCATATTTTAAATGTATTGCTTTTAAGTGCATACATTGTTATATGAGTCCACAGAATCAGAAGTCACAAGAAACCATGGATAATCACGATGGAGACCCTTTTTTCCCAGATGTGTGTATTTCCCCTTTTCCTCTCTTTGTTCAGTTTGACTGCTAGTCGCTCATAAGTATTCACTCCTGTTTTAAATTAAAGACAGTTTAGTAAAGCTTCAAAATCCAATTCCCTACGTTTACTTTTAACTACATTTTGTTTTTTCCACAAGGTTTAGAGTTATAATTTCTAGAAACCCCTCCAAACAGGCCAAGAGCCTTGCTGGTTTGCGATTCTGGTAACTGTCATTCAAAAAGTACATCTTCTGAATTCGGTGTGTGCGCACGCGTGCACGTGTGTCGAAACCGTTGTTAAGGTTAAGCATAATTTGAGAAGTTCAGATGGCACTTGAAACTCCTCTTAATCTAAAATGGAAGAAGTTGCTTCTGAAAACCTCTAGAAGAAATTAGCTGAGTAGAGCTGCTGGAATGAAAAGTGGATATGACTCTCGTACCTTTAATGGTTATACAGAAGACAAGATTTCAGCAAATGTTCCTTGCTACCTAGTTCTGTGACAAAGCACCACTTGGTGAAATTCTCTCTTCCACAAAACCATTAAAGGTACAGGAACTGTCCCAGTTTTTCATCTGGCAATCCTAGATGTGAGGTACAGTGTATGAGCCACAAGAAGGATACTCCCATTCCTATCCTTTAAAAAAATCCATGATCTATTATAATATTCAAATGCAGCTGTAAATGTAAATATGAAACTATTTCAGAAGGTAACATTAAATAACAACCATTGCCATATGTGAAATGGATAGATTGAGCCTCCCTTATCTGGGATCAGAAGTGTTCCATATTTTGGATTTTAATTTTATTTTGGAATGCTGTACCTTTTTGGAATAACCTCGCATCTTGTTTTTTCACTACCTGTGTTGTATAAGAAACATGAGGGTGGAGAGAGACAAAAAGTCTGTGAAGCATAGCGATCGGTAGCGATCGGTCCAATCACAGCGATCGGTAGGAATCCCACCATTTCACAGATCCTCAGCCCCTCTCTTTTGCTACCACCCACCTGCCTTCAAGACAGCAGCTGTGGTGCTCCTCAGATCTGAGAGACAAATGAGCAGGAGCATCATAGATGCTGCTCAAAGGCAGAAGCAGGTGGCTGGCAATAAAAAGAAAGAGATGAAGGATGTGAGAAAGAACAAGCAGGAACACTGCAGCCACCGCCTCCATCGTGGAAGCAGGTGGCTGGTGACAAAAAGTTTTGGGTTTTTTGAGGTTTTCAGATCTCATTTTTCCAGATAAGAGAGGCTCTGCCTGTACTTCCTAAAACACACTTCTAAGAAGTGTAAGCATGTGGCCTCTAAGAAAATTCATGTTGACAGAAGTAACTTGCTGCCAGGGATAAAATGATCCTATTTAAGCATTTCCTTCATGCAGAAATTTTTAATCTCCATTTAATTCCTCAGATTGGAGTATTTTCTGGCCTGAAATAAAATTCCAGTGTATTGTGGAGTATAAAAATGTCCCATGTCCGTAAGAGTGTTAGTGGGTTTAAAATGAAAAGGCCACATTCTACATAAGGCAGAACATCTGTTCTGGGTAGCTCCCAGCTCTTCTGACAGCCAATTTGGTCTGTGTACCTCTCTACAATGTGTGTGTGTGATTTACCTTTTACTAGCATTGTTAATTTGTCCATTTCCATTACCTCATAAGTTTCTATGAGCCATGAATCAACACCAGGAATCTCTTCCTTTTTCCATTCCTTGGCATAAAGGATTCTGACCTTAGTTATCAAATTAAGTAAGATTTTTTATATTGTTTCTCAATATAACCTTCAACTGAATTAAACATATTTAACAAATACAACTGAGGTTTCATGGGGAAACTCTATGATCCTTGTAATCTTCATAATTGTGTTTTGTGTAGATACCTCACAAATATGTAATAATTGTAAATATGCAATAACTAATAAAAAAAGTAAAAAAATGTATGCGTGTGTGTACGCGCATGTGTGTGTGCCTGTGTATCCAACAAAATACAACAGATTTGCCAGGACAATTTTCATCCCACTTTTTTTCTCTGACATATTTAACTTTGCATTTGACAAGAGGCTAAACTTTGGGACATTTTGTACAATTGCTCAGGTGACAATATTATAAAATGTCTACCTTGCAAGTCTAGTTTTCTGTGAATGTCAACAAGACATAACTCTGGAGGAGCAATAAGTTTTGTCTCCCTGGATGAAAGTTAAAGATCAAAATCTACCTATTAGGGGTTGACCTGAACAAGCACAGATCTGTGTCCAGTGGCATTTTTTGGGGGGAAAAAACTTTTCTTATTTAAGGAATTTTTATTAATTTTCCAAAATACATAAAAGCATATATAAACACAAATATATATATATATATATATAATTATTATAATCCTTCCGTTCCCCCCTCATTTCTATGTATCAAAAATTTTCCAGCTGAATCCTTCTTCTCCCTTATACCTAATAAGTAAAAAACTTTTCTTTGACCAGTTGACTCCAATGTAATTTCACAAAGCAGTCTGCTATGTGAGGATCTTATATAACACACCCTTGGATGCTATGTTATTCTTTGGATCTTGATTTAAACAGGAGTTCTGCAATGGAGCTACCATTAGCTAATATACAAAAATAATGAAAGGTGTAGCGGTGACTAACGAAGACTCTAATGGTGGGGGGACAAAAATACATCACCATTGTCATACCACCTTTCTCTCAAAAGTGTGACTCAAGGTGTTCTACAAAAAATTAAACTAAATACATACAAAACACATATCAGGAAAACCACATTAAAAAGTTAAAACATCATTATATTATCAACATAAGAAAATAAACTGTGAAAAGAACCTTGAAAGACAGAGGTGAGAACAGCAGAAGGATAAAACATTTATTAATATGCATAGCTATAACAAGAAAGCTACCCTTAATAAGACATATTGAATTGAGATGTCGAAATCCAAGAGAAGACCATGTGCTTTGCATATATAAAAAGATCTAGATTATAGACCCTCTCATTTCCAGCTTTGGAGAAGAAAAAAGGGATCTTTGGGAACAGGTTAAGAAAGGCTTGTAAGACCTCAAACAGTGATTGCTAGTCAGAACTCACAGCTGGGACTTGAAAAAACAATGAATAATTGAGGCAGAGGAAGACAACAAGTATTCTTGTTTTCTAGGCAAGTTAAAAGTAGTCTAAACCAGTCTAGTGGTCTAAACCAATATAGTTCTTCCTCCACATTCATGGCTTTGACCTTCACAAATCTGATTATCTGTGAGGCATGCATATTCCTTTCTCTCCCCACTCTCCCTCTCTCAGTCCCTTGCATTTTACCAGGCGTGGAAAAGGAAGGAAGGAAGGAAGGAAGGAAGGAAGGAAGGAAGGAAGGAAGGAAGGAGAAAGAAAGAAGCCCGGACAAAAGGCAAGAAAGTGCAGGGGGTGAGACACGCACATGCTTTCCTTCTTCCCTCCAGATCTCACTCCTCCTACTCCCTTGCCTCTGGCCCTGGTGCTGAGAACTTGTGCCAAGGCAGAAGGCAAGAGAATGGTGGGAAAGGAAGGCTCATGTTAATCTTCCTTCTCCCCTCCAGAGATCCCCCTCCCACTACCTTGCCTCTGGCCCCAGCACAAAAGGCAAGAGAATGGGAGGGGGAACACCTGGAAGGAAATGGGAGGGGGGTTTGGGGGGGAGTTATTTGTGGTTTTTCACTTTCGCAAAGGTTCTGTACCCCAAACCCACATGAAAGTAGAGGGGCCACTGTACCACTTAAAAATACATCAGTACACTCAAGATTGATCAGTTACTAAGTTCATATCTGTATTGTTTCAGAGAAAAAATAAGCAAAACTAAGCAACAAGCAACTCACATGGTGTACTTCATCTGAAACCAAAATATCTGCACGGATTACAAGGGCAAGACTGCTTTTGTGAGAAGGAAATCTCAGACACAGCATCCCTGTCACAATTGGATTGTGAAGAAATAAGTGGAGGTGCTCAGACAAAGATTTATCATGCTGCTTGCATAATGGTTTGCTAATTAGATCTTAATTCCTAGCAGAATGACACATTATCTTCAGCCTTTTGGCCTGTCTTTATTACAAGAAAAAGTGTCCCACTTATTTTCTTTATCTCAGCTTATAAGTGTGGGGGGAAAAAAAGTATACCTGTGTTCACACAAACACACACACTCTCCTACTCAGTTCATGTGTCTGAAGCCTGCCTTAACACAAGTCACAGCTCAATTTTTCATCTTTAAGATACCACAGGATAAAGATATAGTGATAAAAAAAGGAAAAGAATAAAGCAAGATTGTATATAACACAAGGCAACAATGTAATAAGGCAATGTAACAAAGCAGCAATGTAACAATGTAAGATGTAACAATGTAAGATTACCTTTTTAAGAGAAACTATGTATGAATGGAATGTAAATAAGCAGACTCAACTGGAAAAAAAGAAAAAAGCTTGGCAGTGGGGCAGGGGAGGGTATTTTCACTTTAAACTTTAATAAAAATATTTCTAAAAAAAAAAGATACCACAGGATACATCTCCTTTGAACACAGGGTTAAAAACTGGTCTCTGATGGAGATGCTTGCATTAGAATTGCTGAATTTTGTTCTATCAGAAAACCAGCTAATATGTGACCTTCGTAACATATGCAAACAAATGCTCCCACAAATGAAAACATGGGAAAAACCAACAACACTCAACAAGAAAAGTTCTACCTTGGTGTCAGAAAACAGTAACGAAGCAATGGGCATCACCCCACTCTTTTCAGGACACTACTGGGGTCCATTAAAAACAGGAAGGCAATATTCCTTTTTATAACACAAAAAGAATACTGTCCTGGATCTCTTTCACATGACATACCCATATTGGTCAGTGTATAAGACGTACCAATATATAAGATGTGTCCCATTTATACACCAGCAAATACTATTTACCAGCATATAGGATGCACTGGCATATAAGACACATCCCATTTTCAAACAGTATTTCTCAGGGGGAAAAAACTGAGTCCTATATGCCAGCAAATAAGGTATTTAGAATAGAATCCTAGAATCTTAGAGCTGGAAGGAACCATAAAGGCCATCTAGACCAAGCCCCCGCCCTGCAGGAATACACAAGTAAAACATTCCTGAAAGATGTTTGTCCAATTTTTTTTTTTTTTTTTTTTTTAAGATTTCCAAAGACGGAGAATCCATCACACTCTGAGGCAATCTCTTACACTGTTGAACAGCTCTTACAATAATTTTCTTCTCATTTTAAACCACTGGTTCATGTTCTAGTTTCTGGACCTGCAGAAAACAAACTTGCTCCAACCTTACTATTACGATTCTACTTTAAATGTTGCAGCAAAATGCTATGGAATCCTTGGTTTTCAGTTTGGGGAGTCACTAGAGTTCTCTGGCTGAGAATTCAAAATATCCCTCGCTAAACTGCAAATCTCAGGACTCTATAGAATGGAACCATGGCAGTTGTGATAGATAAGGATGCTGTGACTGAGGAGCAAATGATTGTGCAGGGGGCTGAGCCACTGAGTGAACAAATCAACCTGCAAACATCCCCTGCACTGAAAGGTCAAACCGAGATTGAGTTGCCCCAGCCAGTTCAGGACAAAGCCCTCTCTGTCCTGAGCCGGCTGGGGCAGTGATGCAGAGGAATTGCAGCCAGCTGTGCCCATCAGCCCTCAAGCATGCAGAAGGCTGGACCAGGCTGCTGAGAGGGAGGCTGCTTGGACTAGGCTGAGGAAGCAATAACGAGCAGCACCTGCTCACAGGGGCTATTTACGTCTGCCCGTGACAACTGAAGCCCCTGTCAGAGCTGCTGATGACAAGCAGCAGCAGCTGTTGGTCCCTGTGGCTCTGGCTGGAGATGAGTCCTGCAGCTCGAGCGCTCCCCCTGCTGCCATGGACCAAGCAGGCGTGGACGTTCCTCTGCCTGCTCCTTTAGGGCAACAGGGATCTGATTCTGAGGATGCCTTGGAGCCTGTGTCAATCAGCCCACAACCAAGGTGGAGACTCAAGAGAGCTGAGCAAAGGGAGGCTTCCTTGATTAAGTTCAAGAAGTGGTGACTGGCCACACCTGTGCCTGAGCTATATAACTGCCTGCCTGGAAGCCTTCCTTTGCTAATGGTAAACTTTCTATAAGTCTTCTCCTTGCCTCCTGCACCTGGCTCCTGATACCTTGGATTGATCTTGTGGCTCCAGTCCCCTGGATTTTGGACTCTGGCTATGGCTTTTGCTTGTTGCTTTGGCTTATGTAAATAGACTGCCTATGAGGAATTGCTTGCTTTGACTCCTCCTGGTGGGACTTTTCTATCTCTCCCACTATCTTCTCTGGGCTGGCTTGCCGCCAGGGTCTCTGACCTTGACACTGGCAGCATGGCTGCTCCTTGCTTGCAGCAAATTATTAGCTAGCCCTCACAACCTTTGTGTCTCCTGCCCCCGAAACCCTCCAGACAGATCTCTGGCTTCTGAACCTTTGGACTGGACCTTGACCTGGCTCAGCTTGTGTTTTCCTGGTGTTCGGTATATTGGGACTCCCCAAGTGTTCCTGACCTCTCTCCTCCCTTGCTGGCTGCGGCCTGGCAGGGAGAGATTCCTGACAGTAGTTAACATGGAATCATAGCACTATAATTCTGTAGTGCAAAAGTGACCCTGGTACTTTGGACTGGACAATATTTGATAGTACATATATGTTCAGAAATAAAAATCTACAACTGTAGTCAAAAAACACTGCAGCCTGAAATATCCCCAAAGAATGCATCATATCTCCCAAAATTATACCTTTAAAGACATGGTCAAATGGACTACATGATTTTCTTCTCTTTCTCGTAATACTTGGTGCTACATTCTACACTGTGTGTAGCAATAATTGAAGCGGGGAGAGATTAACATAAGGTTTAAGAAAAGAGTCCTTTTTTTCTATCCTAGCAATAGAGAACATGTGGCCTTCTGCATGTCAGTGGATTCCAACTTTTATCAGACTCAATAAGCCTGTTAGAGGAGTATGTCATCAGTACTCCACCAACATACAGAGCATGTTGTATTTTCCATTCTTGCTCTGCCCTCTTATATCCACAATTCTCTTCTCACTTCATCATATGCACATCACATCCCAGAACACACTGTGCTGCTTCTCAGGTATTTGCAAGCACTGGTTTCTCACTTCTTCCTTCTTTTTGCCTCCATCAGTTCACTTGCCTTTAGAAAAAAGCAACCATCAGTGGTGGGTGAATCAAAAATTCAGGCTTCTTGTCTAATGGTCAAGAAGTCTAAAACAGTTAGCAGGTGATGGGGTAAGGCTCATAGAAGTATCACCACTGCTCCCTGCCCCTGTTTGAAAAGCAAGATCACACACGTGTACACCTATCAAAGTGTACAGCAGGGGATACTGTGCTAACCAAAGATGTCACATAGGAAAACATGAAGGATTCCAACATAGAAAAACACAAAGGACTCTACCTTTGAGACTAATTGGGAAGAAGCAATTTCTACTATAATGTTGGGTCCATACCTGTGTCCACAGAAGCTTATGCTAGAATTTTCTTCCTCCTAGGTGGTCTCAAAGGCAATACTGGATTCCTTTATGTCTCTTTATGTTAAAACAGACTTTACACAGCTATCTTTGAATACAAAATATAACAGGCATCAAGCTCTATTCAGGATGGTCACTGACAAAGGACTATGGAAGTTGTTATCCAAAACATCTGGAAAGTCAAAGGTGGTAGTGGTAATTCCTCTTTGTTCCCAACCCCCCCCAACTTTATTTTATAATTTGTTTTAGTTTTTAGTAATAATATCATGATTGGAAATACACTTCCCAGCACATGTGTGTGTGTGTTTAATAGGAGTGTCTTGAGTCAATTTAAAAAAGTATGAGATCCTGCTAACAAGGTGCTTTAACAAACAATACTAGCTGCACAAAATCTACCTACTTTCCAAGAGTCCTGATCAGCAAGGAGAGAGAAAAAAGATAAGTAAAATTCATCTGATAGATCTGTAATGTTTGAAGAATAAGCATAATAAGTACACGGTGGTTTGCATGAAAAAAAGCACAGTATAAGAAAACATGCCCAACAGTTTTAAGTTCACCCGCACTGCAAAGGCTTTGGCACTAATACCACCGAACCTTACAATATTTCTCCTCCAAAAGCACAGAAGATAAGGTGCTACGTTGAGCTAATGCTGTCTGTATGTGCCTTCAAGCCACTTGATGACTTATGGTGACCCCATGAACTTTATAGAGTTTTCTTGGTAAAGAATCCTCAAAGGTGGTCTTGCCAGTTCCCCCCGTTGAAATACAGTTGGCCTTCCATATCCACATGTTGCACATTCATGGATTCAATGAACCATGCCTTGAAAATATTCCAAAAAGCAAACCTTGACTTTGCTGTGCACCAAGCACTATGCTGATGTGTAAACATACCCTGCTGTAGCCTTCCACTATTTCACAGATGCTCAGGCTCTCTCCAGCACTCGTTTGAGTGGTTTGCCATTTTATATAAGGGACACCATTTTCCCATGCCAGGGAATATAATGGGACCTGAGCATCCATGGATTCCGGTATTCATGGGGGAACACCAAGAGCCTACTGTATAACCTACAGCACCTGGTATTCACTGGTAGCCTCCCATCCAAGTACTAACTGGGGGTGAACTTGCTTAGCTTCCATGATCAGACAAGGTCTGGTGCCTTTAGGGTATTTAGACCTTACCTTTCTGAACTTAGGAAACTATTCAAGTAATTGGTGGGCACAAATGCCTTATCTTTATAATGTGAGTGTTTTGTAACCAAACTGACATACAGTCAGCCCTCCACATTTGCGAGTTTCACTTTTGTGGATTTGGTTATTCACGGACTACTTGCTATCACCTCTGCTGCCTCCCTATGCTATTTTTAATAGGGAATGCAAGCCTCGTGAAGACTGAGAAACTGTGAACTCCTATTAAAAATGGTGTGGGGCAGCAGTGGAGGTGCTAGTAAGCCCCTCTTCTGCCTTATAAAGGAACCCTGTTGCCTGAAAGGAATCCACAGTGGGTTAAATATGGTGATCATACTTTTTGGTATGTTAAATATGGTTTGGGAGGGCTTAGAGTTATTCATGCTTTTTCCATTTTCACAGGGGTCCTGTGCCCCTAACCCTAGCGAATGTGGAGGGATGACTACAATTATTATTTTGGCTTTAGTATATTCAAGAGCTACTACACTACTAGTAAAAACCCAATGTTTGGCATTTCCCACTCAACCTCCATTTCTACTTTGACTGAACGCCAAAAACTTGACTTTCACCTGTATATATCAAGTCATGGGCCTCAGTAAGCAACTTGAAGGCACATAAACATCCACACCCACTTAGATCATGTCAACTGCTCAACTCCATTCCCATTAATCTTCCATCTATGCTTGGACTTCTTCTTAGTAAACATCAAGATTTTCATCTTGGGGGTTCATTAACAGCAAACAACCAATACCCTCAGAAGTCACCTTAAACCAATGCAGATCTGCAACAAGAGCACGACAACATCAACATAAAGAATGACTGACAGAGATCTAAAGGCCAGTTTAGTTGAATTATCAGTTAACTTTTTTACCACCAAGTTGATATAAAAGTTAAGTAGAGAGGGGCTACAGTAGCAATAGTACAGAGGACATCTTAAGCAGTAGCACCCCATCTAAAGAATGCTGCCCTTCTTCCACTGTCCTAACCTATGTTAAGGCTTTTTTTTAGGACCTGGCAACAACTCTTTTATTCTCCCAAGTATTTTAAGAACTGTTCTTACCACTTTTCAATTTTGCTGCTGGTTTTACTTTATTTATACAATGTTGTTGCATTGCTTGCTGCTGGTTTTATTATGTATCTTCTCCAGCCACAATTTTAGTGTTGTTTTTTGTGTATTTTTAATATAATTCTTTACTACCCACAGAACTCTGATTATGAGGAGATCTAAATAGCAATAAATAAAATATATTAAAATGAGGGGGCTAGTCTACTGCTCTGCAGAGGGAGCTTTCTGTTGACGGTTCTGCCACTGAAAAGACCCTGCCTCTCATTCTTACCAATCCAGCCCTTATCTCACCAAACCTCAAATCCCAGGATTCCATAGGCTGGAGGGATGACAAAGTGATATGAAACTGATATAACCATGTGGTGCAGACACACCTTAAGGTTTGTATCACTTTAGCTAGAGCCATCTTCTCCAAGAAGAGGCATGGTCCAGCAGTAGAAGACAGCAAAGCCACTTCAAGACACAGCTGGATCAAATCCTAAGCTGCAGCTCTCATCCTTAAGAAAAAGTGAAATCTCATCCAGAACAGTATGTCTGCTTAAATTATGGATGTCTGTTAATCAACAGAATATCCGTTTTGTCAGGACTGAGTGAGTCTAAACATGTTAGCTTAGATTCAATCCTTTTTCTTTTCTCTCAGTCAGCATCTCAAGAATTCCATGCCAAGGTTTCCTTGGCATTATTCAAAAGAGAGAGAAAAAATGACTGAGTATTTTCTGTATAATAAGTATAAGGAATAAGCATTTTCTGCAAAATAAGACCAAACTCTAAAAAGCCAGATGACCTCTCAAAATGACTTTGTGTTTATCAAAACTCAGTACAGATTTTCCCCACTTATCTGACAGGTTAGGGAACAGAACACTGTCATAAAATGGAATTGCTTGAAAAGGGAACCCATGCACCGTATTGCAGGGAGCATGAAGGACTTACGGAGGGTCATTTGGGACTGGCTATGCATGCACTACTTGCAAAGTCTCTCAGTTGGCTTGGCACATTTCCCCCCAGTCAGCTTACTTTGCAAGGGCATGTGCACGTAAGCGGTCTTAAGCAAGTCTCCATAGGCAAGAGGAACTGATCAAAGAGTGGAACTCCCGTCAAATTAATAATTACACTGATAATACCCTAAATACCCCAAAGAGGAAAGCCAAGTTGTTTAAACACAACAAAATAATAAGCAAAGAGAAAATTTGAAGTATTTTAAATCATTTTGATTTCAGTGGTAAGCAGGGCTTCCTATATAGTCATGCCTCACTGATATTTGTAGCATACTGGCATACCTTTATTTCTGTATACCCAAGTTGTACCTACAAGTTAACAGAATCAACATAAAATGGAATAACCCCTTTCTATGGCTGTAAAATGGCTCTCTTAGATCTATTTATGGGGCATGGGAGAGAAATATCCTGTAGAACTCATCTGTATTAATACCAAAATGTAGTTGTGATGTTTTATTAAATAGTATTAAACAGTTTTCAGAAGCTAGGAAGACAGCAATTTTGGAAAATTATACATACTCCAAAAATTATACAGAAGCTCTTCAGCCATGGAACATCACAAAATCCTCAGAAATGTGATATATTCACTTCTTTGGAAAATCTTAGTATCTGCAACACATTCACTTCTGATTCTTCCAGGTCATGCCTAAGGTGGCAATTTTTGCATTTTCCCCAAGAGAAGTCTGGAGTCCTACATGCACATCTAATTTTGGGAAAATGTGCAAACTACCATTCTAGACCTTGCTTGGAAAGAAAATAGATGTGATTGCCCATCCTCCTTTCATCATTCCCAGGAAATGTCTAAGAACATTAATAAAGAACATTTCCTACACTTGACAGAAAAGTATCTTCCCCTGAGTATTGATAATAATAGGACTCTTCAAGGATAGTATTTGTTGATGTTGCTATTGTTGTTGTTAGAAAGCCTAGCTGTTCACCATAAATATCCCTGAATATCTTATAGGAAACATGTGCTAATTGCTTTTTTGTTTTTTGTATTTCATTTCTACAGAACAACATGGTATTTCTCACATCAATGTGCAAACTTGCTCTTACCAGCCACGACCTAGACAAAATACTGTGCCTTTGTCAACAAGCCCTATCAAATTTATATCAAGACCTGCTAATTTCCTTATCATTACCCATTAATCCTTGAGATGTGGATTTGAAATGGACTGAAACTAGGCTGAGAGGAAGTTGTAACATGCCAAAGAGGGAATGTAAATGGATCGGAAATCGATTTTATTTGATTCTGTCTATATTAACTCAGTTCATTGCTACTGAAACCCACATAATCCATAAGCACCTTACTGATCTTGGTATATATATATATATATACATATATATATACCTTGGTATATATATCTTGGTATATGATCTTGGTCTATAGTGAGTATGAAATTCAATCCTGTAATTACATATGAAAGTACCTTTATTAATAAGAATCGTTAAGACACTCTTCCGAAACACACTTTCTGTACATACACAGGAATCACACATACTTACACATGGAAAAGTGAAAAGTTATATTTATATCTTATTCTCCTTCCACAAAACCAGATATAGTTCTAACAAGATCACCACAGTGTTATGTCTACGAAATGTAACCAGATTCCTACTACTGTCATATTCAGATACTCATTATTGGCAACATGTTGGCAAACCTATTGCTTCACTCTGGCTGTAATCCTACACACACCTATTAGGAAGTAAGCCATACTGAAATCAGTGGAATTTACTCCTGAGTAAGTAGGACTGTGCATGAAACTAACCATGTAAGCTATTAAGAAAAACAAAGGCGGAACAGAGGCCAAGTCATCAGTTTGTCTAATAAAACTTGGGTCACAACAAAGCAGCATCTTTCTTTAACATTTTATTGCTGTACATACCAATGAGAAAAATCTGAATCACATTGACTTTTTTTTTGTACCAGACATGTATGCATGCGCATGCACGTACGCTCACTGAGAGTTATAAAAATGGCTATAACAAACAAAATGGTTCAGGATATTGAGTCCATGCTCACCGCAGGGAAATCTGGCCATTTTGAAAACCTGCATGTGACACTGACAAATGATAGCACAGTAGTTCACAAGTGCTGTGACATTTAAAATTATGTACACTCAAGTTTAAAATCTATCTTCTCAATCAACCCTGGGTATCAACCTCTCAATTCATTTAAAAATAACAGAACCTTGTGGCACTTTAAAGGCTAAGAAACTGTATCTGGCATAAGGTTTTGGGGACAGCAACCAAGCTTATGCCAGATAAAACATGTTAGCCTTTAGGGTGCACAAGACTCTGTCTTGTTTTTGCTGCAGCAGACCAACATGGCCACTCCACCGGGAATCTTTTCATTTAGCAGTTCACTTCTATTATGTTCAGAAGGCTGCACAGTGGTAAAAAGGAACTCAATGGAATAATCACACTCTGCAAGCAAATGTCTTGTGCCCCACCATCTCTATACCTTCATCCTTTTACATTTGAATACACCACTTATCTGACATTTCTGTGAAATACAGCCCATCAAAAGGGTTTCCTCTCAAATTTTCTCATGATTACATAAAAACCACATCAACAGAGTCATATACCTTATGCTGTGACAGATACTGAAAAGATAGCTGGGAAAAGTTCAAGGCGCTAAGATCTAATATTTTCCTGCATTAGAAAAAAGCTTTATCCACATCACCTCCACAAATACATATTTACTTTTACCACAAGTTATTTTCTACTGCTGAAAAGTCATATCCATATTTTTATGGCAGTCCTAAGCATTCCATGATTTGAAAGACATTTAAAGAGGGAAAAATTTCAAAACAAATAATCCCTCAGAGTACACAAATGCTATGAAGGTCAATACTTACTTCACAGTGTTACCAAAAATATACATTTTCAAATCAATCCTAAATACATACAAGATCTCATATTGAACAGAAGTGTGTAACAGTTAAATACATTTGTATCTGCCATACCTCTATACCCATTTGAATAAAGTGAACCATTTTTAAGCAATATTTTTCTATTAAACTAAAAATTGTGCTTGTTCTATATAGCTTTTAAATGAACACAGAATATCATTTCAATCCACGTATCTGTGATATGTCTCAGAAGGCCATCAATACTGAATGCTCCTTCTTTCTTTTGGCATATTTTAGTCTCTATCACACTGATGAGAAGAGAAACTACATTGGCTACGGTATGTATGGGAGCAGATGTTATGTACATTCTGAATATGACAAGGACATGGATCTCAAGGTTAAAGCTGGGATTTCTAGAAGCACTATTGTTCAACACCCTGGATAGCTCCCAGTTAAGAATGGTGTAGAAATTCTACCAGTAATGCTATTTCTGCCCTCTCCCAATCCCTTCAGTACGTAGCAGTATAGCTCAAGGAGATACTGTTCTCTGGATGACTTTCAAGTACCAGGTAAATAAGGACAAATCCCATTCTGTCCAAAAATCATTAAGCAAAATCCCAGCTGTCCTCAATCCATGTAATCCCCCCAACTGGTCCCTGTTTTTTCTTTTATTATTATTAAGCTAATAGCATCATAGCCTATTCCAAAAGAATCCAGGAAGAGAGCTAAAAAATGTCACATATAAAAGGTTTTACACTAATACATTCAGAGGCTGAATCTTGCAAATACAAAATTTCCAAGCAAATTGTCCTGTCTCATTGTCCCATTCTGAACATCTTTTATCTTCTTAGTTTCTTTGTTCTTTCTCCCCTCCGCCCCTCACAGAAGAACAAAACAGGACAGGACCAAACATTTTTTACCAAAAGACCTAAAGTCTCATGAAAACATTCTCTGTGCAGGGAGTTGGGTGGTGGTGGGGGGAACAGGGGGAAAACCAAAAATCACGAATGTGTCAGATGGACCGACCTCTTAACATGTCCGCTTTTCACATATTGGAGAGCATGTTAGCAACGTGCAAGCCCTGTTCACAAAACCACTGCTAGGACAGAAGCAAAAGTGGTGGAATCGTGTTTGTTTTTTAGTGGCGTTTGTTCCCTATTATTGTCATTTTACTGTATTTTATTCTTGGTTTTATAAGTTGCCCAGACAACAAGTACTGAAAATTATAACTACATTAATAAGTAACTTTTCTTTTTTGAAAAACCCAGATCAAATTATACAACTTTCTCTCTACATGTACACCACTTTGCTGAGGATGTATCCAACAGGTGAATGTCAGGTGTGCCAATGAGTCAAAGCCAGACAGGATAATTTCAATCTCTTCCCTCCTCCAGCAAAGAACATCTGCACAGGATGAAGTAATGAATCAACATCTGCACCAGATTCTAGTCAAGGTCAGATGCATTGTTTCTATATCACCATTTGAGGCAATACGGAAAAAATTATTTTTTTCATTATCATTTCAAAACTCAGCATGGTGCTTTCTTTGTCTTCCTTGGACAGCTGGTTGGGAAACAACTGTTACTTGTTGTAACTTTGAATTAGCAAAAAGAGGGTGCATATTTCATGTTGTTATCAATTTCTGTGTTCAGGGGAGGGAAGAGAATAGGCCTCAATCATACCTTACCATGCCCCAGTTTCCACGCAGTTTGTGTGAGACAGACAACCTTCATTAGCTTCCCCTTTCACAGAATAAATACTATGCAGAGATGATAAAGCAAGAAAGACTCCCTGAGATTAAGTCACATTTCACACTTCATGCTTTGCCTGCCAAAAATGTAATTGTTTTTGTGCAATGTCTCATGTTACTGGGATGCAATGAGCACACCAGAAAACTTCTAACGGCTTTGGAGGACAAGGACTCCCCGATATCTTTTGCCTAGAAAGAGAATGCGGAGGTTCGTTTTTAAGTACAAATTCATCTCACTTTTCCACCTCTGAAGGTCAGTGACATATCATCAGGGCAAGAAAGGGTGGCGGGGTGGGGGAAGCTGGGGTGTTATTTCATTCTGTTCTGTGGCGCTCACAGGGAGGAAATACTGGCCCTGAGGAAGGGGTAAGCTTCTGATGATTCTCAAGAGAAGTCTGCGCTCCAAAGCTGAATCCTTCCACCTCTGTTCCATGGGGATCAAGGGCAAGGCAAATGAACCAAGGAGGACATGAAAGAGATCGTGTGCTCATACTCTGTGGAGTTTCTGTCCTGTTACAAGGGTCCAGGGAACCTGGGAAGAATTTAAGCCTAGCTTTAATTTACACAGGAATAAGTCCTACCAAACACAGTCTTGAGTAGACAAGCAAGACTTCTGCAAAAAAAAAAAAAAAAAGTGTTTTTGTTTGCTTTGTTTTGTTGTTGCAGGCATTTGCCATGAAATCAACCTCGACCCACAGGAGGAAGAATAAAGAGGTAGAAAGAAAAAGTAGAGGATTTCCGAAACTGTCAGAGAAAAAAGTCCTTTCTACTTTCCGCACCTTCAGCACATTTGGAAGCGCTAAAAGTGAGTTCTGATGAGGACTTCTAGGAGGGTGACGGGAAGGAAAAAAGAGGTACTTGGGATAAAACACACTATGGAGTGTATTTTGCCAAACCCTGGGCATAATAAGCTCTATGTCCCTGAATGGGGTTCACATGGGAATGGAACAGACAGCCAGACAGGCGGAGGTGGAAAGAGAGCAAGACTGAACTGCCCTGCTGGTGTCAACTTTGGCCACCCATTTCTGGCTTGGGCGTTACAGTTTGGTACAGCGCCTGGCACTTTACAAAATGGGACACATGCATTAATTAATTATTTTAAAAGCCGTGTGCGGGGGGGGGGTTACGCACAATCAGCATGTGCTTTTCGACAAACCCGCCGCCCCTACCCCCTTACCTTTAAGCCAGTCGGGGTCCCCCCTCCCAGGAAGACCCTTCCCCCCTCGCCACCCCTCCTCTCCCGCCGGGCCAGGCGCCCCCTCACCTGAAGTCACTGTAGGGATGGATGATCCAGAACCCCGCAGTTTTAACCCTTTCCTGTTCCTTCTCCACCGCCTTCTGGCTCCCAAACATGCGGAGGGAGAATTTGTTCACCCCGGGTTGGAGCATGGAGGTGAACTGCCGCTGCATGAAGCCGTACTGCTGCCGCCGGGCGCCGTCGGGGTCGTCGAAGCCCACCATGGGCTCCTCGCCGCCCCCGCCGCCGCCGTCCACTTTGAAGCAGACCGAGTTGCCATGGTCCTTGGCGAGGCTGCCGCTGCCGCTGCCGCCGGGGCTCCCCACGCCTCCCCTGTCCGCCGCCGCCGCCGCCGCCGCCGCGCCGGGCTGCTTCGCCTGGAGGCAGGCGTTGGCGCTGGGGCTGCCGTCGTCGCGGCTGCCCGGCGAGGAACTGGCTTTGCCGCCCTCCATGCCCAGCGACGAAGCGAGCGCTCCAGCCTGGCCGGCCGGAGGGCGGAGGAACGGGCGAGGGCGCAAGGAAGCGAGGAGGCGAGCCGGCTCTCTCCTCCGGCTCACGGGCGGCGGCGGCGGCGGCGGCGGCTGGCTGCCCCCTTCTGCCGTCCCTGGCGCTGGAAGCCCGGGCGGCGCCGGCTCCCGCGCGCCCTGGGACCGACGGGAGGAGACGGGCGGGGGCGGGGGGCGGCGCGCGTGAGGAGCCCGGCCGGCGGCTCCCTTCGCGCGCCCCCTGCCGGTCGAAGCGCCGCTTCTCCCGCTCCCCTCGGCTTGACGTTGAACGAGACCCGGCCGAGCCCTTGACGGAAAGGGACGGAGCCGAGCGGAGCGGCGCGGAGCGGCGGGGAAGGGAGGGAGGAGTCGCGCGAGACGCGTGGGCCTGAGCCAGCGTTTTCTTCTCTCAAATTTAGAGGCGGGGGGGGACAGGTGTTAGGAGTCAAGAACTTGCCGGGTTGCCCCTCTTAGTTTTTGTCAGCCTATTAATCACGGAGACGAAGGGCCGCCTCACGGACCGCAGACGCCTGAGTCCTCAGGGCGCGAGGCGTCCGGATGGCACCTTCCAAATCGGAGTATCAATTTTGCTCCCTACACGTGCAGAAGGAAGCTGCGTTTGGGGCCCCAGCTACCCTCAAGGCTGTGTGATGTGGGTAAGGGGGTATCCGATCTGGGTTTCAGTCGGAACTTTAAAGGGGGTATCTAGAGGCCTTTCCACACTACACTGTTATAGTGCTGTCTTTCCACTTTCAACATCCTATGGAATCCTGGGCTTTGCAGTTTAGCCTTTGGAATTCTCAGCCAGATTGCTCTTGGGCCTCAGTAAACTAGAAACCCCCGAATTCCACGGAATGTTGGAAGTGGAACAATAGCACTATAACAGTGTAGTGTGGCAATGGTCTAGGGGGCTGAACTCGCTTTTACAGTTTGGACTAAAACCCCATTACATATAACACTCTACTCAGGTGCCTCCATGCAAGGCTGACTCATCCACACATGCAGGTTCACACTAGAACATCGAATGGTGGCTTCTTATGTGAATAAGCCACTGCGGGTAACCAAATGGGCCTCAGACAGAAGATGGAGCTGTAGAGCTTCAGTCGCTGGCTCTACTGAGCAAGACTAGAACCACTGGATTGGAATGGCAAGGAATCGATTTTTGAACCTTTTAAACCTTAGGGCCCTTTCCGCACAACGATGCTCTTCTATGGTGTTGCGCTGCAATTCCGAGTCCAGAGGGGAGCACATCAGCAACACTCCCCTCCACACCTGCTCACTTCCTACAGAAGGGAGCGTGGTGGCCCCACCTCGTCCTTCCACAGTGCAGCTGGGCACTTGCCATTGCTGCGCTGGCGCAGGAAGAGTTTCAATAGCACTTCTGCAGTTTCCGCATGACAGTAAATACAGGAACGCTGCGCAATGAGACGTGTAAAACAGATTTTTTCCATTTTTCAAACACCATGTGACGCTTCGCAATAGGATGGCAGCAGGACAGCGGCAACGTCATGCGAAAGCACTACCTGCCAACCACAGCCATCCCGTCACAGAAGCAGCTCAGCGACATCATGTGGAAATGGCCTTCGAGGTACCTCCCAAAAGTAAGAGCTGTCAGTGGGAAGTGGTCAGCTCTCTTTTGTTGGGAGGGTATAAAAAGAGACTGAATGGTCATCTCTCAAGGAATGCTGCTTTCAGCAATCTCACGCCAAGGTACATAGTTGCCCCTGTTTCTCTGAAGTAGGTCAGACTGAAAAGTGTGTGATTCAGAAGTCTAGCAATAGGAGAAGGGATGAGGGCATTGCCCCCAAATCTACTGCACCTTACTACCTTCAGTTAAATCCTGTCCTTGTCCCAATGTCTCATTTGTCTTCACATCCAATCTGCAAAGTTGCTGTAGAGGGCCCACTCCTGGATCATCTCTCTAAATGTCAACAAAGTATGACTCACCATCTACGTAAGCCATCACCTTGTTAACATTCTCTGTCATAGGCCACAAAAATTGAGATGTCATCAAGCATCCAACAGATCTCAATGAAGAAGTTGGTGGGGTAGGTTCAGCTTAGGGAGGGTCTCACAAACTGTATGATCCATGTGGCAAGTTACTCCACACATACGGCATACACACAAAGAATACAGCTGTCAAGAGCACCAGCTTATTGCCATCGTGATGTGGCATGTTTAATGAACCCTTGATCTTATACTTGAGGAGACATTCAAAAGCCTTAAAGTGCAAATTAGAGATGGTAAATCTGTTGTCCATGTCTATGGACTTCTTCCTTTTCCCATCTCCATCCTCTATTATAATCTATGGATTATTGTTGATTTTTTTAAAAAATAAGAAGTTACATATTGAGCATTTCCCAAATGGTTGCATCAAAAGATTCATTTATGGATACATGCCCACATTAACTAAAGTCTCTCTGTATACATTTTAAAAACTGTATAAGGAGTACAGTTATTTTTTTAAAAAATGTGCACATGTTGTCTAATATATACATATATGTATATGTATATATGTATCTCTTTCATGGAATGCAGTGAAAGATCAGAAAATACGAATTTCCAGACACAAATTGCATGCAGTTTTGTGTTCCTTATCTGTGGAATAACTTGCCACATGGATCACAAGCTGAACCCAGCCCACCAACTTCTTTATTGAGATCTGTTGGATGCTTGATGACACCTTAGTTTTTGTGGCCTACGACAGAGAAAGAGCAATGCCATACATAGACGATAAGTCAAACTTTGGTAACATCTAGAGAAGATGATCTGTTAGTGGGCCCTCTCCAGCCACTTTATAGATTGGATGTGAAGATAAACCAGACAATAGGACAAGGACAGGATTTAGCTGAAGGTAGCAAGGTGCTGTTCAAACCAGAAATGAAGTGGAAGACAAGAGCCTAGAAGAAGCTACCATGCGGACATTGATTTACCTGCCCACTGTGGGAGATATCAAAAAGCCCCGAAATCTGGTAGCTCAAGTGTCTCTGAAACCACACTAGCTGAACCAGAAGGAATGCCCAGTGGAAGAAATGCAGGTAGTTCCTTCTTTTCTTCTCTCTCTCTTCAGTGTCTTCAACTAACAGGCACTGATCAATGGGAGATGAGCCAAGTACATTGTTTTGAGCAAAGAGGAAGGACTGCAAGTATCACCTTTTAGGCTGTACCATCTGTGAGTCTTTCAAGACCCGACCACAGTCTTCCATGTGTCTCATTTCTAGCTGGCCTGGGAAAGTAGGGTTGTGACTGGCTCAGACCACAGAGGGAGCAGGACTTAGAGCAGAGCTTTCCAAACTTTTCATGTTGATGACATACTTTTTAGACATGCATTATTTCGTGGCACAGTAATTTGGTTTTACTAGCAAACTGGAGGTTAAACTAACCTCTTCTAAGAGATACAGACACATATATAAATTGTAATAACAAAATGTATGGGGACACAATATATCTCATGAAAAGGTTTCATACATTTTTAAAAATATATGATTTGTAAATAATAACATACATTTCCAAGATTGAAGGCAACACACCAACACACATCAGATGACACACTAATGTGTCAAGGCACACCGTTTGAAAAGCCCTGACTTAGACACATGTGTCTTCTTTAAGGATACACTGGAGCAACATTAAGTTTTGGCTGAAACCCCCACCCCATTTCTCTGTTGTTAAGGAATACCTACCAGGTGGTTTACTGTTTGTGAATATTTATTATTGTGAAATGTTTATCTTGTTTAACTATTGATTTTTAATTGTTCTTGAATTACTGAGAAATACATCTGATGTTTCTGTAAGCTGCTCTGAACATTTTTTTTTTTACTTACTGTGGGTGGCTTCCATGGCAGTGTTACAGTGAATCTGCTTTGGGGTTTAGTGCACATTTTAAAGGAGCTGTCAAACACACTGAACTTATTTTGACAATAGGACACTTTGGGTAACTCCATGGAGTTCTGGACTAAAACATGAAGCTGACTCATTGTATGTTAGCATGGTATCCACAAGCTACTTCAGAGTTCTGTGGAAAGGCAGCATACTATAAACTCAGGATAATGATGGTGGTGATGCCCAGCATCAAGACGGCTGCAACATACAAGTGTCATTGCATTGCTTTAAATGTTTCACCACACAGGTATGTGTTGTCTGTCGTAGAAAAAGTTGGTGGATCCACCATCAATTTCTGCAAACATGCAGTGAGTTAGACATTGTGGCACAAATGGTGGAATCTTTGGTCCTCCAGTTATTTTGGACTTTCAGCTCTCACAAGTTCATAGCACTGCCTGTCCTGGATAGGGCTGAGGAGAGATGGAGTCTGAAACATCTGAAGGGCCAAAGCTCCTGTATCCCAAACTATTTGGTGTCATCAGCTTGTGGCAATGTTTTTGGTAGGTAAGACACACTATACAACAAACAGTCCATCTGGCGGGATCTACTGTCTTTTCCTCATTCTGAGGGCACATAGAGAGCAATGGGAAAGCAGGAACATTGTCAAACATGTGACTCATCAAGACAAATCCAGCCTACCCGCCATTTCTTGTTATTTGCCAGACACTTGACAAGCCTCTGTTTTTGCAATACTAAGCAGGCATCAAAAACAAGAGGCTAGCAAATTCTGCCAGACTGCAATGGTTACTAGACTATACAACCATTTGCATATGGTATCAAATATCTTAATATCCTTCTTACTTAAAACATCAGGTTGTACTTTAAGGCCAGACCATGATGTTTTGCTGCCTGAGGCAAAGTCGAAGATACTTCTGCCACCTCAAACCTGGAGAAGTTGTGTTTTGGACTGCATTTCCCAGACCCCCCCTTGATGGCTGTGTTACCACCATGAACTGGCCTAGTTTTAGTGAGATGTAGATATCATTTTGATATCATAATTTGGTTTTACTCTACCCTCAGCCACGTGTTTGGAAAAAACCTCGCCGGACAAGCGCTGAGCTAGGCATGGTCATTCAAAATTCCATAGATAGCCAGTTCCGCTTTAGGGGAGAACGCTAATACAAACACCCCAATCAAAAATGCGAAGTAAAACAAAACGGACTCTCTGCCTGAGAGGACACCCTAACGAGCTAGCCACTTAACAGCTGGGCTAGCCCATCTACATACTAGCCATACCATTGTCAATTCGGTTCGCAATTCAATCGTGTAAATTCTGACCTTTCAGAGGTTTTGTCTCCAGTCCAAAACTCATTGTTCTCATTCAAAACTAGACTAGCCTGCGGTCTTTCACCCTATAAAAATGCCTTGTTTTTGAGAGCTCTTTGGAACTCTCGCTGGGCCCTGCTGAAATCACTTGAGCCAATGGAACTTTCGTTGGATCACTGAGCTGAAATCACTTAACCCGTCCGGAACTCTTGCAGGACCACCTTGCTGCTGCTTGGCCCTCCAGATTCCCCTCGGTCTCCACGCCGGGTTTCTTCATCTTCAAGTTGGCTGCTCCAGGACTTCGGACAGGTGGCGTATGGTTTATTTTCCCCCAACCTCTTTCTCTCTTCTCCTTTCTTAGTTAGGAGTGTGCTTGTGTTTTTATTATTTTTCTTGCTTAATAAATACTGTTATTGTTTGAACTGCTTGCCTCCTCACTGACCTGAACTGGTATACATAGGATAAAAGATCTCGCTGCGTTGCCCTGCCTCTCGTTAGCCACGAGTGTGCTCAAGCTAATTTCCCCAACTTTTGCTTATTTGGTCTGGTATTTACAGGGTAACAGCTCCAACCCAAGAAATAACTTTCCCAGTCCCTCCTAGTGCATTCCATGTACAAAATTCAGTTTTACTTCAAAATTGTTGATGAGCCATTCTCTTCCACTGAAACACCTGAAAGCAGCAGGTTAGTGTTACTGTAGGTTCTAGCCGAGGCCCGTGGTATATTAGATATCATTTGATATCAAGAATTTGGCCTTCACTACCCATTCCCCTCCATGTGCTTGCAAGGCCCCCGGACAAGCACGCACACAGGCACGGCCGAAAATAGCTGAACAATAGGCAGGCCAGTAATTTGCCGAAACGCAGCTTCAGGAGACCTCCAGGCAAGTACACTTTAAGATCATATTATGTATGCATGCAGCGTACAAAGGATCCCCTGCCCCGAGCAGGCAGCTTGACAAGCCGAATATCCAACTGTCAAGCACTCCTCATTTGCATACTGTCTGCGCTATTGACAACCCTGTCATAATTCAATCATGCTAAATACTGACCTTTCAGAGGCTTTGTCTCCAGCCCAAAACCCATTGTTTTCCCCGGGAACGGACTAGCCTACAGGTACATTTTCCCCTATAAGAGCTCCTGATTTTGAGCGCTTCTTCGGATCGCTCTTGGCTTCCATCCCACCTTGCTGCCATGCCGTTTGCTGAGCCTTCCCCTCAGCTTCCACATGCTGAGAAATCTCCGCTCCAACTGACTTTTCTTCTGACTACCCGGGCTTCAGGATCAGGTGTAGTATTTCCCCTGAAAAATCACTCTTAAAATCCTCTATCAAACTCCTACCTTTCTTTCATTAGGTCTGTGTGAGTGTTTGCATACATACGTATTGACTGTGTTTCAAAATAAAGAAAAAGAATTTTAATTTACTTCTGATTATTGGCTCGGCCTGACCCCATAAACATTGGGTCCAAGATCTCGCTAGGTTGCCCTGCCTCTTGCATTGCTTAGCTTGTGCTCTTGCTAATTCCCATTCCCCATTGTTTTGAGCACATTAAGGTGTCCCTTACGGGACCCCCAGAAATCAGGGTAACATTAGCCTCCAGGGTTCAGGGCAGGTCCTGGGGCACAAAGGGCTGTATTTTCCAAACAAAGGGAATGGCTAGGTGCTGCTGCTCCCTAGCATCTCTCATTTGTGGTGACTGCTTCACTCTGCCTTGTGGCAGAGCTGGCCCTGACATAGTGCTTGGTTTATGAAACATAATGTTTAACCTACAGGTGCCTCTGGTGTATAGGCATCAGAAAGAGGGATGCTTCATCCAGGACTGTTAACATCTGTATGCTTTAACAGTTTTAACTATGCAGTATTCATCATCATCATCATCATCATCATCATCATCATCCCACCACTCTTGGCTTGCTTTCAGGCTCTTCTTTTTGGCAAGCAACAACTGAAGTCTGTATTTTAGGTTTCTGGATATATAAAAAAAAATTCTGTCTCGCCACAGGGGTTTGGAACAGTTGACCTTCTATTCCTTTTTTTATGTGTTTGTCTAGGAAGCCTGTGTTTGTCAGTATGACTGTGGATGCCTCCTCAGATGTTTTTGCTTACTAGCATTTGATGTTTTTTTATATTATCTGGCAGTATCCCAGAGTCACATAAAGCTTCCTGTCAAGATTCCCTGCTGGACACCAGTCTGAACTTGTGCCACTGAATGCTACTCTGATCCCTTCTTTCTCAGCGTGTGCTAGGATGGCCAGAGAAAGGCAGGTGTTCATCCTGTCAGTGTGAAAAGAGAGGCAGAGAACATATACTTTAATTCAGACCTTAGAAAAGTCACTTGAATGGACCACAGCTCCCACCTGAAGTTATGCTTTAATTCAGCGGAAAGGTCAACTAAACAAGATCAATACAACAGTCCCTCAGACCAATACAGGAACCGTCTGAGTTCAGGTGGCAACAGAGTATGTTGATGTGAAGAAGCTTGATTGATTCTAGCATCGTTTGACAGGAATTAAGTGGCATCCACCATGAAGAATTCCTTTCACTCTGATATTAGATATCCTGTGAATATTCTTCTTTTTAGGTTACGTGTTGAAGGTGCTGGTGCTGTGATGGATAGTACAGATGTTTTATATTACATTCATGTACTTTTAATACTGTATTGTATGCGTTACAGTTATTGTACACCATTTTATCTTCATATGTAAGCAGTTTATAAATCTTTATATGTAAGCAGTTTATACATACTTGTAAATAAATAAATAATCAGAATGATTATTTGAAGATTGGAATTTGCCTTTGTTAGCTTGCTTGGGATAATGACTGCTTTGATAGTTTAACCAGTAAAAATCTCATCTCTCCATTGATAGTTCTATGTTTATAAATATCATATAGCCACAGTTTTCATAAGATGTGCATACAAAACCCTTTGACTTACTTAGATCAAAGTTTGGAGAAGTTAAGATTTTAGGGTAAAGCTCCCAGAATCCCTCTGCCAGCATAGCCAACGGCTTGAAGATTCTTGAAGCTGAAGTCCAAAATAACATTTCCAAGCTGTGATATTGAATTTTATGTATTAAAATATTTATATATTACCCTGTATTTGAAGATCTCAAGATATGATAGCATATTATCCAACATTTCACAAATGAAAATGGGCCACATGTGGCCACGCAATATCTCAGTGTGGTCGAGATGGCAAAAGTTACTAATGGGGAAGAATACACAAGCTAGGAGAGACTGTAGCAATTTGCTTTTGCTTGAGTCTACTGGGAAGTGCAAGATTTCTCCTTTTTGTTTGTTAAGTGGATACAAACTACTTTTGCACTTTCAATTCAGTTTTCAGCAATCCAAATAAAATGAAGACAAAGGGGGAAAATTGGAAGGAACTGAGACATTTTAAAAACAGCTGAGAAAGTTGAATGACAGAAGATTAATGTGTAATCTGCATTATTGTTATGGTATGCCTTCCAAATTGTGGTGATCCTAAAGTGAACATATTATGGTGTTTTCTTGACAAGAGTTGCTTGGGGGAAGGGTTGCCCTTGTCTTCCTCTGAAGCTGAGATTGTAAGACTTGCTGCATGCAGCTAGTTTTTAAGAGGAATTTCCTGGGGTTTTGCTGTTGCTGGTGCAAGAAATATAACTGCAAAGCAGTGTTGTAACCAACCAAAGTCACAGCATCTGTATATTCCTTGAGAGTGCCCAACTTTGCTCTAAAATTCAAATAGCATAGTTGTTCCCCATCTTGGTGGAGTATTTATGCATTGTAGTTTTTACTCCAGGTCAGGGAACTGGTGACAGATGCCTTGTGGCCGTCAGCCCAGTATAAGGATACTTAACATTTCAGCCTAATTGCTAGTCCTATGCACATTTACTTGGACATACATCTTGTTTTGGCTCAGTGGAACTCGGTATTAAGACTATGTGCAACACTACATGTTTCATCTTGCAGAGTCTGTCCCGATCTCTCCCTCTCTGTCTGTCTCCTTCTCTAAGCTATATTTTGCACAATGCTGTTTATCAGTTGGTTCTTATGACATGGAGTTGGGCAGTGTGGAAACATGAGATTGCAGAATCCCTTAATGTGCCATGACAGGCATCCAAACAGATCCAATCAGCCCCTTGACCACTGGACTATGGAAAATCTCTTCTTAATAACAAACAATTTTCCTCTCTCAGAGACCAGAATGGTTCATTGAGTTCTGAAGTGACCTTGCTGGTAAAGAATGTGTGCAAAACAAATGCAGCCACATGGGTCACTTGGCATGCAGTGGCAACTCCAAGAAGTAGAAGTTTCTATACAGAATCATGACATACATCAAGGTGATATAGCTCTCTTATAAACTAACCAGCTGTGAAAGACTATATGGCTGTGTCCAACATGCTGTTATGAACATTTCCATGATATCTGGCTCAGGACTGCACTTTACCTAGCAAAATGCAAATATATATGTAAGAAAAACACGTTCTATAGAAAATAGTCTCTGTCTACAATTTAATTCACTCATCTTTATTTCAGTGAATAAAACAGAGCTTTCAATCTCCATTGAGAGAACTATGAGCCAAAGAGCCTCATGGATGAAAGATGCATTGTTTAAATTAAGAGCTTGATTTAAAAAAACAACAACAACACAAGTTTCCAAATCCCAGAATCAGTATCACCTGTAGTCATGGTGGCTGAGGGGTTCTGGACATTGTAGTCCAGCTATATGTGACAACAAAAGGAAAGTTGGGTTGGGGAAGGTAGTGTTTGTTTGTTTGTTTGTTTTTGGTAACTTATGTTGGGATACCAGTGTGTGCCTTCAGGAAAATGCTAGAGAGGTGCAATGCTAATTTCCTGTGGTGACATAAGGTGATTAGCAGTAGATCCACCCCCACATTCAGAGCCTTCAAACTCACAGCAGTTAGAATTTAGAAAGGGTTCACCAGTTTTTTTTTTCTGGTATTTTTATTTTAAATTTCCCTTTAATGCAACCTGCTGGGAGGGAATGAACTACACTAGGTTCAGTGGACCATAGTTTAGGAAGCTGTTTGAGGGCATATCGACAGAATCATGATTTGCAAATCCAGTCTCCCTTGCTGTGAGCAACCAGTTTAACCCTGTGGGAAGGACAGAAAGATCTTCAGTGTTTTCCAGTTTGGAGGCTTCTATCCGTGGCTTCTCTTCAACCTATAGAAAGAAAAGTCCAATGTATCTTACCATCCTGTTACCCTGTTTACTGGGGGTCCTGGGAGGGACACCTAAGTAGCCAAACAACAAAACACAATTTTGGGGGAAATTAGCTGGAGCACTCACTTAAGCTAGCGAGAGGCAGGGTAACTTAGCGAGATCTTGCAACCCAGTGTCTATGGGGTCAGGTCAGTCAAGCAGCCAGATGGGTTTAAAGTAATCAAATGATGTTTTATTGCATACAAACAAATATTAAAGACACCACAGTCACACAGCTAACTAAGAAATTAGAGATTGAATTAAGGATAGAGACTTTCAGGGGAAAATGGGTGCTATGACACCTGTCTCGTCGTCCTGGACCTCGGGAGAGAAGCCAGGGGTGCAGAGAAGACGCTCAGCTCGATTAGCTGAGGGGAGCTCGCCAAGCAAAGCAGCAGCAAGATGGGTTGAAACTCAGGAGCGATCTGAGGAAGGTCTCGGAATCAGGGGTTTTTATAGGGTGAGTTGGGACTGCAGGCTATGCCTTACTCGGGGAAAACAATGAGTTTTGGGTGCGAGACAATGTCTCGGAAAGGTCACTCTTTGTTTGATGGAATCAGAGTCGAATTAACAATAGTGTAGCCAGTATGCAAATGCACAGCGCTTACCAGTGGACGGCACAACCTTTGTCCAGTAGCCTGCTCGGGGCAGGAAGCCTTTGTTAGTATCACGCATACGTAATGAGGTGTTTGCCGGAGAGGTCCCTGAAGCGACGAACCAGCTGTGTCTGGCCTGCCTGGGTGGGGAATGAAATGTTCAGCAATTATCGGCCGTGCCTGTTTGTGTGCTTGTCCGGTGGCCTCGCAAACACGTGGAGCGGGGTGGTGAAAGAAAGCCGAATGGTTTGATATCAAAATGATATCAGGTGCTATCTCCGGGTGGGCCTAGGCTGCAGTAACAATCCCTCAGAAATCCTCCCAGGAAGCATAGGACTGCTCTTTAAATGAATAAATAAATCTTCTCCTTTGCTATTTGTTTTATAGAACTGAAAACTATGTAGAATGTAGAATTTTAGGAAAAAATAGATGTGTATTGGAAATAAATACTATATTTTTACAGAAAAAAACATCATCACACTATAGTGGGGAAGACTGAGTTGTGTGCCTGGAATTGAGAGATGTCAAACTCTAAGTTTACTGCGAAATACTTAGATTTGTGGAATACTCTCTCCTTAGTGACCTGACTGGCACCAACACTGGTGTTCTTTCAGTGCCAAATAAAAACATGACTTCTTACTAAAGCTTTTGGACCTAATTGATTTGATCCAAATTTGCTCACGTGAGTGGTTTTAAACTGTTGTAAACGCTTTCAACTGGTCTTATACTGCCTTGTATTACATGTAAAATAGTTTAATAAATTTTCTGTCTGTTTCAATTTCAAACAGTTTTAAACTGTTTTAAACTATTTAAATTTATTTTATTTTACACCATCCTGAACATAAGGCAGGAGAAATTATATTATATTATATTATATTATATTATATTATATTATATCATATCATATCATATCATATCATATCATATCATATCATATCATATCATATTAGTAAGTATAATATATTCCTGTAGATTTCATAAGGGAGAGCAATAGTGCTCAGCAAGAGAAGAAGGAATCCTTTATTTAATAAGGAAATTATTTAGTAAGAAAAAGAGAATGACGGTGATGTGTGTGTGTATATATATATATATATTTCACCGTCATTCTCTTTTTCTTACTAAATAATAATATATATATAATGTGTGTTTTTTCTGTGTGTGAAGCAAAGAACTGAGAACCAAAAGTCAGTCCAATGTGACAGGATAAAGCTCTGAAAGATTAGGGTAATATGAACAGAGTCCATTCCATATTTTATGTGGCTCTTCAGTATATCCCTCCCTTCAGTAACTTAGTAAACTTTTCTTTCCTTGCCACTTGAAAATAATGTTTTTCTCATAGCATGGGAAAGTTACTGTTTTGGACTTCAACTCCCAGAATTTGTGGTCACGCTGCCTGAAAGATCTGAGAGATGTCATCCAAAACAGTAACTTTCTCCAGCTATGATTCTTCTGAAACTTCTAATTAAAGAAAGTTTTCATTTTCCTTTGGCATATACAATGCATCATTTAAGGTAATTCACAGGGCCTGAGCAAGAAAGTAAACACAGAAATAATCAAAGAAGGTACTTGTCAGGATAGAAAAATATTAATGTGACCATATGGCCAATAACTTCAAATTCACATGCCTTTCTCACTGCTGGCTCTGGGATTTTCCCATGCTATATCCATTTAAATGTAATGGAGTCTTCCTTAAAGAAAACTCTTGTATCTCTTGTTACCCTGTGAATTGGGAGTTCTGTGAGCGGCGCCCAAATAACCAAACAACAACAAGCAAAGATGGGGAAATTAGCTGGAGCGCTCTCTTGGCTAACGAGAGGCAGGGCAACGCAACAGGATCTTTTACCCCATGTCTACAGCGTCAGGTCAGTGAGCAGGCACATGGTTCAAACAACAATTAAGATTTATTAAACAGTTATTAAAGCAAAGCACAAACACACTCCTAACTAGAAAGGAAAAGAGAATTTCAAGGGAACGGGTGATACGCCACCTGTCCTGTAGTCCTGGGGAAGCCTGATTGTAGAAGAGGAAACCCGGCGTGGCAGCCGAGGGAATCTGCTGAACCGAGCAGCAGCAAGGCAGAATGGAGTCCAAGCGATCCGGCGAGAGTTCCAAAGAGCTCTCAGAGCAGGAGATTTTTATAGGGGAAAGAACAACCGCTGGCTAGTCTGGTCTCGGGTGAAAACAATAAGTTTTGGGTTGGGGACAAAGCCCCCGAAAGGTCAGAATTTGCATGATTGAGTTAGAGTTCGAATTGACAATGGTATGGCCGGTATTGTAGTTGCGGCTAGCTTGGCAGTTAAACACCCAGCTCACCAGGGTATCCTCTCAGGGCAGAGGATCTCTTTGTGGTAGCGTGCATTTGTAATGAAGGTGTTCATTTTGGGAGGTCCCCTAAAGCAGATCTGGCAATCTCTGGCTTCATTTGGTGGGAGCAGCAAGTAATAGCCATGCCTAACTTCGCGCTTGTTCGGCGGGCCTCACAAACATTTGGCTGGTGGCAGAATAGGGCCAAATTATGATATCAAAATGATATCTTTGGTTCACCAAAGGCCAGGCCAGGACACGGTGGTAACACTCTGTGTAATCTAAATGGCAAATGTTCTACTGTTATAATGCTAAGTATTATTATTATGCAATAAGCAATGATTTAATTAGGCAAGTTGTTCAACTGTTAATATTCCATTATTTCCACTAAGTGGCTCTTATTGTACTCTTTTGTATTTTATTTATGGATTTCAAAAACCGCAGTCTCATACATGGAACCAACATTTTCAATAAACTCTCCCCAGTGGACTCACTTTCAGGTGAGGGGTGGTGGAGGAGAACTAGACCAATAAATGATCTAGGAATTTCACTCCATTGCTTTTTGTTTCTATAAAACTTCCCAGCTATTCAAGAGTCCCCTTCCAACCATTCTGCAGGGTCATTGAAGGTACCCAGCTTCTTCATACAGTTCTATTGTTTTGCAGCTTGACCAAGAACTTGACACCACACAGCAAACATTTGTCTTTTTCTCATTCCAGAATCCAAATGTGCAGGCCAAGAGAAATTGCTACCTCCTCTTCCAAGAAAGAAAAGTCTGCCATGTTGTTTATCATACAAACCAAAGAACTCTTCTATTCAGTTCCATGGTCAAACCTCCATGGGACTGGCCCCCAGTATCCTCAAATCTCCCCATAACATATATCTTGCCCTCCAACAGTTTGCAGATGAAAACTGGGACTCATGTGGCTAAGCAATAAAAGAATGTGGTCAAGACAGCAAAGGTTATGAAAAAGGAAGAAGAGTCAACTTAGGAGAGGCTGCAGTCATTTGCTTTTGCCTACATTGACATGCAAGTGCAAGATTCTGTCCTCTACCCACTGCTTGAGTTAATTGGGTACACTTTGAATTCAGTTTGCAACAATGGAAGTAAGCTAAAGGGAGAAAGTGAAAGGCACAAAAACAAACTGGGTCATTTTAAAAGTAGTTGAAAACGTGGGGCAATACAGGGTTAATCAGGAGAGTCCCTTCCACATCAGGATAGTAGGAGATTTATGTGCATATCAGGAAACATAACTCTGTAATCTTTATTCAGTTGGCTTACCCATAATTACCCTGCCCCAAATGGGAACACTTGGTATGAAAGGGAAATAAAAGCAACTGAAGGATGAACAGCTGGGCAATTTGTGGGTTTCATAGTATTGTGCATTTCAGAACTCATCGATGCCTAACTGCTTTACAATTTAAATTTAAAAACAATACGAGGAGGCTCTAGCAAGGTAACTGTATCTGTGCTCAATTATATCTCAGCCTCAGAGTTTAAAATATCATATATTGATTCACTGCTTACCTTTATTTCCCTGTCCTTCCCCTTCTGTTGCTGCACATGAGTCAAATACTAGATTATAAGCTCCTTGGAGACACTATTAATTGCTTTCTGCCCTATAAATAAGCATGTGCTGAGTGGTAGTGGTGTTTTTGATCATGGTCATCATGATAATGATACTAAAGCTTTTTTTTTAAGATTATTTTTTAAAAAATATATGTTTATTTACTTTTGAAAACGTGTTTGATAAGAAGGTACCATAATTAATCAACACAGACAAGTAAGACACCAATTGGAGAGAAAGTGCATACTCAATGCAATGTATGTGTTATGCAGTTACAGACCACAGAAACATAAGACTTGCATCACACAGGACACAAAAATAAACTATAAAAAGACAGAACAAGTAGCAATTCAGTGGTGATTTAAAATTTTAAAACTCAAACAGTATAATTTTAAAAAGGAGAATATTCCACCAAGTGTTACTTATGCGTCTGAATAATATTTTTATGAATCTTAGCCGCAGAGAAGGCAAACTTTGCAGGAATTTCTGTTACACATTTATTAGCAACTGCTGATAAATAAATCGAACACCAATCAGAAAATATTCCAGGGAATGTCTATAAGAAATGTGTAATATGTCTTATTTATATAAGAGATATGTAATATGTCTTATTTACTCATCTCTACAAAAATTACAAAAAAAAAATCATGAGATAAAGACTCTATTAATCTGTCTCCACATGGACAAACATGGCTTTTGTAAGGAATTCCTTGGAAGTGACCATCCAGTACAGCAGAAGGGGCAACATTAAATCAAGCTTAGGTGAAGATTATATGATATTTGAGGACAGTCAGATTTTCAATATAGTTTGCACCCATTTTTAATATTAAATGGCAGACCTAGATAAATTAGGGAACATGTGATACAAGCAGCAGATGAAGAATGCTGAGTATGAATATTTTTAATCTGACTAATGAGAAAAAAATATGCCTAGGAAAAATCCTGGGTGGAGAGGAAGTTATCAGAAAGCCCTATTCCCTGTAAATTATCTCTGCTAACCTTGGACCACTGGCTGAGGTAATGAGGAGATTCATTCATTAATTCAGGAGATTCAAATAACCTGATTCTCAACTTGCCTTAGAAAGTTTTAGCCAGTGTCTTAAGATTTACATGGTTTTTCCATGGAGTTGTTGAGCAGACCCAACCTAGATGAGCTTCAGCAAAATGGCTGTCTCATAGGGGCTCTCAGAGACACTAGCTTTGATTTGATTTGTTATTTAGTTTACACAACTATTTTGCATATGGAAAATATTGAACTTTAAATTAATTGACTTTTCTGGAATCTTCACAATGTATAAAAATGCATCTGTTGGAGTTCCTTTTTTGTCATCATCTATAAAATTTCCCCCCACAGATATCTCTTTTATAGTGATGTACGTCAAACTCTTCTCTCCCCACAATTTTTGTCTCTACCTCCTCCCTTGTAAAAAATGTTTTATTACATCCTTGTCCATTCATACGTATGTGAACACGTCTCGGAACCAAGAAAAGCCAACTGAAAGGCACTGTAGTGAAGTGGTTAGACTGGTGGAGTTGAATGGGGGGATCTAGGTTTCAGTCTGCACTGGACCCTGGGCCAGAACTCACTCATTCTGACTTAACTCACAGTGTTGTCTTGAGAACAAAATAGGAAGAGATCCTTGAGTTCTTTAGAAAAGAGTCTGTATACAAAAGCACCTGATAGTGGCTGGCATCCTATATTGCAGTTATGGATTCATAACCTAGAGTTACTGATCTGTAACTTTTCTGTATTGAGTTGTACTATGTCTTCATGATAGGGGCACTATTGCTATGATTCTAAATGCCTCCTGAATCCCACATTAAACACCAGGGAACTGCTCCAAGTGATGGAGATCAGTTCTGCCGGCAACTGGGGTGCAGCAGGATATTTCCAGTCTACCCTGACGAGTGATCCGTTATCTGCTGTGACAATCAGAAGCACGATTCTTGTCACAAACTCCTCAGTGAACGATAGATCACTGGCAAGAGGGGCCAGAAATGTCTCTGATCACCAGCATAACAAACTTACATCACTTGGAGTGGCTGCTGGCTGTTAAAGAAGGCTTAGGGATTGGCCAGGAAGAAGATTTACTTATACTTCCATAGGCAACTTGGCAACATGGGATCTCAATCAATATAAATAAAATCAAAAGAAACTGGTCCATTCAGTTTGGTTCCAGAATGAATGCAATACCATTTAGGTATCACCTACTGATGCTATGCTTGCCTCCTTCTCTATGACACTGGTGGCTAGTGCCTTTCATGTGAGTGGGGCAATGAATCAGCTAAATGCTATTGTTAGTCCCAAACAGAGTATGACTGACTGAAACAGCGGTAAGTTGCTAAGTCAACACTTTGGCTGAATCCATGGTTTCAAGAAGTCTGTTTTAGTTGGGATTAGGAGTTGGATTCAGATCTAAAACTGCTTCATATCTCTCCACTTGGTAACTACGGGATCAGATCATTGGCCATTTCCGCACTACACTCTTATAGGGCGATTATTCCACTTTCAACATCCTATGGAATCCTGGGGTTTGCAGCTTAGGGAGGGACCGGCCCCTCCCTAAGCTGCAAACCCCAGGATTCCATAGGATGTTGAAAGTGGAATAATCACCCTATAAGAGTGTAGTGCGGAAATGGCCATTATTATCATGTGTAAATATTTCCAACAGTATGCTTTTGATTGGAGTCAGTTTATCAGTTGCTATCCATCTGTAGCTGAGTAATCAACTAATGAGAAATTGAGTCTGAAAGGATGTAGATTTAGAAGCAACTAGATGGACATTTTAAAAAACACAGCGGTGCTGATGTTGCTTTTCTGTAATGCATAGGATTCATTACACTTCATGTGCTAATCTTGTAAATTAGATCTTTGGTAATATCTGAGTGTATAATTAGATCCAAGCATATTCCTACATTTTTTTCTAGACAGGTTGAAGCAAGCATTATTTAAGTTAATCATAATTAACTTAGGTCTCCTTGATTTTAATAGGTTTGTTATATGTAGGATTAAATCTTGGTCAAATCTACAGTTTCCAACATGATTTGCTAAGAGCTCGTCATGGTCTGTAGCTATTGCTGATTCACTTCTTTACATCTCTAAAACTCCCAGATGTCTACCACCCTTAAGTACTTTCTCCATAACATTGTTAGGCTTCCTCAGCCATCTGTGCCCCTCCATTTAACATTCAAGTGCAGCCTGTGAGCAGCTCAAGTGACACTCTTTGATCACCCATATTCCCTTTCCTGCTCCAGTTTACTAGGAAATGAGATGACTGATAATCATTCCTGGCAGAATAGTTCCATTGGTGCTCTGTGGGTGGCAGGAGGTGAAATACAATGTGATGAAAATAAGATGGTTTGTTATTTCTAAAGGCCAATTAAAGAAACCAACTATTTTGGACTTCCAAATACTTTCAGGCAGTTGTATAAAAAAAGAGGACAAGGCTCCTATACCTAATGGATGTATGAAAGAAAACATTTCAAGAAAAAATTATTTGTTATGCAAGTGATAATCTCCTGAAATTCCCCTTTTCACATAACTACTAAAAGTACAGGCTGTGGCAAGTACCAGGCCTGTATGAATTAGTTCATATTGATTATGGCTCAGAGTAATTAGCAGAGCTATGAATGAACCCATGCATGTTGCCCATACAACTCTTGCCCTTTGTTCCTTACTTGGAAATTCAAGAAGTTGAACAAGGATAATGCTAACTGACCATACATTTGCATTTCGTCTTCATTGGAAAACTATAGTTAGGACAAGCAAGGATATTAAAATATTAAAACTTCAGCCTGACACCTCTACAACTTGCCTCCATCCTGTGGAGCTCTGTGGTTAAGGGAAGTAAGCCCCCACTCCATTTTAGTTCTCATCCTGTAGTAGACAGACAAACAGACAGATGGCAGCTTTTTTGGATGAAAATGTCCTTTTTTTAACAAACAAAAAACCTACACATTTTTTTCTCTGTAATACAGGTTGAACAACATGGCCTACATGATTCTTGTTTGACCAACATTTTTGTAGCTCCTGGTGTCCCTCATGCCATTGAATTGGACAGGGAATGTGTGCCTAATTTTACTGAGAAAATGAAACCTATGGAAACCTTAACCTCATCCCTGGTTACCATGTGCAAACTCCACATTTCTTTTATTCCAGCATGCAAGTCTGAATGCTTGATGAGACTGCCAAAAAATATAATAGATTCCAAGGACATGTGCATATAAATGATGTCTCAGTCACTTAACACACTAATAAACTGTACAAGGGACTGTGATGGTTGACAACTGTGCTTATTTCTCTCATCCTGATGAGCTCAGCAAATAAAGGGTGAGATTGTAGCTCCTCAGAGTATACACAGCACAGTGATATCTTTAATCTGTGCTACAAGTGGAAAATGAGGAGTGTGATTGCTGTTTGGTTCTTGACAGCTTGGCAGTCTATGACCACCCTTGTAGAGGAGATAGAATGGGATCATTTGTTCCCGGGCTGGCCCAAAACATTCTGTCATCTGAGGCAGAGTGGAAAATGTCTCTAACCTCCAATGCCTCAACTGTCAACTGAACTTGAGTTATTTTAGCATCTGAGGCAGGAAAGCCCATGACTGTATCTCCTCCCTCTTCCCCCACAGCAAAAATAAAATGACAATAAATCAGATAACTATCTATTTGCTCCTTTTTCATGACAGTGTAAATCTTCTGCAAGCATGCAATTAATTGCTTGGTTACATGGCAAAGTCTCATCTTTTAAGTCAGAGCAAGGCAAGATCCAGTGGTTTGAGACCAATCTTTATCCACCAGGACCCATCACAAACTGTACCAGCCCCACAGAACTGGGAAAGAAAAACAAAAGCTCACCATATCTGGCAGTTCACCTCTGATTTTGCAAAACTTCTTTTTGAACTTTGAATATTTTTATTTTATTGCAAAGTAAAGTAATGGGATGGGGAGCAGCGCTGCAACTTGTTTCAAAGTCAAGTCACCACTCTTGCAGGCTTCCAGGAGCAGAAATTAATTTTTCACTGAAAAAATTGGGGGGGGGGTCAGAGACGGGCTGACGGTAACTTCTAGATCAGAGTCCACAGGATTCTCACTCATATTTTTAAGTAAACAATCTAATACCGTCCAACATTTCACAGATGAAAAACAGCACACACATGGCAAAGTAACATTAGAGTGTGGTCAAGATGGCAAAATGTTTTTGTTTTTGTTTTAAGCAAGGAAGAACACACAAGCCAAAAGAGGCTACAGCAGTTTGTTTTTGCCTTAGTCTAAAGGGGAGGACAAGATTTCTCCTCCTCCACTTCCCTCTCACCTGGTTAACTGAATGTAAACTATTGTGCTTTGAACTCAGTTTGCAGAAATTGAAATAAGCTGCAGAAAAAAAGTGAGAAGTGAGAAGAGGAGAAAGAAACTGGGAGATTTGAAAAGCAGCTGAAAAAGTAGAATGAAAGAAGAGTAACTGAGACTGGCCATGACAAATTGGGGCAGTTGGAGGATATGGACCCTGTCTATAAAAAAATCCCATGCACTGCACTAAACTGCAGATCCCAGCATCTCATAGCAAACAGCCATAATAGTTGAAGTGGTATGAAAATGATATAACTTTGTAAGGCTGATTCACCCAGAGACATCTTAACACTTTATAGAAACATAAGAGGTATCATGCTGGATTAGACCAAGATCCTATTTAATCCAGCAAATTATTCTTATTGCAGTCAGCCAGATACCTAAAGGAAGATTGCAACCAAGAACATAGCAGCTACTCATGTTCCCAGTAAGTGGTATTCAGAGGCAAGTTGACTCTGTACTGGAGGTAATATATGCATGACTAGTAGGAATAGCCTCATCTTCCATGAAGGTGTCTAATATTCCTTTAAAAAATGAGTCAGCAAATGTGCCCCCTTTAGATGTTTTTGGACTTACTGCAACTCCCATAGTTTCTCACCTGCCAGCTCTTAGGGACCTGAAATTCCCTAACATCTGGAGAGTGCCCACTCATAAGAATTGCCCATTAGTAACTTGTAGTATCAATGTTGGTGGCCAGTGTATGTGTGTTCAGACAGAATAGTCCAGCTATTGCTACTAGTGGAATCATCTCAATCAGATTTTTTCATTTTCTTAGATGCTTGTTTAAAATTATATTTAAACAACAAACAGAAGTGAAAAAAATACATCCAATAGCACACATCTGATCAGTCATGTATCATTTTCATCTGGAGATACTTTTTCAAGGGCAGCATATCTCAGGAGGGAAAAGTGCTTCCACCACGATAAAAATATGTACAGGCAAATCATTCAAGGATTATTTTTCACAGACTTCTTTAAAAATGAGCAGATGGTGCATATTCTATATTCACTACTTTTGTTACAAAGACTAAGGACAGATGACCAAACCTGCTCCCTATTCTCTAATCTGCACTATGAGAGTCATCAGTATATAGTCAGACAAGATAATGTAAGTAATAGTATTTTCATTTCATATATTTAGTCTATTTTCTCAGATTAAAGTATCTTGGAATATGGTCCATTAGGCTGCAATCCTATATGCCCTGGTAGGACCAGGAGAAAAGATCTCTCTGTCTCTCTCCATACAGCTGGGAAACTCTGTATTCTTGTTCTCCCTACATGACAATAGGGAACTAAATTTAATAGACAGGCTATCTACATTCAAGAGTTATAATAGTTTAAAAGCACTTCAATGTTGTCGTTTCATCCTTTGGAGTCCTGTATTTTGCTGTTTGCCTAGAACCCTAAAGTTCTCCACTTAAGAGTTCTAATTCTGAAGTTTGGGTGAGTGCAGTATAAGTCTTGAACAGAGCATTCTGAGTATCTCACCAAATTAGACCCCATTATTCCAGAGGTCAGAGCCATGACAGTTAAAGTGGTATGAAACTGTTAATAATTATATAGTATAGATATACTCTCTGAGTGCCCGAATAAGGCTTTTAGCAAAATGGGGGTAGGGGCTGTGTCAGCTGTTGCTTCTTCACTGAAGAGATCCTGGGCATTTCCTGCAGTACAAAGCAGAGATTAATTCATTCAGATTGAAATCTCTGTCTTGAAACTCAAGGCCCACTCATATTATGAAATTATAGCACCATGTCCCACTTAAAGTCCCACGGCAACATCCTAGGGAATGCTGGGGGCTGCACTCTGGTGAGGCTCTAGAGCTCTCTGATGAGAATTCCAGATGCCTCTCCCTAAACTGCCAGTCCCAGGATTCCATAGGATGCTGCCACGGCAGTTAAAGGAGAAAGCAGCACTGTAATTGTTTAGGGTGAATGGGCCCTCTGTCTAAACACAGGTCTCACCCAGATGTTGTGGCCCATGGGTGGGTGTAGGAGACAGCATTACAAAGGAGTTTCCCCCTATTTTTTTTTCTCATGGAGGGGATGAATTAGTTACTCAGATTGTTCTTTGAAAGAGAAAAAAAATAACTTTACCAATAAAAAACATTTCCGTTCTCACTAACAACCATATTATAGTTTTTGAAGAGGAAGAAAAGCAATCTGGGGTTCAGTTTGTTCTGAAGAAATTTAGTTCTTATTATTATTTCAATGCACACATACAAACACACACACACACGCATACTTCAACAACTTTTTTTTTCTGGAGAGGATTTTGTTATCAAGCTAGCTAAGGAAATGAATAATTCATCTCTTCCAAGTAGATAGTCATTTTAAATAAAGATTTTACTCCCTGATGAATGAGCGCTTTTAGACGCTGGTGTGTTGATAATACACAAATCAGGAAAAAGTGTCTCCAGTCCTCCTCCTCTTTTCTTGTCTTATCCCAAGCATTCAGTTATCTTAGCCTCTTGAGGATTTTCAATCCAGTCCAGCTGGAATTTCTACTGTACAAATGGAAAAGAAAGGAAAATAACATAAGCAAGGTTTTCTCTTGCAACAGATGGGCAACCTAAATGACCCCAGGCACAGGTAGTTTTGGCCAAATTACATGCAGCCAGTGACCCCTCTCCTTGTTGTCCTCCTCCTTCCCTGCTACTCATCTGATTAATGCTCACCAGGACACCAATTTGCTGCCCAGAAAAGAGAGATACAAAATGGAATCAGTGGGATCCCATTGAGACCATAAGAAGAGCCACGCTGGATCAGACCAAAGACCTATCTTGTCCAAGGATCTCTTTTCATAGTAGCTAACTCTTGACCAACTGGAAGGCCACGAGCAGAACATGAATGAACAGCACCTTCCTGTTCCTATTCCTCACTGACTGATGCACAGAAGGATACCAACTCTGGAACTGGACAGAATAGTTATCCACCATTACTGGTAGTACTGAAAGGGAGAGAATTAACAGGAACAGAGCCAACTCATTTCGAATGTGATGCTGGAGATTTCTGAGGATACTATGGACAGCCAGAAAGAAAAATTAATGAGTCTAAGAACAAATCAAGCTTGAACTATCCCTAGAAGCCAAAATGACCAGACTGAAACTATTGTACTATGGCATACCATGGGACAATATGACTCATTAGAAAATACAATAAAGTTCCTTAAAGTGGAAAGCAGTAGGAAAAGAGGAAGACCGCATTACAGGTGGATTGAGTCAAGCAAGGAAGTTGCAGCCCTCAGTTTGCAAGATTTAGTGAGAGATCTCTCATTCATAGGGTTGTCATATGTTGAAGCTGACAAGAGTGCAATAAACAATAACATAAACAACAGGTAGCTGTTGACAGGCTGGTCCTCCATGAATTTTTATAGCCCTCCCTCCTGCTTTATGTGTGACAATAACTTGGCTGGCTTTGGGTACTGTACAGCTTGATTTGGAAAGTTTCGGGGTTCATTCCAGGGCTGAGGGCTTCCATATTAGTAGGGCAGTATGTCCTCTCTGGGTATTAGTGAACTTTAAAGGAGCTATCCAAGGTGCTGAACCATATCAGCAAAATAGGGTAAGCACCTTTAATAGTTCCTCTAATACACAGACGAAAATCCAGAATGGATTTACCACAGACATGGAAGCCACCAAGTGACACTGTACACTCTTCCACACCAGGTATTTGGGGAAGAGGGGGAGGCAATTCCAGCTCCTGATTTTAGGAGGACATTGGGTAAGATGCCTTTATTTTCCTTCCCTTTTCTTACAGGGCAGCGATGTATCTTAATTTATGAAGGAGAGTCCTCTATTTTGAAAAGCTGTTAGAGAACAGGCTTCTGTTTGAGGGTATCTTCTGTCTGAAGGGTTGTTCAACTCACTACAGTAAGATACAATGATGGCTATCAACTTGGATGGCTTCAGAAGGGGGATTAAAGAAATCTACCAAAAGTATGGCCTTCAGTAGTTACTAGTCATGAGGACTGCACATTATCTCTAATACTGGGCTAGCAGGGTCCTTATTACCTGATGCAGCAGGAGAGAAACAGGAGGGTATAATGGCAATCATGTCTGGCATCTGGAGTTCTTATACACTTCTGTTTGCCACCCTGAGAACAGAATCTTGCACCAAATAGATCTTTTTATTCAGAGAGGGCTTTGGCAATTAAGGAAAGCTGACTGAGGGATTGTGGAAGCAGCATTCCAAGAATGTAACTTTTTTTCCATTCTGTTCAGCCCTCCTTGTCCAAGAGCAGAATGCTCAGAACCCTATGGGATCACCTCTGAGATAAAAATGTAGTACATCAACTACACCGTTATTTCATTCAAAAAAAGAGGGTTGGGTAATTAGAAGACTGGAGGACTGCTGGGAATGGCAGTGTGGTGAATGAACAGAAATAGAAGCAAAGTCTTTAACGTTCCCATCAGATCAGAGGAGCACATAAATGCCAATTGCTGCCTAATTGCTAGACATCTGAATGTGGGATACGTCTCAGAGAAAATGGATGCGAACTGTTCTGTCTGAGATAAATGAATAATCTTCCAGTCTTTGTCACTGGCATATCGCTAATGTGTGAAAGATTTGAAGGGAACAGTCTGTCAGAAACTCCTCCCACACAAACCCTATTGAAAGGAATCCGATTCTCAAAAGCATATGTGCTGATTTGTTCCTGTTTAGCTTACCATGAACAGATTCTGTCTTCTGGTACCTTTTGATTCTTTTTTTAAAAGAATAATATTTGGTGCAGATTAGGGGTGACAGCATCAGTTGATTGCTAATATGGACATATCTATTCATACATGTTATTTTTATTTAGTTATATCCACATTTGCATGCTGACTTGCCAACCTTTCCAAGGTACAGTAGTCCTATAACAATTTACCATAAGTGCCCAGAAAAATCATGCTGTGCGTGAAAACATGAGCACGGTGGAAGCTGAAAAACAATATAAGGTACAACATTTGTTTACATACAGCAGCTTTACATAGATAGTTAAAATAGCATGATATGAAAACAATCCAAAGCCAGGGCTGCCACAAGTCACTGTGGCGCTTGAGAGTTTATCCACAGTACACAACCATGGCAACTTGAAACCATTTTAACTGTCATGGTTCTATTTGATGGAATCCTGGGATTTATGGTGTGATGAGGCACTTGTTTCAGGGAAGTGCACTAGAGCTCTCTGGAATGCTAAGCAGGATGCAGCCATGAGAGCTAAAGTTAGGGCTGCCAGATTAAAAACTGGAAAGGGCTCCTGTACCTTTACTGGTTGTATAGAAGAGGGAATTTCAACAAGTTGTGTTGTGCAGACAACTAGATAACAAGGAAATTGAAATTCCCTTTTCTTTGCCACCATAAAAGGCACAAAAGCTCTTCCCAGTTCCCACTGTGAGAATCCCAATTGAAGTGATATCAAACTACTATATCTGTGTCTTATAGATACACAAGTTTACACTCCCTTATCTGAAATGCTTGGGACCAGAAGTGTTCTGTATTTCAGACTTTTTTGAATTTTGCAATATAGCACCTTGTGGAATAACCTCACATCTTTTTTGTTCACTACTTGTGTTGTGTATGAGGTGCAGGGCTGGAGAGACACTGAGGATCTGTGAAATGACAAGAATCCAAGTATAGTGTCCAGCATGAATCCACACCTCCTGCCATTTCACAGATCTTCAGTGTCTCTCTTTTTGCCACCACCCACCCACTCCCATCTTCAAAGTAGCAGCTGTGGTATTACTGCTTGCTTGTCTCTCAAACCATCAGTCTCTTTCGTTTTGCTGCCAGCCATCCACTGCTGCCTTCAGCAGACATTGAAGGATATGGGGAAAAACAAAAAGAAATATAATTAATTTAGATAACTTATACACAGCATATTACATGTGTGTCCTGTGCTGGCTGCCAGCCAAGGTTTACAGCTCTGTTTTATCTTTTATCAGCAGCCACGAGCAAAGTTTATAACAGTTTGTTAGCCAGTTGTTGTTTTTGTAATCTGAGTCCATAGTAAATTCAGAATAACAGTTCAGTAATGAAGTCCATACACGAGGCAAGTGTCACGGGCCCTTTCCCACCTTCTCATGTTGCTGGAGTGTGGACCTTGCGTGAAAAGCCTGGGCAGGCAGGCTCTTGCAAGTCTTCTGCTTCCCTGCTGCTCAGGCTCCGCAGCTCCTTCCTGCTCACACAAGAGCCCCGCCTGCGCCCGCCCTTCCTTCCGCAGTGCAGCCTGGGAGTTGTAGGCTGCACTGAGGAGAGGATGCGCGACAGGCCCGGCTCCAGAGGCTCCGCACTGCAGGTGAGTGTGGCCCAGGCCCGTGAGCCTGGCACAAGCGCTGCTTATTTTGGGTTAAAAGCCGAAAATAAGAAAATGTGTATTTGCTGTGCTTGTGGGCCTTGAGCGTGGTGGAAATGGGAGTGCATCATGCAGACCACTCCTGACATTTACGCAATGCTCAAGGGGCCCTTTCGCTTGTACACCACCATGCTCTCTAGGCACACAAGCAAGGGATCCAAATGTAAGGTGTGCTGCTTCCACTGATAAGATCAGGTGTCTACAATGGCTTTTCCCCATCCCTTTCCCTGTTTATATAGGCTAACAGCTTCCTCCAGCTGTCTGCCTAATTGATGCATCCTTACTATATAAACAGAGTCTCCTGGGCTCTCCCTTTTCCACCTACACTGGCTACCATAAGTATTATCCCTTTCATGTCTCAGTGTTGTTGAGAAGGGTCCTGTCTAGGTTCTGGGATGGGGACATGATACTGTGCTTTCTTGGTTTTGAATGCAGGTGACCTCATCGTCATTGTCATTGCCATAACTGCCACACCACATTTCTGTATGTGGACTGGGTAAGAGAAGCATCAACTTATGGTTTATCTCAGAGTACAGATTGAGTCTCCCTTGTCTGAAAATCTGCAAATTTCTAAAAACTTGATTTTTTTGCCACCAGATGCCCACTTCTGTCTTTAAGGTGGTAGCTTCAGCTCTCCTCCTCCTTATTCTCCCAGATCTCTATTCTCTTTCTTTTTGCCATTAATCATCCACTTCCATCTTTGAGGTGACACTCCTGCTTGTTCTTTCCTGAGATCTTCATTCTCTTTCTTTTTTGCTGCCACCCATCTGCTTCTGCCTTAGAGTCAGTGGTTGCAGCCCACCTTAGATTTTTTTTTGTGTCTGGAAAGGGGGCTGTCTGGAGATTCAGGAGGGAGCCACAAAACCAGATTTGCTATCACATGTGGACCCAGACCACTTTTTGATCACACCTGAATTAAATGGTTGAAAATACAGAGAATGCCAGGAATGCAAGTCTCATTTTTGAGCATTTGACTTTCTCCCTGCACCTTGTTGCCTCCAATAGTGAAAACAATAGAAACATTTCAGAACAGGGAGAGACATAGAAAGAGAAAGGAGACCTATGTTTTGAAGATCAAAACATATCTTTCAGGAATACAAGTTTTTCTCTCAGAGGATCTGATGTGTGCCAGTTCTTTTGGAAGGTCTCAACCTGGCTGTGCTGAGCTTGGAAAAATTATTTTTCCCACAATTCTTTAACCAGCATGACCACTGACCCTGCTAGCTGAGGAATTTGGGAAGCTAAAGTCCAAACAATAAGCTCTTGGTAAGCTTTGGTGTTGTATCAGTATCATCTGGATTTGAACTTGGATGAAAGTTTGCTGGATCCTTTGTGATCAGTATGTCAGTGACAAAGGCATGTTTTACATTACATGTAGAAACTTCAGCATCAATCTCTGCATGGCCATCCCATCCATTACAGAGGGTGGGAGTTCCAAGAGTGGCAAATTGTGTACTCCCCATCCCAGGGCATCTACTGCCACTGCTGCTACTCTCTAGAGCAGATCAGTCATGAAATGCTGGAGTCACTATGCTCAGGATGCCTATGGCAATATCCCGTCCTGCTGTACTCCTTTTCCCTTAGATAGCTGTTAGTGTTTTGAGGTGTGTACTTCAGTGGCGGAACTTGGAGCGTGGGGCAGGTGGGAGGGGGCTGTGGTGCAAGAGGCATGGCCACTGTGCGTGAGGGTGTGGCTGTGGTACCTGGGGGTGTGGCCAGGGTGTGTGAGGGCATTGCTATGGGCTGGGACGCCCCAAAAACATTGCTGCCCAGGGCAAACTTCCTCCCTGTCCCCTATCCCTACGTGACTGGTGTATTTGAGAACGCTTGTCAGAAGCCTTGGTAAAGAAACCTATGACATGTATAGGATGGGGGAGACAGACATCAAGATTTTGCTAAGCAGATAGCTTTTCTATTGCTTTTGGCCAAACATGTGAGTACTTGCAGTTTCTTGGCAGAAATTTTACATATCTCTCTCCCACACTTGCATGCTATTGTAAAGAAGTGTTCTAAGATGGCATTTCCAGTGAAACCTTTTGCATCAGAAATAATGTCATGGAAATTATTTTCTCAGTGCTTGTGGGGGGTTGGAGGATTGTGCAGCTTAATGACTTCCAGCTTTCTTTATATGCAAGATTGTTTTTTTCCCCTGCCTTCTTTATGTATATTTGATATATTTTTTTAATGTTATTGATTTCACAAACAACATCTGACAATTTCTTCCATAGGATCCTTCATCCAGCTCCCAGAGCCAAATTCCATTGTATGTTAGCAACAGTATGAGATCCTGACTTGCCCGGGAGCAAAGCCCATTTTTCTTCCCTTTGAGGAAATCAGATCATAAAGGAGCTCTGTAGGGTTTAACCAAATTTCTGATCATGGCCTCATGATGCTCATTCCACAGCTATTCTGTCTGGATGCCTGGATTCAGAGGGTAAGGGTGATCGCTCAGGAGCAGAGCACAATCCTCACATGCAAAGGATCCAAAATGCAATCTTCTGCACCTCCAGGTAGGTTTGGAAAAAGACCTCTGCCTGAAACTGTGGAGAGGTACTGATAGACAGTGTAACATACCCTCCCACAGTTCAGATATGAAAATCAGGACACGTGGCCAAACAACGCCACAGTGTAATCCAGTTGACAAAAGTTAATTAGGAAGAATATACAAGCTGGAAGCTGCCGCAGTTAACTTTTGCTTGAGCATAATGGGAAGGTCAAGATTCCACGCCTTGTTCACCTCTCTGGGAAGGACAGACTCAATCAAGGAAGCCATAGCCCTGAGTTTGCAGGACCTGAGCAGGGCTGTTGATGATAGGATGACTTGGACATCTTTCATTCATAGGACTGCCGTAAATCCAACTCAACCTGACAGCAGAAAACAACAACAGACAACAAGAACTGGAAGGGAAAGATTCTCTACCATCCTCTCCTCTCCCATTCCCTGCTGAGTTAATTGAGTGCAAACTAGTGTTATACTTTGACTTCAGTTTGTATCAATGAAAGTAAACTAAGAGCAATTGGGAAAAGTGGGAGGAGGAAAGAGAAACTGGGACATTCTAAAATCAGCAAAAAAGAGGAAAGTCAGAGGATTAATCAGGATTGTCCCTGCCAGATCTGGGCAGTTGGAGGGTCTGATGTTGGTCAGGATAAGAAAAGTGTAGCCTATGAGCTGCAGACAACCTTAGGGCTGTTTTGTGTCTCCAAGTTTCCTGTGATGTCTGCTTAATCTACCCCATGCCTATTTTGTGTGTGTGTGTGTGTGTGTGTGTGTGTGTGTGTGTGTGTGTGAAAACAAAGGGTTTTCTCCACTCCTGAAGATCTCCACAGGAGGAATGATTTTTGCATAAAATATGTCAATGCCCTCCCCAGCCATTGCCCCCTCAAAATTCCAAAACTATACCCTAAGTGAAATATTCATGCTTTTACTAGAGTTGAAATGAGTTTGACCTACATCAGTGTACACAATCAAAAAACATTTCCATCATGTGAGAAATCTGAATGCTTCTTTATGCTTCTGGTAAAACTGTCAGGATAGGGCCTTCATGATCACGTAATTTTCATTTTTGACATATACTAAACAGTGTAAGATGTATAGCCTGGTTGGTCTCACAGAACTGGCAACAAAATATAGCTGGAATAATATGTATTTATTTGACCAGGTAGCTACTCCAAAGTGTTTTTCACTTTCCAGACTGGTTTACTAATGATCTTTTGTAGAGTCAGTTTGCAAAATGGCAATGCATGTGTCACAAATGCACTGATGCATTTCTCACCCAGTTTCATAATCTGAAGATTTACAGGTCTAGCCACAGTTCAGTCTGTTATGTGACCAGTGGAAACACTGAATTTATGCTGTCTGGTGACATGGTAAGAAACCCAAAGCCCCTTTATCCTAAAATGTAAAACATCATTAAGAAATCTTATTTCAGACATTTACATTGAAGAAAAGATAACATTAATTTTAAAAAAAACTTGCAATCATTAACAAAAATTAAATTACTGTGATTATTTTCCAACATCTGTCCATCTGTCTATTATTTGTTTGTCTGCCTGTCTGTGTAGCCATTTAAGTAAATTCTAATATATATTTATAGATGAATACTCTACATGGATCCTTTAAACAATATCTTGAAGAAGTGTCCAAGTTAAATTTGTGAAAGAAGAGGCCACGTTTCCTGGTCATTGTTCTCTCTGCATTGTATTCTTTTTTTTCCCTCATCTTTTTGGAGTATGTTGTTGTTGTTGCTATTCTGTGCTTTCAAGTAGCTTCTGACTCATGGTAACACTCATATGAACTTATCGCAAAGTTTTCTTGATAATATTTGTTCATGGGGGCAGTGGTTGCCGTTTGTCATGGGCTTCCAGGACCTAGATTCAGAGTCTGAGGCAGCAGAATCTGCTCTGAGCCCTGACACAGAGACTGCTGCAGCAGAATCTACAGAGTAGACAGTACCCCAACCCACCCCAGGGACAGAAGTGTCATCCCCAGCAAGGAGCCCTGCTCACTCTGACACACAGAATGATCTAGCTGTACCCAGCGTAGAGACCAAAAGTGTCTCCTGCATCACTCCCAGTGAATTTATGACAAGCACCAATTAATCAGGCACCAGCTGCGCTGACCCTGGAGTCTATAAGAACTGAGCCTTTTCTCTCTAGCGTTTGTCAGCAATCAACTGACCATTTCTCCCGTGCATGCTTCTGTTCACTGCCCTTGCTTGTGTTTCTGCCTTTGACTTGTGTTTGTTTTGGCCTGCCTCTGATTTACGGACATTGTTGGGACTCTTATTGTTTCTCATTTGCAAAGCTGTTCCCTTTCTTCAGTAAACTGACCACTTAAGTTACTGCTGAGTTTCTGATCTGTGTTTGTTATCAGCTTCTCCCGGCTGCCAGCCCAGAGCAAGCCTGGGCACCATTACCTTCCCCTGGGCCTGATAGACTTGCCCAAGGTCACTCACTGGGTTTCCATGGCCAACCAGTGATTCAAACCCTGGTCTCCAGAGCTGTTGTCCAATGTTCAAACTACTAAACCACACTGGCTCTCCATATAGGGACATACAATCTTTGTCTTTGCCCTTCTCTGAGGCTGAGAGAATGTAACATACCAAATGTCATCTAGTGGGTTTCCATGGTCAAGTAGGGACTATGGTCTCCAGATCTGTGGTCCAATGCTCAAATTGCTACACCATGCTGGATACACAAACTCTGACCTCCTTGAGATCACTTCTTGCTTCTTTCAAAGGCCTTTTCTGGACCAAAGAAAGAACAAAAAAAGAAAATACAACCTGGGGAAAATATGCTTCCTTTAGACTCCTGGGGTTGCAATTTGCCTTTTAGGGATAAGGTGAGAAAGGTAAATGAGGGGTCTCTAGGGTCAAAGAGAGAACTCCGAAAGCTGCATTTTGTCCACACACTTGACATGGAGGTGCAATTGGTAGCAACAATTCTGGTGTATGACAGTTCTATGATTTATAAGGGTGGGTGAGATAGTTGTGTTTATGTCTCGTGCATGTGATAGTTGCAGTTCTTTGTAATTTTTTGAAGAGTTTTATATTTCCTGTTTTAAACCACTTGGGTACCATTATATCAACGGTTCTTAACTTTCGGGATGGGGCATGGTTCCCTTTGAGAATTTGATGAAAGCTACAGACTTCCACCCCAGAAAAATACATATAAACGTATACACAAAATTTTCTATACAATTTATTTTTTTGAATTGGAAATGAATTTCTTGCATAAAGTCTAGCCTGGAATGAAAAAAAGAATTTCAATGAAAAAAAATCATCTTGTTATGAAAAATTCAAAGTAACAAGAAAAGCTGAAATAATTTTTGCATGCAGGGGAAGGAATCAATAGACCCTGGTTTAAGAATTCCTCCATTAGATGAATATTTTAAAGAAACAAACATAAGTGCCAGAATACCACTCCATCTCATATTTTAGCACATGTTAAAAAATTAAAACTGAACAAAAATCTGGCCACCACAGAACTAAGGAAATATGCTCTATTCATGCACCGATCTATGTCTCTAAACATAATTCAATCAATGTTTTTAATCAACCTGTAACTAAATAGATGGGGGAATTTGAAAAGAAGGAGAGGAGAGCCAGGTAATGAAAGGAGTGTGCATATTGCATTTCCTATGACTTGTTGCAAACATGACAGGCTGTAAACAATCACAAAATGTGCAGCAGAAGCCTTGTATGTCACTTTCAATCACATCAAACTCACAGCAACATCTCAGTTATCAGGAAAAATCTTTGACCACCTGTTTTGCTGAAGAGTATTTGAACACAGCATGTTTGACTTTCCTTGGCTCCAAGTCTCTGGAAACATAAACAGACAGACAGACAGACACACACCTTACATTATAGCTGTTTCTGTATGAAAAGTAAATATTCTTTGTTTAGATGAGCTTTTAGAAAAGACAGCTCTTAAGACCAGATCAATTATCTGAGGTAGCTTTCTAAAGCAAGGGCCTTTCTGCACTTACACTGTTATAGTGCTATTATTCCCCTTTCTACATCCTGTGGAATTCTGGGGTTTGTAGTTTGCTGAGGCCAAAGAGTTTTGTAGTTTGTTGAGGCCAAAGAACTCTCTGGCTGAGAATTCTAAAGGCCCCTCCTTAAACTGCAAACTCCAGGATTCCATAAGATGTTGAAAGTGGAATAATAGCACTATAACAGTGTAGTGTGGAAATGGCCAGTATTTCACTTGCGTAGACACTAAAATCATTTCTGCCCTGCACTGTTATAGTGCTATTATTCCACTTTTAACATACTGTGGAATTTTGGAATTTGTAGTTTACTGAGGTCAGAGAGCTCTTTGACTGAGAATTCTAGAGGCCCCTCCCTAAACTGGAAACCACAGGATTTTAAAAGATGTTGAAAGTGGAATAATAGCACTGTAACAGTGTAGTGCAGAAATGGCCTAAGGTCCTTTCCAAATATATCCTCCTGATTATGCATAGAATCCATGCTTCTGCTTTATATATCTGTTCATGCATCTTGTTGGTATTTTTCATTTATTTAATTAGTACCATTGGTGCAGAGTGGTACACATGGTAAAAGTGCCTGCCCCCTTGCAGTTTACAGTCCAAAATCAAAGGAAATACTAAAGCATTATCTGTCAACTGTACAAATTTGCTTGACACAGAACTATTCATATTACATGAGAGGTTTATCATATAAAAATGGTAATATGTGTAAACCCATTAAGGATTCAGAACACATTGAAATGCTGAACTATTCTTGTTTAGTTGATGAATGTCAATAAAATTCTTGATTGCCCCTATGAACCTTCCTGGAGCTTCGGAGCTTCTTTCAAGACTCTGTTACACATCTTACTGCTAGACATATGAGATTGATGGGGACTGGAGGCAGGACCTTTCATGTAGCAGCACTCACAACTGTGAAACCCAGGAACTTCAGATTCACTCACTTGCTATCGGCCTTAAAGTTTTATTCACTCATGCTCAACTGCTCACGGTGATCTCATAGAACCAGGGAGAATGGAGAAGTAGAATGGAGAAGGATGCAGGTTTTTTATTAGTATTATTGTTTCCATGCCCCCTGGAGCATGCCATACTGTTCTGAAGAGTTCCCAAAACATCTGGATCAGATTTGGTGACAAAGGAGCTGCTAGAAGAATTGTCAGTCCTTTATCTTGTTTTTTTCCCAAGGGAAGTCATTCTTTGATCAAAGAACTGGCGGTCATCAGAGGGACACCACTGGATGAAACCAAAGTTGATAAAAAAAAAAAAATCTAAGCCACATAGTTATAATGTTGCTGTAATCTTGGTTCCATCCTGGAATGTACAGTTTGGTGAGACTAGAATTATCTCCTAGAGAGATGTGTAGTCCATCTCCACCCACACCCACCTATGGCACTAGAGTGGTCTAACAAAGAATTTTAACCAAAGTACAAATCCCAGGATTCCATAGGATGGAGCAGAGACAATTAATGTGGTACCAAACTGCTATATATGTGGAGTAAAGATACTCTTTTCCCTGTCAGCAAGCACTATATGTGAGCCTACAGCCAGAATTCTCTACCACGCTCTGCGTTATATAACTTTACGTATAATTAGCTATGTGGCAGAGTTGTTTTTTTTTAAAAAAAATCCTGTTAGTGAATTGCAAAGATTCTTAGCAGAAAACTGACAAGAGTGTCCTTACGTGCATCAGACTCTAACAATGTACAGCAGCATTCCCTAGCTGATGTCTCAAAGCCCATTGATCATTTTCCTAGCTCCCCTACATAGTAATGTAACAGAAGCCCCTTACTGGATAGGAATGTTATGAAACTGCCCAATTTTAATTTCCACAGACATAAAACCCACTTACAAAACCCCAACAGGATTCTGGGTTGCATCTTTACAGATGTTGACACAAGAACTTTAAACATTCAATTTCAGTGCTTTTGGCTTGTAACTTGGAAGATCTTTATTTCTTTTCTTAATGCCAAAAAGGCTTTGTTGATAGGGATATTAATAAAGATAGGAAAACATAACACAAGGATGGGGAGCATGTGACTCTCTGTATATGGCTGGATTGCAATGGCCATGAGATCTAGCCACCATGCCCAATGATAAGCAATAAAATGAGTGTCATCCAACAACACCTGGAGTGCAAGATAGTCCCCATCTCTAATGGAACAAAAGATAATGACTTTACAAAAGCGTAGTCACTCATTATTCAATCCCATTTATATAATATTTTCCAACAAACATGTGTTCTCCATGATAGGTCTAGGTGATTATAATTTTGTTTCCTTTAGCTCTTGGAATGGGAAGAAGCTATTTAACGCTGACAGAAATGTGTGGAAACAAACAAATCAACTTTAAACCATGGTTCTGTTTGGGACAATAAAAATAGTCTGTAATCTCTTAAAGCATTGCTGCTGCATTTTTATTTTATTTATTTTTTATTTTTTGCCACGCCAATGTAGCTCTAGTTTCTGTCCCAAAGCCTCTGAGCCATTTTTAGATTCCCTCATCCTAAACAATAGAATGTTTAAATGAAAAGATGACACATTTTACTTGGCTGATTAGTGGATGAGAAACCAGTAAACTGAGCTGAGCTGAGAAGTCAGCAGTGAAAACAAGATGTAATATTTTTTCACAGCATTTGTGACTAAACATTGGAACTGATCATAAGGGAGCTGGCAGGCTCTCATCCAAGTGCAGTGCTTCTTTCAAACCTAGATGCCACTGATGCAATACCAAAATTGGAAATGTTACTTTTTTGGGCTACAGCTCTCAGAATCCTCCAGTGCCAGCAGAGCTTGGGAAATTGCAGTCCAAAAAGCAACTTTTCTAAAGTGTGCCTAAATAGGAGACAACTATTTTTTTTTACAGATAATAGAAAATACATTGTCAGAATTCTATTGTCTTTGCTGCCACAGTTACAACAACAACAAAGGTGAAGGTAAAGGGAATAGTGGCAAGAAGAAAAAGCGACTTGTGGCAAGGAAAAGAAGTGACAATGGAGACAGGAGAAGGAGGCTATCAACTTCAGGCTGCCTGTTTCTTGAATGCCTGATTCTGGAGGGAGGAAATGTTGGTAGAACCAACATAGTAACGGACCTTTGTACAAGCAGTTCTGCTTTCTCCACACACTGCAGGCAGAAGGGGAAGGCAGGGGCTGTGGTGACAGGGTATGGAAGCTGGTGACTCCAAGCAAAATATTCCTAGAATGATTGATTTATACAGAGTGTATATATCCTCAGAGCCAAAGCAATATAGAAGGTCTGTCCTGCGGCACAGGTGATTGTGAAAGCCACTTTGCCTTAATCTGTAGATCCTAGTATAGTCAGTGGTGCTTGGAATTGCAATCTTAAAACATCTGGAGGGCCTCATGACTCCTAGCTCTGCTTAGATTGTGTATGCTCTAAAAAGTTATCACTGTCTATGAAGCTAAAATACTAAGGGCCTTTCTGCACTACATGGTTATAGTGCTATTATTCCACTTTCAACATCCTGTGGAATTCTGGCATTTGTCGTTTACTGAGGCCAAAGAGCTCTCTGACTGAGAATTCTAAGCTGCAAACTCCAGGATTCTACAGGAGGTTGAAAGTGGAATAATAGCACTATAACAGTGAAGTGCAGAAAGGTCCTAAATCTATACAGAGTCCCACTACTTCCCCCATGATGGATTGTATCATACCTGTGGAGAGAAGGTATTTGTTTGTTATGCTAAACTAATCTGACTTCATATGGCAGGTGCTTATTGTGAACAATTTTACCTCTACAAATTTAGCCAAAGTTCAGAGGAACAGAGAACGTGCCTGGAAGTGGTCACAACACAGCTCCCTTGCCAACTTGCACATAAGCTGAGAGCAATGCAACGTACCCTTACTCTATGTTGGCTTGTTGACAGAGTAAAATAACTAGATCTAAATGACCACCACCAAAATTCATCTGACAGCTTTGAGCCCTGCTTACATGCAATCGCATTTGTGTCCTGTGATTGCAGGGTTTCATTGTTAGTGATACAATTTCTTCACTCCCCACAACTCACTTTTTCCACTGCTTTACTCACTCTGTTTGCAGCCCTGATTGACAACTGCTTTGGTGTCAACTTGATTTTGAAATTACTTCTTTTCTATGTGATCCCAACCAAATCAGGATCACACAATCAGTATGATAAATATAACAAAACCTATTAAGAATGTGGGCAGTATATCCTGCTGTAAGCAGGCTGTAAGATACATTAATACCATGTTCTTATTATAGCTTCCATAAAATCTCCAGCATTTTCAGCATTAGCTGACTTTAACAAAAAATCAGCACATTGACTGTGATATTATTACAAAGTTCAGTTGTACAAAATTATTCATGATGTAGCAAAACAGGGAAAAGGAGTGATTTTTTTTACCAGAGATTATTTCGCTTATGTAATTTAGTTTTTGTCATTGTGAAGTTACCAACAAGGTTTCTGGTGTGTATGTGCGTGTGTGTGTGTGTGTGTGTGTGTGTGTATTAACTGACAGTTAAAAATTGAACATACAACTAATTAACAATTGGGAAAAGCTCTGTGTAACAATGGGAAAAAAACAAATTGGAAAAATTTTTTTACAGCTCAGGTTACACAGTGGTGGTGTACATGATGACATTACATAATGATCAGGACTTAGCACTGTGTTCAGCTCTCTGTTAATTTCCTCTTGCATCAACATCATCATGAGAATGTCTGTGAGGCAAAAGAGAAATTTAAATTTTGGAGCAAAAAAATAGGTTAAGTGGGGTCAGATGACTTATAAGATCAGGACTTTCATGTGGTGCCGCTAGTCCATCGATTACATGTAGCCAGTGGTGGGGACAAAGAGATCAGCTCTGGGTTTTAGTCCAATCTTTAAATGAAATTTCCAAGGTGCTACAGCCAATCTTCAAATAGGTCCAGCAATTTGGATGGCTTTTTTAAACATTTGGACTAAAACTCAAAGTAAAGTAACCAGCTAACACCAGCACTGAGTGGTCATACTTAGCATGCAGTCAGTCTCAGACGCAAATCTTGTCCTTTCTGGTTTTGCAGTGTTTGTTCATAAGATTAAGAAGGACAGACTTCATCTGAAAAGTTGGAGAATAACCTGGGAGCAGTCAGGGTAACAAGGATGCAGAACGTAAGGGCTATCTCCTTGCCAGTTGGGTTTTTTTATAGATTGTTTGGCATGTCATAACTTATAACTCATAACTCATTCTCATAACTCATAACTCATTCTGTGGAAGCCAGGGAATCTGATACATGGGAAGGACTCTGGTTTCATATAATGATTCCCTCCCTGAGTTAGAGCAGCTAGTGGCAGATACAGGTGATGAGAAACTGCACAACATGGGCCCTTATCTCATTTGGAAATGATGGATGTCTCCAAAATTTGTGGCCTGTCAAGAGAAAGTTTTCAGTGCTCTGGTGCTTGTGGATTTATTTCGATTCTTAATCTCTAACATAAATTTTACATTTCTCTACCTTTTCCTTTCATTCTTTTTCCTTGGTTATTTTTGTTATCATGACTTCTTGCTATCTTGACTTAGCTGGCTTTTGTGATGCATTTTGGAATGACTGAGATCCTGCTTCTGCTCCCACTTTCCCACTTTCATTATCAGTGATTTTGATTGTATATGACGGAGATGGGCTTGACTTATTGGTAGCTGCTTCCCCTTGTTACCCTAAGAGCTGGGGGACATTGGAGTCTACCCACAATGCCAGCGTCTCCTTAGAATTTGGGAGAATTGAAGTTCAAAGGAGGCCTGCAAGAGGAGAGCAACAACAGAATCTTTTCGCCTATGTGTAACACTACTAACTGTACAGAGAACTCCAGTTAAAGTTAAACAAAATATTTTATTGGAATTGACAAACATACAAGAAATCAGCCACTCTTAAGAACCATGCACAGTTATCAGACAGTGAAATGGGAAAGGTTGGATATAGAGAGGTTAGGAGTGGAAGAGATGATAGTTACCAGTCTTGAAGAAGGAGGTAGTGGTGGAGTAACTCAGGCCTTTTCCTCACTTTGATTTAGTGACGGGGCAGAGTGTCTTCCAGCGAGGACGCTTGCACTTGGGGTGGACTGGGTCTGGACTACTTTATGTATGCCCGGACTTCAGCCCACTCCAGAATGACTGGAACTGGTGGTTCGCCGTGCTATTGAAAGACCGCTTAAAAGAGGTCTTTCAATAGCACAGTGCGCCCCACTCCGTTGCTGCGCTAATGTGTAGATTTACAGGCTCGCACCAGCATGAGCCTGCAAATCTTCCGGGAGCGGGCTCTAGGCTGGTGAGCTTCTCTGGTTGGTGGAGAGCCTCCACCAACCAGAAAGTGCCATTTTCGTCCCCGGAGCAGTGTGTAACACAGCCACGCACTGCTCCGGATCAGCCCGGGTCAGAAGAGGGAGCATGCCAACCCGGTAAGTATCAGAACACCCCATTTTCCCCCCAAAGGGTGAAAAAGCCCTCAGACAGCATCTGAGGGTAGCATGGAGAAACAGCAGTCTGGACTATGTTTTATATGCTCTAATTGGCTGGGATTGAAGCTAGGATTTTTATACCCTACTTCATACTCTGAAGGGGTGCATTGACAAAGCCATAATGGCTTTCCCATTGGACTGACAAAGGGGTCCTGAATGGGCTCATTGCTTTAACTCTGTAGTGACAAAACATTGATAGGATTCATGACAATCTCTTAATGTTTGGTCAGGTAGGGTGTATAGGGACGCTGTCCATAGGGTAGGATTTAGGGATGGCCTCTGATTGCTGTAGCTGAACAGTTCATCCTCCATTGTGTTTGTACATGCCAAGACCCTGAATTGGTGAAGGGATTAGCACAAACCCATCAATGTTAGGGTTTTCTGCCTAATCCTATTGGGACTTTTCCACCCTCATGACTCCAAACACATAAGTAAGTGTGACCTCGATCACATTCTCTGGCCATTGCTAAGTCCAATTTATGAAAATTGCATTTCTCATAGGAGAGGATGGTAGGATATGGTAACATCCCTACTATTCCTTGCCTATCCTGGTACTTGCTGTCTTCAGATATAGGCTATGGGCATTGATAACATTTGAACAGTGTTGTCATGACAACAATAACAGAACTTGAGGGTAGGTTTTCTGAGATTTATAAAACACTTATTGTGGAAACATCTGGTACCAGTAGCTTCAAAATTTGCATGAGGAAATGATTTAGGATCACACACAAAGGTTGAAATAAAATTTGGTCCACTTCCCCATATAAATCTATATCAGCATCATATAAACAACTGGCATGAAAAATAGTACATAGGTAGTACTGTACCTGACCAAAGTGCCTAAGGTCAGTAAAGAAATATCTAATCACTGTTAGAAGATATGCAGGGAAGTTGGGACCTTGGATTGCAAGTGGACAAATTGTGGGCAGAAACAGTACAAATGTTAAGCTTAATATCTAAGTAGATTATCCTGTTTTCAGAATAATTAGCATTATCAGTATTTGATGGAGAGAAAGAGACGCTTAAGCATAATGACCTTCCAACACATTCACCCATGAAGCACAGGGCAGGCTGTGTAGCACCTTCAGCTCTGTTCTCCAAAAACTATCTTCCACTTGTTTACTGATGCAAAATTTGTTATAGCACTGAGTCATTTCCAGCAATGTCTCATGTGTCTTCTGTTTTTAATTGTATTTAGTGATGCACCTAATAGCATTTCTGATGTTGTAATCTGAGACACCAGGAGGGGTCAACCAGTGGTACTCCAGATGTTCTTGGAGTAGACCTCTCACCATCTCTTGCGGCTGGTTACACTAAATTCAGCTGATCGGAATTGCAGTCCAGTAACAACAAAATTGGACTGTGGCACTTGTGTGCTGTCACAGAGTGGGGAAGCACAAGAGGGAAGGATGTTTATCTGGGGCAGCACCCCTGCTTAGACTGTGGAGAGAAGAAGGGAGGGAGGCACTGCCAGCCTTAATCAGGATAGTATGTTTGCCTGCCTCAGTTCTGCTCTCAGCTATTTGAGCTTAAGTTAGCAAAACAATGGGATTGCTGCTCTGCTAAACTTTGCTGTCCTTTCCTGCTTCTGTCTACTCAATTTAAATTTTAATTGTGTTTTCCTGCATTTTGCCTCAGTGGTAAAGTACTCACACTGTCAGTTTAAGAAAACAAAGAAGTCTTCTGTAATATTCCATTTGATTTTGATTTAAGATCAAAGGGTCTTCCCTACTGCTTCTAGAGACATATGCAAAGAGAAAATTGGGGCTATTTTTATAGGGAATAACTTATACTATGGTGATAAATAATGTTAGTGGTTTTTTGTTGTTGTTTTTGTTTTAAAGAGAACAAGAGAGCGTGTGAGACTTCTGTCTTAATGATGGAATGAGACAGTTTTTTTCCTGCCATATTTTAAATGAAATGAATACCATCTGGACTTAAATGACTTACATTAGATAATTCTGGAAAAGCTGTCATATGGTCATGTGGCATTTTAATATCTTGTGAGGAAATGATTCATAGCAGGGCATGAAAATTTGCTTTTTGGACTGCATCCCCCAGAATCCATCAGGAAACTGATTGCTAGGGGGTTCTGGGAGCTGTAGCCAAAAAAGGCAACCTGTTTTGCTAGCCAGGTTGCTGCCTGGAAATTGTCTTATTTTCTCTATCCAACAATTGTTAAAGTATAATAAAGGAATGTGACCTGGGCCAGCTCTACTATAATGCAGAGTGAGGTGCCGCTCTAGGCAGTGGATGCCAAGAGATGAGGGACAGTGGCAGCTTCTTTGAGCCCTTGTTCATTCCCATCCTCTATGGCACTGCCATACTAGTTGCCTTGCTTCTTATTATTGCCCTGGTTTGGACAGCTGTGTTGTCAGAGCACCACAGACAGTGCCACTGACTGAGACCCCTGAGTAAGAAAGCAGTCTGAGGACAAGCTCACATTCCACCAAATGTGCATGTGCCATATGGTTGTTCTGCTCATGTCCCAACTGCCACTGCTCTGGATGTAGAGGGAGAGAAGAAGAGGGAGGCACTGCCCCATCATGTCTAGGTCCAGGAGCAGATGAAAGGCCCTGCTTCCATCCCAGCCACTACTGGCGTTGGAGGGAGAAAAGAACTGTCAGTATCTGCTGGACCTAATCCGCGGCCATACTGCCATTCCCTTTTCCTTTTGTGTACAGTCCTTCCTCCCACATTTGTGGGTTTGACCTTTGCAAATTTGATTATTTCTGAGGTGCATGTGTGCCTGCCCCTCATTCTCCTCCTTCCACTCCCTTATATTTTGCTGGGCACGGAGAAACAAGGCAAATGCCCGGACAAAAGTCAAGGAAATGGAGGAGAGGCATGCATGTGCCTTCTCCCCTCCAGAGCTCCCCCATCCCATTCCCTCGCCTCTGGCCCCAGTGCTGAGAACTCATGCCAAGGCAAAAGGCAAGGGAATTGTGGGGTGGGGAGGGGGAAGGTTCACAGACCCTTCCTTCTGCCCTCTGGATCTCCCCCTCTCATTCCTTTGCTTCTGGCCCCAGCACACAAAAAGCAAGGAAATGGGAGGGGGATCTCTGGAAGGTAATATGAGAGGAATCATACAGGGAGTTATTCACAAGGTTTCTGTGTCCTGAATTAGACTGTAAGTCTGAGAGCAGGGAACTGTTCTGTTGTTCTTTTACTTGTAAAATGTCATGTACAGTGGTGGTGTAATTATGACGACGATGATGATGATGTGGCATACATGGCTGCTACTGCTGCTGTACTGCAGAGTTTATTAGAGAAGATTGTTACCCTATGAATTGGGGGTCCCGGGAGGGGTGCCCAAATAACCAAACAACAACAAGCAAAGATGGGGAAATTAGCTGGAGCACTCTCTTGGCTAATCGAGAGGCAGGGGTAACGCAACAGGATCTTTTACCCTATGTCTACAGCGTCAGGTCAGTGAGGGGGCAAATTGTTCAAACAGCAATTAAGATTTACTAAACAGTTATTAAAGAAAAGCACAAACACACTCCTAACTAGAAAAGCAAAAGAGAGTTTCAAGGGGAATGGGTGATACGCCACCTGTCCTGTAGTCCTGGGGAAGCCTGATTGTAGAAGAGGAAACCCGGTGTGGCGACCGAGGGGAATCTGCTGAACCGAGCGGCAGCAAGGTAGAATGAAGTCCAAGCGATCCGGTGAGAGTTCCGAAGAGCTCTCAGAGCAGGGGATTTTTATAGGGGAAAGAACAACCGCAGGCTAGTCTGGTCTCAGGTGAAAACAATAAGTTTTGGGTTGGAGACAAAGCTTCCGAAAGGTCAGAATTTGCACGATTGAGTTAGAGTCCGAATTGACAATGGTATAGCCGATATGTAGATGCAGCTAGCTCAGCAGTTAAGTACCTAGCTCACCAAGGTGTCCTCTCAGGGCAAAGGATCCCTTTGTGGTAGCGTGCATTTGTAATGATGTTGTTTGTTTCAGGAGGTCCCCTAAAGCAGATCTGGCAGTATCTGGCTTGGTTTGGTGGGAGCAGCAAGTAGTAGCCATGCCTAGCTTCGTCTTGTTCGGCGGGCCTCACAAAGACTTGGCTGGTGGCAGAGTAGGGCCGAATTGCGATATAAAAATGATATCTTTGGTTCACCAAAGGCCAGGCGAGTACATGGTGGTAAGAAGATGCTTAGTGCATCAGTATACAAGTGGAAGATAGTTTTTGGAGAACAGAGCTGAATGTGCTACACAGCCTGCCCTGCATTTCTTGGGTGAATGTGTTGTTCTAAGATTTGGTGGAAGGCACTGTCCCATCAATAGTGCTGATGTAAGATTGAACTATAGCAGTGGTTCTCAACCTGTGGGTCCCCAGATGTTCATGGACTTCAGCTCCCAGAAGCCCTGAGCATTGACCATAGTGGCTGGGGCTTCTGGGAGCTGAAGTCCATGAACATCTGGGGACCCACAGGTTGAGAACCACTGAACTATAGTCTTGTCAACTTGTTGTTGCTTTCTTTCAAATTGCTTCCAACTTATGGTGATCCTCAGGCAAATATATCAGGACTACTGGATGTGTAATAGGGGATATGTGTTGAATATCTTTTTGTACTTTATGTTATGCAGCAAAATATTTTGAATGGAGGAGACAACTCACATTTGGTCTCCTTTTATACTTGCATTCCCTGAGCTGTCTTGAAAAGTTTTATGGAAACTTCATGCACCTTTACTAAATGCACGATTGATTCTTAACAATTATTGTTATAAATAAAAAAGGCTTCAACACACATCAAGTGATCAGGAGGAAGCAGGGACTAAGGGCATACAGATATGTCAAAAATCCTCTATGGTCATTGTTTTTTACTCAGATCTATGCACTCAGGTTTTGAGTGCTTCCTTTCTTCTTGCTGAAGTCACTTTAACTTTCTTCAAAGAAAATAGTCGTATTGTTTCCTTTTTTTGGGAAGAAGATAGCCATGTGGCATTTCATCCTCAGAAACAGCTGCTAATTTAGGCCATTTCCGCACTACAGTGTTATAGTGCTATTATTCCACTTTCAACATCCTGTGGAATTCTGGGTTTGTAGTTTACTGGGACCAAAGAGCTCTCTGGCTGAAAATTCTAAATGCTCCTCCTTAAACTGCAAAGCCCAGGTTACCATAGGATGTTGAAAGGGGAATAATAGCTCTGTTTCCTCCATGTACTGGCCTGGACTTTGGTGAACCAAAGATACCATTTTGATATCATAATTCGGCCCTGCTCTGCCACCAGCCAAGTGTTTGTGAGGCCACTGTACAGGAGCGAAGCTAGGCATGGCTACTATTTGTTGCTCCCACCAAACCAAGCCAGAAATAGCCAGAACTGCTTTAGGAGATCTCCTGAAACAAACACCCTCATTACCAATGCACAATAAACAAAGAGACCCTCTGCCCTGAGAAGGCACCCTGGCAAGCTAAATGCTTAACTGCCGAGCTAGCTGCATCTACATACCAGCCATACTATTGTCAATCCGCAACATAACTCAATCATGTAAATTCTGACCTTTCGGAGGCATTGTCTCCAACCCAAAACTTATTGTTTTCACCCAAGACCAGACTAGCCTATGGTCGTTCTTTCCCTGATAAAAACCCCCAGTTCTGAGAGCTCTTTGGAACTCTCGCCGGATCGCTCTGGACTTCTACTCTGCCTTGGTGCCACTAGGTTCAGCAGATTCCCCTTGGCCGCCACGCCGGGTTTCCTCTTCTACAATCAGGCTTCCCCAGGACTGCAGGACAGCTGGCATATCACCCATTCCCTCTTGAACTCTATTTTCCTTTCCTAATTAGGAGTGTGTTTGTGCTTTTCTTTAATAACTATTTAATAAATCTTAATTGCTATTTGAACTATTTGCCTCCTCACTGACCTGACGCTGTAGACATAGGGTAAAAGATCCCCGCTAAGTTACCCTGCCTCTTGTTAGTCAAGAGAGTGCTCCAGCTAATTTCCCCATCTTGTTGTGTTTGTTGTGGTTATTTGGGCGCCCCTCCCGGGACCCCCAGTTCACAGGGTAACAGCACTATAACAGTGGCCTTACTTGCAAACATAGGAGTCAGTTTTAGAGGCTTCTGTAACCAAGTACAGAAGTGTATTCTCCCCCCACCTTTGTTTTACCTTACTATAGCATTCAGAGTAATTACTCCTGTTTCTATCATAAATTCACATTGTATTAGTTTGTTGCACTCTCCTACAAAAAACATTCAATATTATTACAGTTATGGCAATTTAAACATGGGAGGTCAAACCTTTTTCATCCCAGGGGCTGAATTTCAATCTCTGCCATCTTTCTTGAGTCACAAAGGTATTTATTAGGTACATTTATATATAATAGCTTTCCTACAGGAATTTCAGTGTGGCCTGTATGGCTCCTGCCCTCTCCATATTATCTTGTGTAAGGTTGCTGTGTAAGGCTAAGAGAAAGTGATTGGTCTGGGGTCACTCAGTGACTCTCCTGGCTCCGTGGAGACTAGAACCTGGATCACCCAAGCTTCAACACAACATTTTAACCATTCCGTCACACTGGCTCATAGGCATGTTGTTGTGTGTAACCTAAATCCAATTGCTAGTTCCAGGTATGCATAGACCCAGTGAATGTCCATATGTGCTGTTTCATCATTAAAAGATTGATTCAACTGGCCTACTCTAGCTTGGACTAGCAATTCAATTTAGGCCTCTGTATTGTAAGCTCAAACTAGGTGACCTTCAGTCTTCTCAGCTTTATAGTCCTTACAAGATAGAGAGAAGAAAATCTATCTGCCTGTGTCATGGACCGAGATTGTTGGTACGTTTGACCCAGAGAGAGACTCAGCCACCCTAGACTATAGGATCCCAACAGAAGACACACAGGAAACCAGATCTGGGTTTAACCACTATGCATGTAACATTTATTAAGACATGAAATACACAAATCACATTTCCGTATCAAGAGCTTGCTCTCACCCACTCAATCATACAACATACTCACGAAAAGCCGGTCCTTCGCCGAACATGGGCCAGATGTCCTCGAAGGTATGGATGCCCTCTGCCGCAGCCAAGGGTCATGAAAATGAGTCGAAAATCGTCCCCTCTTTATAGTCAAATTCTCCATTTCTTGAGGAAAAGGACATATTTTTCTGGTTGCTATAGTTCCAAGTACTTCCATTGTATAAAGGCAATCAAGCAATTAAAAGGAATAGTTCATATCATCTTGTACCTTACTAAGAAAAAGGTTGCTTGCAGAAGAATTGGTCATATATCATGTTGTCAGGAAATGTATCCAATGCCTCAGTGGTTCTCGGCCATGCAGGGTAGGGTAGGGTCAGAAATACGTCACCGCTGGCCTGTCTGAGGGTGTGCCAAGCAAAAGGCTCCTCGTTTTCTTCTGCCTTTATCCATAAGAATTTAACTGTTTTCTTAACAAAGGTATTGATCACTGTTGAATATCGTGAATTCGTGAAGGTGGATGAGACATGAAGACAGTCAAAGAAGATATGCATTGTAGGCAACATCACATGGCAATTAAGGAAGCCACACTTCTGGATCTATGCATCTCCAGAGTACATTCTGTTGGTGCCAAGTCCCTATTGTTTTGCAAACTTTCTTCTCAAGCCAAATCGGTATTCCGTGTGTTCTCAATTTCACAGTTCAAGAAATCTTCGCTTCACAATCCAAACCCCTCCTTCCAACAATGCACTGCACGCGGCCATTGCAGTCTGGTTCAGGACCGTGCTTTTCCCTTCTGGAACTCATTCGTTCATCACACCTGTCAGGAAATCACAATTCAAAATCTGTGATCCACCCAAAGCCAGTGAGTGTCATCAAACACATAATTCCTCCACTGATATGAAACTCATAAGGAAATGATAGGAAACTGATAAAAGAAAGTCATGTTTTCAGCTTCAATGGACAAACATTATGGGGAGTTGAGCTTGCTGAATTATTCAAGAAAATGATGGTGTGTATGCATTTTCTCATATGGTATCCCCACTTCACTTCTTAAGCTCCATCAGACACAGTTCTTTGGAGAAGGCTATATTTCTGCTTCTATGACTCACTAAAACAAATCTGCTCATCAAATCCATTATGATATTCTATAGTATAATAAGCTTCCTTCTACACCACTGATAAGCTCATTAACTCTGCTTGAAGTCTGAGTGACTGTACCTTTCTGTCCCATCACAATTGGTAGCCTTGGAATAAATTATTATGGATTATTTAGTGGAAGCATTGGACAAAGCTATGTGGCTTTTCATACAGTGCACATCATGTTGAACTGCCATCTTAAGGACTGACACACAAAAAAGTATGGATTGACACAAGTATAGACCGACACACAAAAAAGATTTGGGAAAGGTAACCACAGCTTTGTTAAAGGATCACAGAACTAACCAGTCAGAATAAAGACCACCCCAATTTAATTCATCAGACTATTATTGTTTATTAACAAACAGAAAATACAGAAATGCAGTCAAGTTGATAAGCATAGTGAATGGATGACAATGTAGCATGTGTGACTAATTTCTCCTCATTCCAGATGAATAACAAGACAAGATTTGACTGTACATTTAGGGAAAATCTCCTGTAAAACTGACTCGTTGGTATTAAAGCTTTTACGCTCAGGCCTGAGAAAGTTGCCGTTGGAAGGACTGCAGCTGTGAGATTCAGATTGTTATAATCCAAAAGTAGTAACATTTCTAAACTGTTTAAGATAGATGACTGGATGGAACCAAAAGTCAATCAATACTTTTGTTACCCCAAAAGGTAGGTCACTCAGAGATCCACCCATGATACCAGTGCCTCCATGAAACAGTGGGAAATTATTAACTCAAATAGGAGGCCTGCGACAAAGGGGAAACCTTACAGGATCTTTTACAACTATATATATTGGTGCTAATACAGGGATACTAGCTGGAGAGCAAAAGTATTTTTTTTTTTAATTGGGGGAATGTCACGATCACACACAAGATCCAAGCAGTCTCACAACCTCACAAGGCCAACTGAAGGAAAGGAGGGAGAAACTGGATAGTGAGAAATTAGGGCTAAGTGGGTGATATTTACCTATCATGAAGAAAGAAGACAATGCAGTGTGGCTCAGACTGAGGGTCTGAGGGTAATACAGAGAGAGAATTGGAGCAGCATAGTGACACCTATATCCAGAGTACTATGAGCTATCGAGTTCAGAGCCAGGGTTTTAAATACCCTGTTTCAGCCCTGAGGAGGTAGGTGTTAATAGTTTACTGGCAGAGTAAACAATGCAGTGCAGAAGAAGCTAATGGTCTTAGCATTAGATGACAAAGAACTGATGGAAATCATGATAGCTCCTTAATGGCTGGGCAGGTGTGGAAACAAATGGAAATTTCAGCAGGAAGAGAAAGTAGGTTGAACTGTGGAGGCAATTTCAGGTGCTATTGTTTATAAAGGTCAAGTTGTTGAGGGATATTTGCAAGCTCATTACCACTGGAGTTTCCTTGAATGTGACCTGGCCATGCCCTGAGGTCCCACCTGACCTACTTTCACATATTTTCAGCCAGTCCTCTTCGCCAGCATAGCTTTTTCAGCCATAGCAGTGTATAATTTATATTTCATGCCAATCAAATGATATTTGCCAATTATTGCATATCACGGAGTGGGAGTGGTATGGTAACACTTTTTCTATAGGAAGGAGAGCAAGTTAGCTAGTTGGACAACAACTGCCATTAGCCCTGCCCAGCATGGCCAATTGAAAGAGACTGTGGGAGTGATAGCCCCAACCTTCTGGAGGCCAAAGGACTACCCACCCCAATCCAGTTTCCTCTATCTTGTAGCAGCTTTTCACGGTTTCAAGCAACAATAAAACACCACAGAACCATGTACTCTGTCAGTAAGCTGAGACCTGCATTGATACTAAGTTTAAATGGTCCTTCTCCATTTAAAATGAGTTCTACTTACCTGTAATAGAGATTTTGCTTCTCTTTAAGTTACTAAGATTTTGAAATGAATGATACCAGTGTTATCATTTTCTTTTTCTAGGCAGTTAGAATCTAGCTCCTTTCTTAACCCATAACAAATGCATTCCAGTGCTTCTTGGAAGCATACCTGGCAGAAGTAATTTAGCTGTCCCCATTTTATCCTGATGAGTTAATTAATCTCAGTTTTAATTACCAAATCATCTTTGCCAAATGGATCATTATCAGCATCTGCAGCTGGCTTAATGTCATCTTAGCACACAGATGAGCCCATTGACTGCATCATACAGTCTAGCCCGACCTGCATGTGTTTGCCTTGACGCATATCCATTTGCTGCTGCGTTCATTTCTTGGGAAACAATGTAGCCTTCCTGCTTGCATTCACGTGTAAAAATGAATGAAGGCCACTCATTCCTGAAGTTAAGATTGCTACACTCTTGGAAAAACATGGAAAAATTGCTTTTCTGGAATAAAACTTCCATGGCTGTTCTGGGAACTGTAGTTTGAAAAAGTAACTTTCCCAAGCTCATCTACATCTAGGGACACTTATTGCAGATCTCATGGGGATGTGAGAGGAATTCATTTTCAGTCTGAGGTGTTAACGAGCTTGTTTTATTCTGCAGTTCTTGGGCCATCCATGGGGTAGATGCTGTTGGCATTCCAGAGTCTTTGCACTGTGGATGTATCTCAAATCTCTGTGCACACCTGAAAAGTGTGCATAGAAAAATATGCATATTTCATATGCATGCAAAATATTTCTTATGTATGCTTTAGTCAAGGGGTGAGGCGATTCAGTCAAGCAATGCACACAACTTAAAAAATTTGCAAAAATAGGTATGTGTTTCGGGGAAAATAACCAATAAAGGAACAAATATTATCCTCTGAAAATATAACAGAAACCCTGAAGGACAAGACCTGGAGGGGGGAAAGAAGGGACATCCATGTACAAGGATTTTATAGATGCATATCCTTAGCCCTCACAAATATCCAGTAATTTGGCATAATATATGTATGCACAGAGCATAAACACCCACACACACTAGCCTCCCAAGATGCAAGTCTTCCCTCCTTCTACATACCACCCATTACAATGACAGACAGTTTGCTACTTAACTATAATCATCAAGATCTCCTTGTTGCAGAAGCAGGTAAAGTATCTAGCTGAGATGTCACTCATAAGAAGTTGTTTCTGGTTCTGGAAAAAAATAAGTGAGAATTGACAGGAAAGAAAAATTCAACTTACTTCTCAGCATCCTGAATGTATTCATAAAGCTATTCCAGGACTTTTTCTATGCCACAGTGGTTGCTCTACTTAAATCAATCCAATAAATAAATAACTCTTCACATAAAGGCTTCTGCATTTCCTCTCCACAAGAGATTGTGTTTGGCACCGGCCTAGTCATGTCTCACACTTAATGTACTGCTTTGCAGAGCAAGTTACAAAACTAAATTATTTTGTCTGTACAGGGCACGCAAAGGGAAAGAGCTGCAGAAGCCTGTAATCAAAGCTGAAGTGTTAGGGGGAAATAATTCCAGGAAATAAATGCAGACAGGAAGAAAAATAGAATTGAAAAGAGGGGAAGTGAGGAAGAGTCACAGCTGAGAATGCAGGTTTTGGATTGAAAGATCTGTATGGAAGGCAGATTCTTTGATTCAAAGCACATCTACTCAGCCAAGAATTGTGCATTACAGAAAGCTGTCATTTATTTATCAGTGATGTAGTAGCAAACTCCCACAGTGATGCATGCCTAAGAGAAAGGAATTGTTGATTTGAAATATAGGGACATTAATTATCGTTGTCAAAAAAAGAAAAAAAAGAAAAGAAAGACAGAAAGAAGAAACAAAACCCATATTTGAACGATCTTTCCTTCTCCACTTGCTTTGTAGCTCTGTTCCTACTACATTATGCTTTAATGTTGTATAGGTCATTGGATTTATCTTTTCATTATATTAAATTAAGGATTGGCAACTTTTTTTCTTTTGAGGACTACATTCCCATGGGGATAATCTGTCCGGAGCTGTATGTAGGCAGTGGACAGAGCTGAAAGTGGTGGCAGTTTGGGATTCTGGGCTTTTCCAGATTTGGTGAAAGGAACATGAGTTCTCTAACTCCTTTTATTTTGTCACTGATTGTGACTTCTATGTCCATTTTGTTAGGGGACTCCTTGTGGCAATTTCTAGGGCTCTTCAAAAGGTTTTTAAACTAGGGCATGGTTTGCTGAGATGAACACTCACTGAGGTTTGAAGGGTAAATGTTCTCTGATCTCCAGAGTCATAGTCTGATGCCCAAACCACTAAATCACATTGGCTTTCCCATATAGGGAGATAAAATAGCCTGGACCTAAGCCTTTCTTTCTTAGAGCTGTAGTGCAAATATCCCACTTTACTGGGGAGCTCTAGTACTATAACTCTTAGGTCCTTTCCGCATGGCATTTTCCATGCAAAAGGGTGCCTGGAGCGTTGTGCGATTGTGAGGAGCAATCTGCACGATGCACTTACAATAGTGCAACGCTCCAGGGTAGGGCAGGCGCCGATCGCACACCTTTTCATTTTCAGCTAGAAGTCAAAAAATGGTGTGTAATTGTGCATTGTTCATGGATCCCATACGCACTTATCTGGCGTGCGGAGCCTCCAGAGCTATGCTGGTCACGCTTCCTGCCCCAGCGTAGCCTGGGAAACTCCCAGGCTGCACTACGGAAGGAAGAGGCAGGGCTCTCGCACAAGCAGGCAGATTGTGTGGAGCTGAAGCAGCAGGGATGCGAGAACCTTTTTCTGGAGGCTGCTCGCACGATCCCCGCACTCCAGTGCTGGAAGAAGGTAAGGTGCGGAAAGGGCCTTAGATATTTTTAAAAGGAGGGGGAATGAAGAAGACTTTTTTTGTTCTGTCTCAGAATTAAAATGAAACCTAAGAACTACAGAAACAAATGCCATTACCTCCCAATACATTTGTCTCAATAGAAGAATATTTTCTTTTTGCCTCTCTAACCTTCTTCTCCCTCCCTCCCTCTGTCTCTCCTGTCTCTCCCCCATCTCTCTTCCTCCTCATATAGGGAAGGGATAGAAATTTGTACTGAAGCATGAGTACTTACCTTTTAGAAGGCTTTTAAACCAAGGACTGCATACAGGGCAGTCAATGAAACCAAGTAGTTGCACATGTCCTAGCTACTATTGCCTCTGACATGTTGGAGAACTGGAATTCCATCAAGCCCATATTCATATTACGTCAGAAGAATGGTAAGATCATACTGCTGCTTCCTGCACCACCCAAATAATGTAAAACGTTCCGCCATATGGGAAGAGCCCATAAATAAATATATATGTAACTGGGCTTCTTTCTAATCTGGCCCCAGTTTTCAGGGATTCATGCTCATGCACAGGGATAATGGACCCATGAAATTCTCCACAATGGTGTTTGGCTTTCCATCTTGCCTGACAGTATTGCTTAACAAAGTTCCCTTTTTGAACTGTAATACCTCATATCCCCTAGTGGCCATCCGACTGAGGAGGGAGATTCTAAAAGTTGCAGTCCAGAAGGTACATTTCCATGCTTTTCACTGGGGTCCCTTCTGATCAGGTCCTGCTTCACTCAACATCCATTCAACATCCATTCTGCTTCATTCTACATCCATAGTCCTCTCCAATAATTCTTATCCAAAGAGGCTGTCCTTGGAAAATAAAGGTGCTACTTCACACAGAGAACTTCCATAGATGGAGGAGTGAGGAGAGCAATAGAAATGTGCAGAAATGTATGTTTAGTGCAGAACTTGACAAAGTTACTGTTCCAATAATTTATTTAAATCTACTTCCAGTGAATGGAAGTCCACCATCTCCCAAGAAGAAGTATAAAAGAATTTTCAAAAATATTTGTAAAATTATCAAAATCATAGGCCATTTGTACACTAGCCTGTTATAGTGCTATTATTCCACTTTCAACATCCTATGGAATCCTGGGGTTTGCAGTTTAAGGAGAGGCCTTTGAGGTTTTGTGCAGATAACAGCATTCTCTGTGCAGGAAAGAGCATTTTCTGCAATGAAAATAGTATTTCTACATAGATTTTTTTTTCTGTGCAGAAAATGCTTATTTCCTACACAGGCAATGCTGTTTTCTTTTCAAAACAACCACATGCAAATTTTGCATGGAATAAATACTGAACTGTGAATAGGCTTCAAAAACTGCATGGTTTTCAAAGACTTTCTCACAGCAGTAAGAACATTACTAAAATTACTTGTCATTTCTTTCACTAAGAAATGAATGAATAACTACTTTTTTACTCCCAAGACATCCTAATCCACTGTTGAACAGCTCCTACAACTAAACAGTTTCTTCTAACATTTAGCCAACATCTGTAATTCTGGAATAGACACAGACTGGTCCCAGTCCTGTCTGTGAAGCAACAGTAAAAGAGTCTGCTCCACCCTCACAAATCATAATGAACCAGAACTAAATTGGTGGTGGGTACCCGTGTGAGATTTGACATGCTTTCCTTATATCTAAGTAATAAATGTAGGCCTAAATGCAATTAACTGGAAGTAGTAGGCCCATTGGAACAACTTCTGAGTGGTAAGTCATGTAAATCTTGCTGATTAAATGAATCCTCTGAGAGCTAGCATTAGATTTAGGCCAAAGTACACAATCAGGTATCTGCAAAGCTTATCTCAACAAGCAGAATGTTAAACCATGAGAATATCTTAGAGAGTGTATCCTTTTCTTAGGAAAAGTGTCACAGAAAAGATCATGCATTTTAAAAATATGCTCCATATCTAATCTCAGGTCAGTCTCTTTTAACCTGTTCTCAATTTGTTTCATAGATGTCTTCATATTCCTCAATTCATGTGGAACTGAAGCGGTTAAATCCAGGGAATTGCTACTTGAATAGGAAAATAAGCGAATTGAACTGAATTTCTGAGTGGAACAGCAGATGTCCCTGTCTTATCTCAATTTTAGGAATGCAGGCCTTGCAACACTCACTCAAGGCGTTTTGAGAACTAAAAGGGAGTCAAGCATACTCCCTGGCTACCTCATTTTGGCCATATGCATCAATTAGTAACTGAAGTCTTTGTTCTCCTGTTCTGGGTTGGGCTAAGCTCTAGATGTGATTGATTGCTGACGTTGTTGACCAAAGGTATAAAGTCTAGGTGTTTTAATCAATCGGGGCGACAGTCCTGGAAACAGCTGTCGTCCTTGCGCAAGTGATTGGTAAAATAAAAGGCTTTTTGATTTTCCCTGGAAACCTGGTCTTCGTCTCTTTTTCGGCCACAACAGAACCAAACCACATTTAAACAGTGATTCAGAATTCTTCATCCAATTATTTTCAGAGATGTCTTTGCTCCCCTGAATTCAACTTTAATGCTTTAATTCAAGTCAATAGCCTGGGCATGCTGGTTGGAGGATTCTGGCATACTCCAAAACCTTCATAATTCCGGGGTTAGCTGTTTCCTGCCTTCCACAACTTACATCGCAATAGTCCTTACAACACCCAAAATAATGCCTTCCTATCACAGATAGAAAGCAAATAGCTTACATAAGGCCATCCAGTGAGCTCACAGTTGACCCAAGGTCTGAACAGGCAATACTGAAGGGTCAAATCAAGAGTGCTTTTAAAAACACCTGGGAGCTATACTATCTCACATGGAAGTATAAACTCAACTGGAAAATGACATATGATCTGTTCTATTTAGGTTATCTGAGGATCAATTGGAAGCAATACATTGTCAAGGTTTTTTTTTTTAATGCATTGTGTGGTATAATGTGTCCATTAAATAATGAAATAACAGCAAACCTTTCCAAAGCTGCCTGCCCTCAAAGCGGCTGCATTCAGCAACCATTTGCACCCTGTTAACATAAAACTCCCAGAGGGCACTGTCTGTGATTTATTTACTCTCTGCCTTTGAAACAACAGTTTTCATTGATTAACCATTAACCACTCGAGTAAAAACGTTCACTTGGTCATGCAACTGAACAATGGATGTAGCAAACCAATTATACTGCAGTCCTTGTTAGTTATGCATCTCAAAATTCAAAAATGGTGGGAGATTCAGGATGGACAAAAGGAAGAACATCCTCACACTATAGCAACAAATTATTAAACTGTCAAATTCCTTACCTCAGGATGCAGTGATGGCCACCAGTTTCAACAGCTTTGAAGAAAGTTAGATAAATCCATGATGCTTGAGGCCACCAATGACTGCTAGGCAGGATGGCTATATCTGTGTATCACCTCCAGTATTAAAGGCTTCTTATCAGTTTCTGGAGAACAGAAGATAGGAGATAAAGTTGTACTCACAACCTGCCAGTCGCATAGGGACATGGGGATAGGGGGGCAATTCACCCCGGACGGCAATCTTTTTGGGGAGTCCAAGCCTGTAGCCATGCCCCCATGTGCCCTGGCCGTGCCCTCGTGTACCGCGGCCACACCCTGGTGCACAGTGGCCACGCCCCTCACACCATAGCCCCGCCTCCCTCCACGCACTCTAAGCTCTGCCACTGCATCCTGCACCATAGGCAATTGGTTGGTCACAGTGTAGCTTCAGCGTTGGACTTAGCATTGATCCAGCATGGTGGGTCTGATTTTTTTTTTCCATTCCATTCCCTTTTGTGGGGTATTGAAGAAACTATGGTTAATAAATGGATGTTCAGGGCCTCTTCAAACAAATATTAAAACAGACAGAAGTCTGCTGTGGAAATTAGCGTCACACACTGTATATTAGGGAGAGGAGTGAAATTCATTGATTTCCTGATCATGACCAAATTGGGAGTTCCCAATTGCTCAAGAAACACAGGCAGGAAGGAAAACAAAACAAAAAGAAAGAAAGAAACCCCTCAGAATTGTCCGTAACTTTGCAGAAACTTTTTTGAAAAATCATTTTTGTGAAATTTGACAATGTGAAAGTAAAACTGAACAATTTTCCAGAAAAACCACAGTTCTGGTGTTTTCAGTTTTGTGTAGTTAAACATTTAAAAAATAAAAGTGCTATACCAAGCATTTTCCATACATTGATTTTTCAAAACCTGCATGTGGTGTGGACTAGTGTGGCTGAGGAGGAGAAGGACAGCAGAAAAGAGAGTGGAATTCCATTCCAAAAAATTTAAATTAGTTTTAAGTACCCTGATTATTCTTCCTGTGTCAAACAGATGATGGGAAAAATAGGTACAAGAAGAAGAATACAGAAGAGAAGGAAGAGAACAAGATTTATTGAGTTCAATGAGACTCATAACATTAAAATGTTGAGAATCAAGCTAATATTATCTCTTCCTCCTTCTTCTCCACACAAATAAATGTACTCCAAAGACCCTGAAACCTAGATATCTACCTCAATCCGTGTTAATGCTAAGATCTTTAGAACAAATCCCCTTTCCTTCTCTCCTCCCTCCTCCTGACTATTCCAAGGGTCTCACATATCAGTGTGCTAATATTGGGATATTAATCCTAAATCTGCATTAACTACAAAATATTTGAGATGGAATCTCACTTTCTCCTCCTCCTAACCAGTACATCCCACGCAGAGGCCTCACAGATGAGTACACTGAAAACTCCAAGATCTGGATGTTAACCTAATCCATGTTACAGCCATGTAAATTCCATAACAAGTAGAGTGGGAAAGAGGGAAGCCAGGGGAAAGACGGTGACAGAAATCTACAGGCAGAGTGGCAAAACTACGACACAATTTAAGCTGCAGTCACCCTCCATCAGGATTGAAGTGTCAAATTTTCAGGAGCTGTATATGAGGGGAAAAAAGTATTTCAAAGTAAATTTGTTCTAACAAAAGCTGCACAACTTTTCCCTTTCAGAAAAAGTGCTGCTTCAGTGGGAAGGGAAAGTTGCGTGGTTCTTCAGAGAAGCTGCACAGTTTTCCCAAAAAGCTGTGGAGAAAACTTCACTGCTGTGAAGACAAGGATACAAGGTAATGTAGAGATATAAGGTAAGCTGTGTTGTTCAACAAGACAGGAAAAAAATGTCCTTCTTGTCCAGGCTTGGTCTGGGCTGGTAGCCAAGAGAAGCTGATAGCAAACACAGGCCAGTAATTTAAGTGGTTAGTTTACTGAAGAAAGGAAACAGCTTTGCAAATGAGAAGCAATAAGGGTCCCAACAATGTCCATAAATCAGAGGCAGGCAAAAACAAACACAAGTCAAAGACAGAAACACAGGCAAGAGCAGCAAACAAAAACATGCACAGGAGAAATGGTCAGTTGATTGCTAACAAATGCTAGAGAGGAAAGGCTCAGTTCTTATAGGCTCCAGGGTCAGCGCAGCTGGTGCCTGATTAATTGGTGCTTGGCATAAATTCACTGGGAACAACACAGGAGACTCTTAGTTTCTGTGCTGGGCAAAGGTAGGTATGGCTAGATCATTCTCTGTGGCCCTTTTCATACATGACTTCAAACATGAAATGGCCACAGGAGCGATGCGGAATCGTGAGGCCGATTCTGCATGACATTTCTGCAATCACACAGGGCTCTCATAGCAATCCCACGGCAATCGTGGATTATATCATTTTCAGCTCTTTGCTGAAAATGACCTGGATTGCACATTCCTTCTGCATCCCTCTTGCACTTACCTGGCATGTGGAACCTCAGGAAGCATGATGGCCATGCTTCCTCCCCCAGCGCAGCCTGGGAAAGTACCCGGCTGTGCTGCGGAAGGAAGGGGCGGAGCTATCACGCTTCCTTCTGTCCAGCACAGAGCTGGTGTGGAGGGAAGTGCAGGGGATGTGATTTCTCTCGCAAGAGGCTTTTTGTGCAATCCCCACATGATGGCACCGTGAACAAGGTAAGGTGTGAAAAGAGTCTGTGTCAGAGTAAGTAGGGCTCCCTGCTGGGGCCGACACTTCTGTCCCTGGGGCAGGTGGTGGTACTGCCTGTTCTGCAGGTTCTGCTACAGTAGTCTCTGTGTCAGGGCTCAGAGCAGGTTCTGCTGCCTCAGACTCTGAGTCTGAATCTAGGTCCTGGAAGCCCATAACACTTGTGTTTCTTTACAGCTACAGGAATTAAAACTGAATTATGCTCCTTGATATCTGTTGGAAATTAGGAAATTGAAACTTGACATCATTATCTTATATCCCCACCTTCAGAGCAGTGAGGTTTTCTCTCACATAAACAACAGCAAGCTAAGAACACTGAATGTGAGCAGAAAAATGTATAGTGTTGTCACATAAAGCTAACATGCCTAGTGTTACTGGAATAGTGACAATGGAGCCAGAGCTTGCTGGGTTGAAGTGCTGGAGCTTTTTGTTTGGCAGAGACAATGGTCTCATATGCCACTCTTTTCTGTTCTTTCTTAGCTTAGGCTCAGTCCTCACAGTAGCACAGGAAGTGGGGGTGGATTTTGCAAATAATAATAGACTGGTATGAGCTGTTTTATAATTTAGAAGCAGTTTGGTTGTGAATGGGCATTTAAGATGCCTTAGCTTTACAAAATACTTGCTCCTGGTGATGAAGAAAACTGCTAGAGTTGATTTCTTGATATGGATCAATATAGCTGCCTGCATTTTCAGACTTCCCTTGGAGAATAACTATGGGGCTCTTATAGTCAGCAGCTGATCCTAGAATGTTATCGCTATGCTGCTGATAACTAGATGTTAGACAGAAAGTGGGAGGAGATATGGCTCACCAAATGTGTTAGACTGGAATACCAAGCCAGCATAGTGTATGGTGAGGAATGTTTGGAGTTGCAGTCCTGACACCAGCTGGAGGGCTTCATGATTCCCTTAACTCCTTTAATTCTACTTGTCTTCCTGAGAGAAGATTCCTGGGATCAAACACAGGTTGTCCTTTGAACCTCTCATTTCCCAAAGCACTTGTATATTGGACTACACTAAATATTCATATAGGGATGACCACTGTTTGGAACCATTACTGTTTGTAGATTACCACTACCAGAATCTGTGCTTGACGTAATCATAAAGCTTAAGTTGTAGGAAGGTTCTGCATCCGGATTGTTAACTAGGGCTGGTTAGAAGAAGCACAAAACTCCCTTGTTGCAAAAGCTCTACTGGCTGCAGGTCTGAATCTGGGCACAATTCAAAGTCTTGGTTAATGATGCATAAAGCCCTATGTGGTTCCAGTCCAGATAAACTGGTAAACCATATTCTCCTGTACCTATGTTTTGAGATCTTCCAGGAAGGTTCGTTGCTCTGTCCCAACATCCTCATAGGTACATCTGGTAGGAACCTGGGAGAAGGCCTTCTTGGTGGCTGCACCTAGGCTCTGAGAATCCTTCTCTAGAGCAATTAAACTGAAACTGCTGTTACAGACTGAGTCTTAATTTGGTGTTACATTTTGCAGAATTTAAGCCCCTGAAAGCTGAATACTGTGCGTGTGTGTGTGTATACAATATAGAGGTTGCTGTTGTGTGCCTTTAAGGAATTTCTGGCTTAAGAAGACCCTAAGGCAAACCTATCACAGGGTTTTCTTGGCCACATTTTTTTTGGGGAGGGGTGCCTTTGCCTCCATCTGAAGCTGAGAGATTGTAGCTTGCTCAAGGTCACCCAGGGTTTCTTTCTCTGACTGAACAGGAATTCAAACCCTGGTCTCCAGAGTCATAGTCTAATGCTCAAGCCACTACCCCAACCTGGCTCAGTAAAGTATAAACAGAAATGTTTGGGTAGTATCAAGGGCATAGGCACTGACCAATTCCAGGAAGGAGAAATGACTAGAAAGAGAATGTACGTAAGCATAATAGTGACTCATAATGAAGTTGACTACAGAGGGTTACTAGTATCAGATGACTGATGCAATCTATGTGAGGCAGCCAAGATCCACTGGCCTCCAAGTGTTACATCATGGAGTAAAGACCAGTAACATCTTTGACCTGATTGGCTGGAAGAATATTGTTTACATAAGTGGAGGCTAGTAAAGGCTGGTCTCTGATTGAAGGCTGGGAAGGATAGCAAACCAGCTCTGAAGAAAGAGAAGCCAGACTGATTGAGTATCAGTCTCCCAGATATCACAATAATTGTTCCTAACAGCTTCACTGTTCTTAGCTGGTAAAACCCAGATGATGCTGGTAAGATATAGGCTATAGTAATGGTACATTTCCTATTTGGATAGAAATATGCCTGTAGATACAATGAATCCTATAGTAATCAGACTTCAATGACTTCAGAAGATGATTATCTTCCCTGCATGGCTTTGTGCTTCTTCCACAGATGGCCTTTGGGTTAGGACACTTATGCAAGGTGAATAGTTTAATACACTTCAAACCTTTGTATGATCTGAACTTTTTTTTTTTTTTTGGCTATATCTGTTTTAATTTTGTAAACCACCTTGATTGCAGATTGGGGAAAATGGTGACTATAAATAGAAACACAAGTAGGAGCAGCAGGAGAAGATGGTTTTGTAGTTCAGTTATAAAGCAAATCGTTTACATGAGGAAAATCACAATTCTGTGCAGGGTATGTCCCTTTAAAAAGAATCTCAGACAATGTGCTAGGAAGGATTTGAGACACTGGAGAACTGCAAGCTGATAAACTAAGCTAAGTAGGTCTCACCTAGTATAAGACCATTTCAAGTATTCTGCCCTCCTTAGAAAAAGTATCAAGTTTTCTGACATAGAGCTCATCCACTTTGGCCAAATATATTGGGAGACCATGGTTTTTATTCCTGTAATTGCTGTGTTTGTTTCCAAGATCCAGGCTGTTCATTGGTGATTCCAGGATGTTTCAGGCTTTTCTCCTCTTTCCAGAGTTGTTTTGGTCCTACCAACAGGGTGGTGTTTTTTTTTTTAATGATTCTTTCTAGTCTGCCAACATTGTACTTTTCATTCCCTTTACTTTTCCCTTGCACATTTTAAGTTAGATTTGTAGTGATCTCTCTGTGTATGTGTGTGTGTGTGCGCGTGCGTGCATGCGTGCGTGCGTGCATGCACATGTGCACAACTCACCTGTCCCCTCATGAACAGAGGAGAGAGGAAAAATGGATGGGGAAAGATACCCTTCCTATCTCTTCCCACTGTTTTGCAAAACTGCTGTTGAGGGTTGAGGAGAGTGGTGGTGGAGGGAGGAAAAAAGATGGGAGAGAGTTTGTCAGGATCCCTTGTTCAGTTTAAGGGGCCAGAAGACTCTCTTGTGTATCTCTCTCTCTCTCTCTCTCTCTGTGTGTGTGTGTGTGGGAGAGAGAGAGAGAGAGAGCACACATGAGAGCAAGGGCTCATTCAGCACAATAGTGAATAAGGAAGAGTAGATCATGCATTTTATTTATTTATTTTTAGAAAGACTGTGGGTATGTGGAAATGGGAAAGAAGCAGCCCAAGCTGACATTAAATGTAGCTGTTTGAATCAGCACTGGTTGCTAGTTTGCTTATGCCTGTCGATAAACTAGCCTGCTGAAAAATGCAGTGTATTTGTATGTGAAGTAAACACTTTTAACTTTAGTTTGATTAACTCATTTAATGGAGGCATTTTTCTCCTCTAGAGAGTCTGTACTGTAAAAGTGGTAAATACATCACATTTAATCACAAAGTTTTGTAAAGGAAATAACCCTTTTCTCACTGCAAACAGCCACAGTGTTCTTTTCCTCTTCTTTCTCGCTCAGCTCCCTGAGTCCCAAGAACAATTAGGAAGATCTAAAAGGCTGCAAATGAATGTCTAAAAAATATTCTCTGAGCTGTCAACAAAATTCTCCATTTGAATGTTAATTTCATTTCAATCAAACATTACAGCCAAAGATGGCAATTCAGTGCCTCTAAAGCAGTTATGTCCGCTTGATTGCCATCTGCAGCCGACACAATTTCAAATCAGTCCTATTCTTTTATATTATATTTGCTGAAAAGAAAAGGTCTTTGTTAATCTTGCATTGCATTGACAGGAGAGTAATCACAAAGTGTAGAAATCTGTATTGGCACAAGGCAACATGAAGTTGTCCATTGTGGCATTCACAAACAAAATATCACATGTGACAAAAGAATGGTTCTAGCATGTTAATAACTATATAGATATTGTCATTATTCAGGGCAACATGTAGCTTTAAATTAATTTAAAAGTTAGGCTTCTTCACTGGATGTGAATGAGGGAAGGTCAGTTCCATACAGCCCTCTGCATTTTTCAAAAATATCCAGAACATGAAAAAGTTACCTTTTTGTTCTACAACTCCCAGGGGAAGTTTGGAAGTTGGCATCTAAAAAATAACTTTTCTAAGCTTTCCCAATCCTGGAAATATTGGAGAAAGATAGAGGCATTGTTGAAACCCAAGATCCCTCCAGCCTTTGTATTTTTGAGGACAGTTGGTGCAAATTTCTTTGTCTTGGAAGCCAAAAAACACTTGTTCTGCTGGGTAGACCCACTTTTGCAGCTGTTGTACTGCCATCAAGGGTGGCAGTTAGGGGCAGATAACACCAATAGGATCAGTCTTACATGATCCTGCATGTAAAGCTTGTGAGCAAGGAGAGGACCATACATACTTTTAAACTCTGGATTTGATATCCATGAGGAAGACCAGCCATACCTTTAGATTCTGGACATTGATCTTACATGTGAAGGACTGTGCATTTTTATATACTCTAGCCTAGGGGCTCGCTACCTTTGATTTTCCAGAGGGTTTGGACTTCAACTTCCAGAAGCCCAAATGAACATAGCTAATGGGCAAGGATTCTGGGAAATGAAGTCCAAAAAAAATCTGGAGGCCCAAAGGCTGGTCTTGGTTTTACACTGCAGATGGTAATGTACATTACTTTGTTTAAAAACCTGCTAGTCCAATTTTGCTTCTCCTGGTGGTGATCCTGTTCATTTAGCTGATCAGGGCCCTACACTTTTGCCCCCAACTTTTGCCCTGATGGCACTCCATAGAGGAGTTATATAACAAGACTATAGTGTCTCTGAAAAGGGTAATTGTGATTTTGTCAAGGGAGGGGGAATCATGGTATTGCTATATTTTTCAAGTTTTGCCACAATCACATATTGGGGTCATTCTTCCTATTATCTCTGTGGAGAACTCTTGCCTGAACATCTCTCAAGAACAAACCTGCCCCCTCCTCTGGAGAATGTACCGGTTCACTGTGTGAAGAGAATGAACCCACACATTCTGATATTTATACTCCCTGCATTCCATGAGCTTTAAGAAGGTAAAACACTCCTTCCAAGTCACCTCAACAGTTCCTTCCTTGTTATGACAAGTCATGAATACATGGTTAAATGCATTAGTGAGGCTTGCTGATTCTCTGTAAAACTAAATCAGCTGATGGGAGATTCACAGAGCAGCTGACATATCAAGACAATATAGTGCCAGAATTTTCAATTAACTAGGCACTAAACAAAAGAAGTTTGAATCAGTTGTTCTCAAAGGTATCTGAATAGCTCTGAAAAACAGTAGCCTGGGCCATAGAATCATTCAGTTGGAAGGGAACCCAAGAGCCATATAAGTCTAATCCCCTGCTATGCAGGAATACACAACTAAAATATTCTCCAAAATATGGCGATCCAAACGCTGTCTGAAAACCTTCAAAGAAGGAGAATTCATCATCATCTGTAGCAGACTATTCCACTCTTCTTCTTGAGGTTAAGAAGGAAACTCTTTTCTTGTTATTTGGATCCACTGGTTCATATTCTAGTCTCTGGAGAAGAAGAACGCAAGCTTGATCCATCTTCTACATAATATCCTTTCAAATATTTAAAAATGGCGATCAGATCACCTCTCAGTCTTCTGTTCTCCAAGCTAAACACGCACACCTACAGCAGTTCTTCACTCTAGATGAAATTAGAGAACCTATGACAACTTCAGACCCACATCTTCTGCATCCAGTTATGGTGTTGCTATTACTCATGTCCTTAACCTCCTACTTCAATACCATATAGTGACTAATTGCCATTATCTGAGAGCTAAACAAAATCTAGGGCCAGTGTAGTGTAGTGGTTTGAGTTTTGGACCACAACCCTGGAAACCAGGGTTTGATTCCCTACTTGGCCATGAAAATGTGACCTTCAGCACATACTCTCAGCCCCAGAAAACCCTATAATAGGTTCATCTTAGGGCTGCTATAAGTCAGAAATTACTTAAAGGCACACAACAATGAATTAAATGCAGGATGGGCACCTAGTGTAGGGGAGATCTAGCTATATTCCTTAAGTAAATGAGTTCTACATCCTGGGCAGCTCAGCCACTCATGTCATTGTTCTGACCCATACTAGGTAGACAAGATTTCCCACAGGGTCTATCACATAGCACTGCTGTCTTATCAAATTTAAATAGCAGGCACTAAGAAGCCTAAGGCTAAGAGCTAGGCCCTAGCACTTCCCCTCGGAGGCAAGGGAATTAGGTGAAGAGGGGAACAGTGGTGGATGGCAAGACTGAACCTATTTATTGAAAGGAAGCATGTTACAGAATACTGGACAAAAATCTTTCAGATTTGTCTATCAGTATCAGGTTCTGTTTATGAACTGTGGGCCCTCCACTTTCATGGGTTCAGCACACAGATTTGATTATTTGTGGATTTATTTATTTAATTTTTCTTTTCTTTTTAAAAAAATCTCTATTTGTCTCTGCCAGAGGGAAAAATATTTTCTCTCTAGAAATCTTTAGATCCTTTATTGCAACTTTGTGGCCCACTTCTGCTGGAAGTGGACCATAGAGTCACATTGGAGGACCTAGAGATTCCTAGAGAGAATCTTTACATTTCTTTTGGCATTGCTTGGTCCACCTTTTGTGACTCTATCATCCACTTCTGCTGGAAGCTGACCACAGAATTGTGCTGGAGGACTTAAAGATTCCCTGAGAAGTTTTCTCAGGTTAAAAAGAAAAAAGTATTTGTGATTTTTATTTTTATTTGTGTTTGATCTTGGAAGTTAAGTACGGTCAGCCCCGGTTAGTACCTGGATGGAAGGCTGCCAATTAATACCAGGTACTGCAGGCTATAGTTCAGAGGAAGGAACTGGCAAAACGACTTCTGAGTTTTGCTTGCCTAAAAAAACCCGTATGAAACTCATAAGATCACCATAAGTTGCCACATGACTTGAAACACGTGCGCACACACACACACACACACACACACACAGTGAAGTTGTCAAGAAGCTAACTTGTTTTGAGGACTTTTGTTAATTAGACATATTCTGTGATTAAAGGGTTAAAAATGGCAGAGCAGAAGATATGTGAGGTAGTGATTAATTGTCGTGTTCTTATTAAGCTATAGGTGGTGCCATTTCCCACTTGAAGCAGTTAATGTTTATTCTTTTGTTCTGTTGCAGCGGTATGGCTTCTCTCTGACAGGTCACCCATAGATTTGCATTCAGAAAAATAAATAACTATAACTTTGTTTTCAAAGCAAGGGCATGAAAGCTGAAGATATGGCAGCCCTTTCAAAGCAGATAGATCCTGTCAAACTGCGGACAGGTAGCTGCAGAGAATTGGAGGCACTATGTTAGAATCTAAAACTGAGTCTACAAGGTACAGGGTTCTACTACTGCTACCCGTGCCCAGCTAAAAACCAGAAGCAATGGCCTGAAGTAAATGAGGGACAGCATGGTTGGCACTGGGTAACCATGCAACAGCAACAACAATTGACTGAAGTGGGTTGGTGGATAGTCAGGCTAAGATTTGCAGTTACCAAATAAATTTAGCAGAATTGCTCAAATCACAAGAGAACTAAATACATAGTTTCAGTGACCACACACCATCTCTCCACACAAGTGCTGTGATTTGATATTGTTATAGCATTCTTGCCCTGGATTAGACGGGGGGCAATATCTAGCTCCACTATGCTGCCCGCATCACCTCTTCATGGTATTTTCCTTAAGTGGTTGTAAGGGACACACCCTCTGGCTCCTCCATCCCACTCTGGTATTGGTCCACTCTGTCCTCAGTTTCTTCAGTCTATATAGATTCACACTAGATCGATTTTGGGCTGATCCAGCTTGCTTTAGATTCTATCTGAATCCGTTGTCAGCCCAATTTGCTTCAGAATTCAAGATCTGTCTGAAGTCATTGCCTGGCCCTACTAAATGTGTCCCACAGAATGACAATCTTTCACAGACTTCTGTCTATTGAAGTTGCTGATTGCTATACAATTATTGCCAACTATTTTAGCTATGGGTGCCAGCATGGTGTAGTGGTTTGAAACCAGGGTTCAAACCTCCACTCGGCCATGGAGACCCACGGGGAGACTTTAGGCAAGTCATGCTCTTTCAGCCTCAGGGGAAGGCGAAGGGAAGTCCCCTCTGAATACATTCTGCCAGGAAGCCCCCATGATAGGATCACCTTACAGTGACCATAAATCAGAAATGACCTGAAGACACACAACAGCAAAATCTTAGCTACAACATGATTCACCTATATTTCATTAAATTTCCTATGTTGCTAAGAATGGTCATTACTGGATTAGCTGTAATTTAATATGAAATTCTCTATACAGTTAGGATGCCACTTTTCTTTCAACTGTATTTCCTCTATACAGACATACCCACCATTTCTTGAAATCAAGACTGCGAAAAAGAACATCCTGCATTCTTTAAAAGATGCGAGTCCAGAAGCTCTCTGCTGACTTTCTAGGTAGGTCAGTTATATAACAGGGAGATTTGAGTTCTGCAAAGAAAAGAAGCATCTCAGCATGGCTATTTCTCTTCTCCTATCACTTTGGGCTTCTAAGCCTAAAGACTCTACTATTTTCTTCTTTTTTTGATGGTCATATCTGTGGCTTGCAGAGACAGGTGGAACACTTCCAAGGCCAAATAAATGAACCAGGAAAACGGTGTTGGCAGATTTTTACTTCTCTGGGCAAACTGGGATGTTGCGTTCCTTCACAGCCTACAGCTTGTGCCACTGCCTCATAGGTCATCTACTTCCCCCTCTAGGGCAGAACTAGAAATGAGGTTATGGTACATTGTTTTCTCCTATGTTCTTTTGTAGGCTTGTTCCACGTCAGTGACACTAGTCACCTCATTTGACCCTACATCCTATAGTCATGTTCACTCATCCAAAAACCTTCATGAGAATCTGTTCCTTTTCATGAGATGATGATGGGCATTTACATGCTTATTAATTTTAATAGAAACATACAAACAAATTCACAGAAGCAAAAAAAAATGGATAAAAGAAAAAGGAAAAACTATACATAAACAATAGCCGTATATAGTTAAATCTACAACTGAACCAAACTAGATTGAACTAAACTAAGACATAAGAGCAAAACACATTGCTAAAAGACTAAACAACTAACCTATTACCATAAACACATCCTAACTACAAAAGAATTCTGACTTCCCCACACAAACTGTAATGAAAAGGAAAAATCAATTAATATCCATTGTCTTACTCTACCACTGCAGATCTATACACATTCAACTTACTAGAATTACTAGTAATCATTAGCACAGATTATTATATCATTAGCTTTCTTATTGCTCAATGAGATGGCGGTGGTGATGATAATGATAATGATGATGATCCCAGTTCTGCCTTTTTCCCAGTCTGGAATTCAAGATGGTTTGCAACAGTTAAAAGAAGCCCAGCACTATTCAACATCTTCATCAATGACTTGGATGAAAGAGTAGAGGGCATGCTGATCAAATCTGAAGATGACACCAAATTGGGAGGGGTTGCTGATATGCCAGAAGACAGGATCAAAATTCAAAATGACCTTGACAGATTGAAGAGCTGGGCCAAAGTTAGCAGAATAAATTTCAACAGAGAGAAATGTAAGGTCCTACATTTAGGCAGAAAAAATGGAATGCACAAATATAGGATGGGAGACACGTGGCTGGATAACAGTACGTGTGAAAGGGTTATAGGAGTATTGGTAGATCACAAGCTGAACATGAGTGAGCAGTGGTAAAGGGTCTGGAAGCCATGCCCTATGAGGAGCATCTTAGGGAACTGGGAATGTTTAATCTGCAGAACAGAAGTTTGAGAGGGGACATGATAGCCATGTTTAAATATTTGAAGGGATGTCATGTTGAGGAGGGAATGGGCTTGTTATCTGCTTGTTGGGTAGCCCTCCATATTTTAGTAATGGGATATGTAGTAGGAGTTAAGTAGTAGCTTGCTTGTAACAAGGTACGGGAACCAGAGACGGTTAGATAAACAAAAAGCTAGGAATGTACTGCACCATTCCAGGCTGCACCAGAACTTCAAGGTCTCTTGCGGGGGGGAAGATGAACTCTTTGTCTTCTGTATTTTGTATTTTGCTAATTGCCTCCAGTTCACTCACTGAAGTTCTGCATGATGTATCACACTCCTAATAAATAGTGTTTATGTACTGTTCTATTTGTGTGTGTGAATTCAGTTCCTGACAGAGTGAGTGAACTCTCTGTAAAAATATTACAATATGTTTCAAAAAACTGAGGAAGAGTCTCAAGAAGAAGGAGCATCCGGCAGAGATGTCGAAAATCCAGGCTATGGAATCGCCAAAAGAGAGGAGATGGACCCCAATCGGCCTCCTTATGCCAGACCCAAGACCTGGCCCTCGATTCCTCCAACCACCCTGACTGGAGGTCAGACCTGGGCCTGAGGGGAAAGACTCAAAACTGCTCTGTGCCAATGTCGCCGAGCTACAAGATGGGATACTTTGATTGTTGAGACCAGCTTGATGGAACAACTTCTCACCAGGGAAGAAGAAGTGGAAAAACAACAAGAAGAAATTTCCAAACTCAGAGCTTAGCTCTGCGACTGGATACTTCTGGTGCCTCAAGTTGGGTGTGCGCCACCCCAGGTTCCAGCAGCAGCAGCAGCTGCTCCAGCAGCTGCAACACCCACACCTCCTGGAATACCGGCACCACAAGTGGGCCCCAGACCTATTTGAGAATTGAAGACCACTTACGATGGTGATGGAACCACCCTAACTTACTTCCTCAAGATGGCCTCTAATTATATGGTTGACTACAGGAACAGTTTCCCAGATGATGCCGCCAGAGTCAGATACCTGAGCCAACACCTCAAAGGAGAAGCAGCGGAGTGGGTCGCCAGCCTATTCAACTCATAAGCTGAGGAGACAGCCGATTTGCAGCTGTTCATGCATCGCCTCAGAGAAAGGCTTGAAGATCTCTTCTTCCAGGAACAAGCCAGATACCAACTCAGAAAACTACACCAAGGAAAAGGGACCATCAGAGAATACACCCATGAATTCAGAAAGTTAGCCACTAAAGTACCAGAATGGAAAGATGACATCCTCAAGCAATTTTTCTGAGATGGATTAAACCCCACCATACTAGATCGCTGCCTGACACAAGGAGACCCTGCCAGTCTCTTGGGATGGATGAAACTAGCCAGAGAAGTGGAAAGCATCATGGAGAGCATCCAGCTCGCCCAGCAGAGACAAGCCCAAGAAAGCGGTCACTGAACTCTGGCACCTCGAAAAACCACTTTCCTGAGCAGCAAGGAAAAGAAAAAACGCCTACAAGAAGGAAGCTGTTTCCAATGTAGGAAAAAAGGCCACATCGCTAGTGAATGCCAGGGATCAAAGAAACCACTGAAGAAAAATCAGGCACCCCCACCACCCGGCCCCCAAGAGACTGGCCCGCATCCCGCAAAGCTGATACTCCAAAGCCTCCAACCAAACATCCCGCCAGCGGAACCGCTACTGGAACTTGTGATGGCGAGGACAGCCTGCTGACCACCTCCGACCCTGAAAGTGATGAATGGGACCCCAACCACTCCGCTAATGTAAGTACAATTAAAACTCGTCATGTGTATGTTACAGTAACTTTACAAGGCAATGATAGGAAGTTACGAAAGTACAGGGCCTTAGTTGACTCAGGCTGCACCACTAGTTTATTGAATCCCACAGTGGCCAAAGAACTTGCAGTAAAGTTTGAACCCCTTAAAAAAGCCATCAATTTATCACAAATGGATGGCTTACTCATAGCAGGAGGCTCTGTACAGGAAAGGACCAAGCCCATACCTGTTCAAGTAGGAAACTTAGAGTGGCGATTACGTTTCCTAGTGTCAAGTTCAGAGACCTGGGCAGTGAGCCAGCCCAGAGAAGGGAGTGTGAGAGCCAGCAAAGTCCAACCAGAAGGAGACAAGCAAGCACTTTACACAAGGGGGTTCATTTACCAGAGCAACAAGCGAAAGCCGTAGTCAGAGTTCCAAAAGCCAAGGGTCAAGAGATCAATTCAAGGTAGCAGGAACCAGGTGCTAGGAGCAAGGAACAGGCAAGAGGAAGGCTTGAAAGAAGTTTGCCACAAGCAAAAGAAAGCTTCCAGGCAGGCAGTTATATAGCCCAAGACACAGGTGTGGCTAGTCACTGCTTCTTGAGCTTAATCAAGGAAGCCTCCCTTTGCTCAGCTCTCTTGAGTCTCCACCTTGCTTGTGGACTGATTGGCACAGGCTCCAAACCATCTTCAGAATCAGATCCCTGTTGCCCTAAAGGAGCAGGTAGAGGAACATCCGAGCCTGCTTGGTCCATGGCAGCAGGGGAGCTCTTGAGCTACAGGACTCATCTCCATCCAGAGCCACAGGGACCAACAGCTGCTGCTCGTCATCTCCACCCTAAGTAACAGGGACCAACAGCTGCTGCTGCTTGTCATCAGCAGCTCTGACAGGGGCTTCAGTTACCACACCTAGTGCCTAACAAAATTGGGTTTCAAGTGGTTCTTGGGTATGACTGGCTAAAGAAGCACAATCCCCCAATTGATTGGACCCAAGGTTTACTCAAGCATACCAATAATGACATTTCAGTGCCTGAAATAGAATCTCCCAACACAGCACTTGAATTGAGCCCTGAAGAACTGCAGAAAATCCCACGAGACTACCAGGACCAGCAGAAAGCTTTTGAAGACCACGAAGTAGACAAACTGCCCCCACACAGACTTTGATTGCAAGTTGAGATTGACAGAGGGAGCGAAAATTCCCAAA